>CM058043.1:7764131-8012967 GCA_030169165.1 Centaurea solstitialis | reverse complement strand
TCATTTTTCTGTAAACCTACTATATTACATGTGTGTGCATTTTATCTTAAAAATAAATGATCACTTTTTTTCCTTGTCCAAAAAACAATCTTTTTAATTTTTATAAAACAATATATTTTGGGAATTAAATAATATTAAAATATAAATAATAAATATAAAGAAGAAAAATGCATGTAAGTAAGACTAGTCAAGTAAATGAAGAGTCCCTTTGGCTTTAACGAGACCCAAGACGACCGTGATGTTATTTAATGGGTCCCACTTTGATAACAACCCCTGAAAAATGGATGACCAAACAACCCATTCAACTTAGAGGACATCTGTCAATATATATTATACACATTCTCAACACCTTTTCTTATTTATTTAACCACTTCTCCATTTCATTTTAATCTTTTTATGATTTTAAGGTTACTACTAGTTAAATAAACCTTCACTAATCTTGAATATGTATGTTTGGTATTAGAAATTATATGTATAAACACACAGTGGCGGACGCAGGAATTTTCCTTAGCGGGTGCACCATTAAGGTGGACCGAACGCTTGTCATGTCGCGGCTTAACCCCTAGAAAAAGTCAACACGGTTTGACCCGAGGGACGTCAATTGTAGCGATTTTGGGAACAAGACATTCTTTTCAAATAAAACCAACCTTTTGAGCAAGAACCCAATACTATACCTTACGTTCGTTGTGTATTTAGCTGAATTTATTTTGTTAATTTTATTAAATATCTAAGTACCATTTATTTTATGTGTTTAATTTTGTTTTATTATGCATCTAAAACTTCTACTATTAAATTGGATTTTTTTTATAAATCATAATAATCTATATATACATCTTTATCACTTTTTTATACATTTGGAGTTTCAAGTAATAACAACCAAACGAATAACTAAAGCAAATTAATTAGAAAATAAATCTAACAAAGATGAAAAGATTTTTTTTTATAGGAAAAGTAATGATGAAACAATATTATATAAGATCAATAGAGATTAAATTTATTTTGAAGTACTACTAAGGCTATCAGTACTGCAACCCTCCCAACCTAACTGCCACATTAACTGACACATCAGTTTTTTTCCAACCCTCTCATAACCCTCTGCAACCCTCTATAACCCGTATCCCAACCCTCCCAACCCTCTCACACACAACACACACGAGACACACACAAAAAAGCAGTGGCGTGGTGAAGCCGCTCATACTCCAACCCGCCGGCATCAATGACGGCATACCCCATCTTTAGAGCTCGCCGGGTTGGGGTATGAAGCCCGCTCCCCGGTACGCTTAGCCTAATGCTGCTAACAAAAAATTAAACATTATAGAGATTAGATTTATTTTTAAGTGCTACTAATTTGCAAACAAAAAATTAAAAATTGATGCTTTGCACCCAGGGATTCGATCCATGGTCCCTCAAAAACATCATCAAGCCTTAACAAGGGCGTAATAGACCATCACGCCAGCCTTCTACATTTGTCAAACACATTTAGCTGTAAAATATTTAAGGAGTACCCATAAAAATCAAGCGGGTGCACACTCAAAATCCCTATATTTTTTCCCTTACGACAATCAAAGGAGCGGGTGCACGGGACCCCGGAGAGGCCTTACTAGGTCCGCCCCTGTAAACACATGATGAATAGTGTAAAATAAAAGTTAAAGGTACCAAGCATAAAAAATCATTTGGATTATTAGTTACCTTTAATCTCAAGCTTATTTTATGAATTTTGTTTAACAGGGAATTAGTGTGGTGTATTTCATCTTAATATGCATCAAAGAGTGGAAACCTTTTCTTACAATTCTCGCAATAACTCCACTTGCCATATATATAGAGAGAGGAAGGTTCAAACAAGAACGAACATCAATTTAAGAAAATGTGAGTACGATTCTCAGCCACACATTTTTCCTCTTCAAACTCAAACCCTATTTGTGCTGAGGTGGTGTGGTGTGGTGGTTAGGGATGGCAAAAAGGCCCGAACCCGACGGGGATACCCGAAACCCGAAATAATTGGGCCGGGTATGGGGAAAATAAATGGGGATGGGGATGGGGACGGGGATGGGGATCCCCGCTAATTTTTAGCGGGGATGGGGATGGGGACGGGGGAGTATAAATCCCCATTTACCCGGCCCGATTACCCGTTTAAATACCCATTAATATAATTTTTAATATACCTAACCTAATATCTAAATATACCAAAAGAGTAAAACACTGAAGTCAGTGTAACCCTAGTCCAAATAATTTCAACAGCCGCCTCCCTTCCCAATTTCCTTTAATCCTCTTCCAGATTCCTTTTCCAATTTCAGATTGCATATATATTTCTTATTAGATTTGTTATTAGATTTCTTATATATATATATATATTGCATATATCATGGTAACTGGTAAGTCACCAATATATATATATATATATATATGTTAATAAGAAATCTTCATATGTAAGTCACTAATATCATGGTTTACGTTAATTTAGTATTTGGTGAAAAATCATCATTAAAGACTTAAAGTTAAACGGTTTACATTAAATGGGGATACCCGATTACCCGTTTTCCCCGTGGTTTTCCCCGTTTACCCAACGAGGATCCCCGGTTAAATCCCCGCGGGTTTTTAGCGGGGATGGGGACGGTTATTTTAAACGGGGATGGGGACGGGGGGACCAATCCCCGGCCCAAACCCGGCCCGTTGCCATCCCTAGTGGTGGTGGTGGCGGCAACGAAGGTGGTAATGTCGGAGGCAGTGCTAGTGGTAGTGGTGGTGGCAGAGGTAGTTGGTGGTGCTGGTGGTGGCGGAGGTGGAGGTGGTGGTGGCGGCGAAGGTGGTGTAGGTGGTGGTGTTGCTACTGCTACATGTGGTGGTGGTCAACAGTGGTGCAGTTGCGTGTGGTGGTCGACAGTGATGCTGCTGCGTGGGTGGTGGTCAACAGTGGTACTGTTGTGTGTGTTGTTTAATGGTGGCAGTCGACCGCCGATGAAGGTGGTTGTAGAAGGTGGTCAAGAAAAGAAGAAAAATATGTGTTTGAGAATCGTCTTCACATTTTCTTAAACTGATGCCGTTCTCATTTGAACCTCCCTCTCTCTCTCTCTATATATATATATAGAATTAGGTTCAAACAAGAACAAAACCAAATTACAAGAATGGAGGAACCAACAAAATCACACGTGATTTTGTGCATGGACGCACCACTCGCGGCTCACCCACTCGCCTTGTCGGAGCGTGGCCTACACACGCTTTTTCCATCGCAGAACAAAATCACATGTGATTTCTTTGGTTCCTTTGTTCTTGCAAATTGGGTTGTTCTTGTATGAACCTCCCTCTATATATATATATATATATATATATATATGGTTTTGGGTTCCATGACAAGTTAAAATTAACGTGAAAATCGTTAAGAAATGGTTATCAATCATTGGATAAGAAATAAATGCACTTTAAGATGAGATGTATTGAATTGGTTTCTCTTCTAAAGCTCAATTCATGGGAGGCAAGAGATCAAAAGTGATCAACGGTTGAGATCCACTTCTTTAGTTCTTCTTATGCTTCTAATGTTAAATTTTCAACTTCTCACATGACCCTTCACCCATATTATATTGATGACTTTTTAAACCCACCTATGAATCACGTTTGATACAAGGATTGATCGGTGCATCTCATCCTAATGGTGCATCCAACGGTTGATAATTCAACTTTTTACTTATATATATATATATATATAACGGTGCATCCAACAGTTGATAATTCATCTTTCACTGTGAATATGAGAACCACTAAAATCGCGCCACGTGGCATATTCCGTTCTGAATATTCATGTATTATTCAAAATGAATAATACTGAATGCGGTGTTATTCAGTTTGAATAATACATGAATATTCAGATTAAATATGTCACATGACATGCTTTTGGTTCTCCTCATGTTCACAATGAAATATGGGTTCACATTTTTGGTTTTTGGCCAGTCACATGTTCTTATTAGAACCCAGGTGCTTGAACAAGAACTTGAGTTCTTGTAATACTTTCTTTTTCTGCTTCTTTCTTATTTTTATTTTTTTGTTATTTCTTAACCATTTTTTCTTTTAATAAATCTACAAAACATATATATTATGCAATAAAACATACATTAAATAAAATAAAATAATAATTATAGAATGTTTTTTTGTTTTATATAAATTCTTATACAAATACAAGTTGTTTTTAATTAATTTGATTTTTAATTATTTCATTAAGTTATTATATTTATATTATTTTTAAATGTTTTTGTACATGTAATCAAAATTAAATGGTTAATAGTATATTAATAATTATATAATATGATTGTTGAGAATGGAGGTGATATGATGATCAATTGGATCAATGAAGAGGTAGAAAACTCGACAAAAATATTTCAAGGTTCCATTCATGAATTCCAAAATTTTATTCAAATAAATTATGATATACGCTCAAATGACGTATTTTTCAATCGAGATTGCGAGTGATCTATATTACAATAAATTATTTAGTCGTATTTTTTTAAAGATTAATATTTCTTTAACGTTGCACTTTTTTATAATTGTAGTATAAAATTATAATTTTGTTTTAATTGTTTTTCATATATGTTAATCAAATATATAGATTGAAAAATTAAAATTAATATAAAATGAAAATAATAAATAATATTAATTTTTTTATTATGTATGTATGTATTAAATTTATATAATAATTGATAAATAAGAAAAGAAAATTATGTTTTTGTAAAAACCTCCATTGTAGAGTTTTAAGGGGGTTCTTACTTTGTTGAGGTGACAATGATGCGGCAAAGAAAAATATGGCAAATGAGGTTCTTAAAAGTTCCACCACTGTGGATGCTCTTATCTGCTTATTTTCAAAAGTTGCTTAACTGCTTTTCAAATAAGTAGATCCCTTTCTACTTCTTTAAAACTGCTTATCAAAGTTTTCAACCCGTGATAAGCACTTTTACCCAAACACTTACCGTTTATCTACATTTTCAAAACCGTGATAAATAAATTAAAAAAAATAAGCAATCACATACACCCCATAATCATTCATAAATTTTTCATAATCACTTTAATAAAATTCATAAATGTAATAAACAAGAATTCATACTCATTCATAACTTCTAAAAAAATCATAAGTGTAATAAAAATAGTTCATATGCATCCATAACCTTTCACAAAATGTCATAAGCATTTTTATAAAAATGGCAACTGTAATATAAGAATAACTCTCATAACCTTTTTATAAAAATTCACAATCACTTTAAAAAATTCTTAAGAGAGCGAATGTGTGATGGAGACTTGGAGAGATTATTAGGGGAGAAAAATGTGAAGGTAATAACCAAAAAAAAATGATACATATTAATTACAATTTGAAATTAAAATATATTCAAAACTACCTTTTTTATTAATTAAAAAACAAAAAATTACCCAACCGTTGATACAAAAAAAAAACAATAACTATCTACTTTAGGTTACGTTGGTTTTACATTAATTGTTAGGGAAATGTTCAAATGGGAAGTGCTAAAAATATGTAAAGTAGATAAGTGATTTACGTCATTCATCTGGTCAAAATTATAGCTTTAACCGTAAAACATCGGATAATTTCTCGCATAGGTTGCAAAAGACGAAAATGTAGTTTCGTAACTTTTACAAATAGATGACAAATATGTTCATATATGGATTTTGTGATTGATATATGAATTACACATGTTCATGTGTGAACATATAGTTCATATTATCATATAGGAATAAGTTAAAAGTAGCTAATATGTGAATTACATGAGACGTTCATGTATGAACATATAGTTCATATATGAATCAGTTAAAAATAGCTAATATGTAAATTACACAGATTCATATATGAACGTATATATGAATTACACATGTTCATGTATGAACGTATAGTTCATATATGAATCAGTTAAAATAGTTAGTGAATTTTACATGTTCATATATGAACGTATATATGAATTACACAGTTAAAAATAGTTAATATGTGAAGTACACAGGTTCTTATATGAACGTATATATGAACTACACAGTTAAAAATAGTTAATATGTGAACTACATAGGTTCATATATGAACGTGTAAATTATATATGAATCATACAAGTTCATATATGAACCCATTTGTGGCCTATTTGTAACAGTTACGAGATTATCCCTCAATTATGCACGTAGTCACGAATTTTGACTGGTCAAAGATTCCGACTTTAATTAGACAAAACCACAATCTTTGACTATTCAACCTTGATCCTTAGAGGGCGTTACACGGCATATTCAGTCTGAATAATCATGTATTATTCAGACTAAATAATATAACATTCGATATGAGACAAGAAGTCCGAACAACAATTTGATGGATGAACTCTTAGCTCTTAATTATTTATGATCTATGTTAAAAGGACACATTGTATAAGATTAATAATCGTTTGAAAAAATAGTTGCTTGAGAAGCCTAAAAAACAGTAACGAACCCAGGAAGTTTTTCATACGATATCATCAAAAAATTTATCGGTATCATTGTGTTTTCATCTTTTTGTTAATGTTCAATATCGCCCAAAGTGTTTTAGTCTAATTCTACCAAATTGAGGGATTTTTAAAGTTACTTTGCCTATTTTCGAAGTACTTTAAAGTTTCTTTATCAATTTTGAGGGACTTTTTTTTGGTTGATTTGAAGAGTTTTTTTTTTTGTTGATTATGAGGTACAGTTACACCTTCTAAAACGATATGGTTGCATCGTTTAAAACGATACGGTTGCACACTTCACAAACTTATATTTTTTTACCTTACGCAGAGGAACGATACGGTGGCACGTATCACCCTAACCACCAATATAGGTCCTCCCATGGTAAGAAAAGATCCAAACTCTTGATCAATTTACTACCCATCGATGAATTTGCATTTTTAAAAGAAATTGATTCAGTATATTTTGTTAATATTGATTTTTAGTTAGGATTAATCCAGTGATAAAAATTCCATTTTGCTTCATTCACCGTAACTTACCTTCTAATCAATATCGAACCTTTATATCAAAATATAATTTTCAGATACCCAAACGAATCTTTTTATAATAGGTTCCGAAAACAAAAATAATTTCAGACAATGATCCTAAAGACATTATTATCAATAAACCATTTTCATAAATAATTACTGAACATATATATATATATAAAAATTATTTCTCAGCTTTCCCATATATCCATGCAAAGCCCACGCATTTATTATGTACAAAACAAACATTTAATGCTATCAAACAAACATTAATTCCTACTTCAATAAGTTTCAATGTCCCTCACCTAAAATTGGCAAGAAGACCATGTAAGTAATATCACACACACACACACACAACACACTTACACTTTACATTATTATAAAAAATGAATTATGCATATAGGCACACACATATAAATCCAACAATTTGTTAATGCAAGATTGATATATAATCCACGACATGAATTGATTGTATCAAACTGAATCTAATTCAAAAAATTTGGTCTATCAGAAAAGTATTTGAGCATGCTTGCCGCCTGAAAGTTGCCGCCATCCAAATTCAAATTATCTAGTTAGGAGAAGAACAAAACGAACCTTGATCATGATACTATTAAGAACCCCATATTGTATGGTGGAATAATGGCATACATTGCACTTTGATCCTTCAAACGTTGAGGTTGTCTAGATGATAATGTCGTCAATACACTTGTTGAGTAAAGTGATTAATAAACGGCCATGAGTGCAGACTCCACTAAACATATGGAATTTGAAAGAACATACACCATTGATCAACAAATGCACGTATGAAGAACCCAAGAGAAATGGTACAGAAAGACCATCAAGATGTCGTGGTATAGAAAGAATCAAGGACAAAACATGAGAGGCGCTTGAGAGATGCAAACACAAGACCATACCTAAAATGCCGATTGAAAAGCCTATAGAAAGCCACATGGCCAATACATGACAACAAAGGCTAGGACCACGTCCAAAAAGAGGCAAAAGGAACCCAATGGATCATCCAAAATACTGAAGATGAACATGCACTTAGCCAGAATATAGACATAGCCATATCATGAGCAAAGACATTTCACTAAAACACAAGGGGTAAAGACCCACTCAATGTGCATCGATATTGCAATAAGGGGTAAATTGGTCTTTTACATTCAGTATATTTTTAGTCAAACTGGATACAAACAACATTCTCATTTACAATATGTATTTATGAATTAAAAAACTTATAAATGGATAAGATCATGGACGCCAAACCATACAAGACAACGAACCTTGAAAAAAAAAACGCTTTTTCATACCAACTTGTTTAAATCAACTTAATGGCCATATAAGGTAAATATATTTTAAAACCATGATCCATAAAAAAAATGATCTCAAATACCAACAAGTTAAAGAAGTCTTCATTTATTACCATCTACATTTTATGTTTTCTATTTACATTTTCTATAACGTAATTAGAGGTACGTTGTTTGACAATATTTGGGATTTTTTTTTTCAAAATGTTAGGATAAAAGTATAAAATAAAATACAAAGTTTTGCAAGGTGAATGTGTCTTAATCTTTAATCTTATTATCAGTAAATAGTTAAGTACATATGTTTTTAAATGCTTTTAGAAAACAAGACAAAACAAACTTAACTTTATAACTTACAATCATAGTTTAAACCATTATAAACGGACTTTGTTTTTGAGATATTTCCTAGACTGGTTAAATGTCAAATCGTTGTAAACGTAAGTTACAGACAAATATATCATGTCTATAACGGTTTTTTAACATTCAATAATCTTAGACTTTAGCAACTCTTTTTTGTAATTGAGTAACAAAATTTGAGTTAAAGTAATAACATATTGCTATTTGTTACTCTAGGGGTGAGCATAACCCATCCGACCCACCTAACCATCCTGAACCCAATCCGAAATTATCCCAAAATAACCTACCCAAGAAGCCGACTACCCGAGAAACCAAAACCATTATTTTAGTGTAAAGTGTAGGTTCAGTTTGGGTACTCATTTCCCAACCCAAACCGACCGGGAACATCTCGAAGTTCCCTTAACTTTCCCCCTAAATACTAATAACCTAAATACCTAAATTCCTAATATCTAAATCGGCGCTCACGCTCAAGTCTCAACCCCTCTATCTCTCACTTAAACCCTCTGTCTCTCCGTCTCCATTTGAAATCAACACTCATCTCAAACCCAGACCTTCGACGAACTGACGAAGGGCGGCCGTCACCGACAAACTAATGAAGGGTTGTGGGCTTTCTAGCGGTGATGAAGGGCTCTAACATTCTCTCAGTCCTCAGACGACCTCTCTCTCGATGATGAACCGAAAAACAGAAAAATTGGTTATTTCAGTCCAAACTGAACCCGACCAACCCGAAAATTTCGGAAATCCAAATTTTTTGGTCAGCTTTCGGGTGACCCTTTCTTCCCCAGACATTTTCGGATATCCGAAAAGTCCAACCCGAACCCAACCGTGCACACCGGGATTTATTACAACTGAAGAAAAAAATGTTATTTTATGCCGATTAAAAAAAGTAAGATTTTGTAATAAAATACAACACATTTTGATTCCATCATATCTTTAAAACGTTTGTTTTGATAGATTGCAAGTGAGAAGTAGAGAAAAACTCTTCTTTGCTCTCTCCAATAAGACGTTAACACATCATATTTTCTCTTTCATTAAAACTTACACATTCACCCCTGCATTTGCATAACCAACCCATACAATGCGTAACATTGTCATACATTTTACACACATCCGGAATTTAATCAAACTCACTCGGAAGAAAACACGGAAATCGTAAGAAGGAAGGAAACAAGCAAGAAACACATATTCAAGAAAGAAAGAACGAAACCCCCATCACCCCTCTCCTATCCTCTAATTTCTCATTTCTGTCCATAACCCCTTCAATAAGACGTCGACACATCATCTTTTTCCGTCCCCCGGTCCCTCGTCTCACTTAACCTATCAACACACCTCTAATTTAACAACATTTTACACAATGATGACATATTCCCATTCCATTATGATTAGAGAATAAAACACAATACAATACAATACAATAGGAATTAGAAATACCCTTTTTATGATTGTTGTTGTCCATTATCTTTTTTTTTTATAGCTTTTACTTTGGTTGGAAAACCCAAATGGCCACCCTATTTTGTTGGTGATCCCATTCACCATCACCCGGGCAGCTGTTTCCGGTCAGTTGACCCGGCTGTCCCCACCCAGCCACCCCACCTGCATTCATTCAGATTTCAGAGAAAAACCAAAAAAGAGAAAAGAAATAAGAGAAAAGAAAGAAATAAGAGGATGTTTTTTTTTTGCACTTTATTCCATTCAAAATTCATCTTAATGCTTTTGCTGCTACGAAGAACGAGGCCATGTCTGTAGAAAAAGAAAAGAAACCCCTCTTCTTCTTTTCTTCTTCTCTCACTTTAATGTTTGCCTCCCATGGAATCTTAACTAATCTCACTTCCACGCATTAAAGGAGATTGTCTCCCTTTGATCTTTGTGCCCTTAATTCTTCTTCTTCTTTAAATCTTCAAATATCAACAACATTCCACATTGTGTTGATTTACCAATTTACTACTTATCTCCACTTAATTGAAGAAATGAGAGATGGGAATTCCAAAACCAATAAGGTTTGTGATTTAGTTTGATTGTTGATTGATTACTGTTTATGGGTTTGGTGGGTGATTGTTGAATTTGTGTTCTTTTTTTGATTTTGAAGTTTTCTTGGTCGAGGAAACTGGTGCGAAAATGGTTCAATATCAAGAGTAAAACGGAGGAATCTGAAGCGGATAATGTTGTTTCTGGAGGTGGGCTTTTGAATTTAAGTTAATTTGATGATATCATTTCGTGGGTTTTTGTTTGTTTTGCTTCAACGTCACCAATTTTGTTGTTTCTATGTTATGCACACCAAGTGTTTGTTTTTATTCCTGAACCAAATTTTGTGATTTTATAGGTGGTGATGGAGGATGGATGAGTAGCTTCTGTGAAAGGGAACCACCTGCCATCAAGAAAACTAAAACTGGTACAGTTCTGAAAACTCTTAAAAAACCATGCTTTGTTTGATTGGTGAAAAGATTAACAACTTATGATATATACTTATATATATATATTGTATATGTATATGTAATTATGTATCACTTCAATGAACAGAGAAATCCAGCAAGAGTACAGAGTCTCGTAGGTGGGGAAGGGCTGATCTTGACCACCCTCAGGTTATAAATGTGCAGAACTACAGGTGAGTTTTAAAGAAAAAATCTCATAATTTGCTTTCCCCTTTCTTGACTTTATAACTTCTATTTTGTTAATGATTAAGTACTAATTACAGTTTTCCAATCTTGAAATCAGCATCTTTTCAGCTACTTGGAATGTAGGAGGAAAATCCCCTTCTAGTAAAATGAATCTTGATGATTGGTTACATGCTGCACCTCCTGCTGACATTTATGTTCTTGGGTATGAATTATGATTTCAGCTTCTAGTTTCCAATGGGTTTAGCAATTTCAATTTCACTTTCAATTACCCATTTTGATGATATGCTTTTCTTGGGTATGATTTCAGTTTCTAATTTCCAATTTGGGTTTAGATTTCAATTTCAATTTCAATTTGCCATTTTGGTGATATGTGTTTTTTCTTGATTCAGGTTCCAAGAAATAGTTCCTCTGAATGCTGCTAATATTCTCGGTGCGGAAGACAACGGCCCCGCAAAACGATGGCTGGCGCTGATTCGGAAAACATTAAACAACCGGCCGGGCGCGGTTGCGGAAACGGAAATTACACGCCGTCTCCCGTTCCCGATCCGGTTGCGGAATACGACGCGATTTCGAAGGCTCGACGAGGAACAAAAACTCGTCGTTCTTCCATCGTCGGTCTTTTCAGGCGTCGTCCACAGCTGGAGAAACGAAAACGATTCGTCGATGCAGCAGCAGCCTCACCTTGATCGTCGTTATAGTGTGTGTGATCGAGCCATCTTTGGTCACAGGCCGAGTGACTGTTCTTCGAGTCACAGACCGAGTGATTATTCTTCCTCGAGTCATAGGCCGAGGACTATTCGAGTTACCGGCCGAGTGATTACTCGAATTACAGGCCGAGTGACTATTCATCTCACAGGCCGAGTAATTACTCTGGGGGCAAAGACCGAGTGATTATTCGAGATGGGGTTCGTCAGACGATGATTATGGTCCCACGGAAGATTCACAAAACACGAACTCGGTCTCACCAATGTCCAATTGGGGATCCAACAGTGTGGAAGACGGGTATAGAATGCCGGGCCAATCTAGCTACTGTTTGGTTGCAAGTAAGCAAATGGTTGGCGTTTTTCTGACAGTGTTGGGTGAGGAGTGAATTGAGGGAACATGTTCGAAACTTGAAAGTTTCTTGCGTTGGCAGAGGATTGATGGGATATCTCGGAAAAAGGTATTATCGATATCGTAAACCGTTCTTTAACTTTTTCGTTTAATATTTTTATATCAAATGATTGAAAATTAAACAGATGTTGACTTTGTATTTTGCAGGGATCGGTGTCCGTCAGTATGTTGTTGCATCAAACGAGTTTTTGCTTCGTCTGCACTCATTTGACTTCCGGAGAGAAGGAGGGCGATGAGCTAAGACGGAATTCCGATTTCATGGAAATCGTTAAGAAAACAAGGTTTCCACCCGTTCAAGGCGTCAAAGACGAAAAATCCCCCGAGACAATACTTGAACACGAGTACGTTCAGATATTAGTTATCTTTTTTTTTTCATCATCAATTCTTTATGTGATCTTTTAGTTATTTTACTGAAAGTAGTAGGATTCTGATAATCTGTATATTGGTGTTCAGTCGAATCATATGGCTAGGGGACCTGAATTACCGAATTGCCCTCTCGTACCGATCAGCAAAGGCACTTGTCGAGATGCAAAACTGGAGAGCATTATTAGAGAAAGATCAAGTATGGTGTATGCTTCCTTTTGCTTTATCTTTACCAAACCTGTGTTAAATTGTTCTTTTCTTCCTAACCAACTTTTTTTTTCCAGCTGCGAATTGAGCAACGAAGGGGCCGAGTGTTCCAAGGATGGAACGAAGGGAGGATATATTTTCCACCAACTTACAAATATTTGACTAATTCAGACAGATATACCGGGGATAATTTGCACCATAAGGAGAAAAGAAGAACACCCGCATGGTACGGATTTTAGTATGCATGATATTTAATTATTTACGCTTTTTGTAACGGAAACAGCCTCTCTACCCATTTGCGGTTAGAATTATAGAAGCAATGTTTGTTGATATTGTTAATATTCACATGTGAAGGTGTGATCGTATCTTGTGGTATGGAAGGGGCCTTCATCAATTATCATATGTCCGTGGTGAATCGAGGTTTTCGGATCATAGGCCAGTATACAGCTTATTCTGGGCCGAGGTCGAGTTGGTCCACAGCCGATTTAGAAGAAGCATGAGCTGCTCAAGCTCTAGGATTGAGGTCGAGGAGCTATTGCCATACGCCAATGGCTACACCGAGCTCTGCTTTTTCTAACTAATCAATGGTAAGCTTCATTTCATGTCCATTCTAACAAGAAAATCTTTCACATAAATACATTACTATGGAAGCCCCAAAATAAATGTCCACAATGAAAAAAGGTACTTAGTGTTAGAATGTGTAGTTAGAACATTTTTTTAATAACTAGCTGACAATTATACCCTTGAATAATTAAGGCTGTGTTTGGCAAACTAGCCGATAACCTAGCCGGTAGCTGATAAGCTAGCTTATGAACAAGTTATGTTTGGCAAAAACTAGCTTATGAGCATGTAAAATGACCAAAAGGATATCTTTGAATTTAATAACCAATATTAATAAGGGTATAATTGGAAAAGACTACAAAAGGCTTCCAAAACGCTACTCCAAGTAGTGTTTCAATAAGCTAGCTTATTGTACATGTTTGATGGACTAGCTTATAAGCTAGCTTATTTTTGCCAAACACAGTGTTAAGGGTAGAATTGGAAACGCTTTTGGAGGTGGATACTTATATTGGGACAAACATAAATAAAGCGTGGATGCTTATTTTGGAACGTGGGAATATACACTATCCTAGTTGAGTAAATATTCCGTTCTTTTTTCATGTTTAGACAAGATCGGAAGCTGGATTTGCTCCATACGAAAAGAGAAAGGCGAACGACACCCACCGGATGTAACGGGATCTTGTTCGTGAGCAATCAATCAGCCATCGTGGGTGCGTCAGATTCGTGTCGAAAAAGAGGTGTAGATATAGTTGCAATTTTACAGTTGGATGATGAACTAACCATAACAAGTGTGGATTTGCTGGTAGTAGGAATTTAGGTGAAATTACAGTTTTGAAGAGAAAAACAGAGATGATGTCTAACAAAATTGAGTATGTTTTAGGAGTTATGATAGGATGAAAGAAATATGCCCAAATGGGGAAAATGCAGATTATAATCATTATTATAATTATTATTGTTGTTATTATTATTATTATTGTTAATTATTTAATTCTGAAGATTCTTTACTTGTTATTAGGAGTTACAGTACAAGTGCAACAGATCATGAGATAGATGAGAATATGAGATGGTGGAAATAATGATTCAATTGGGTTATTTTTGTCTTTCTCTATTTTGTGTTTGATTAAAGAATATGCAGTGAGAAGAGGCAGGCAGGCAAGAAAGAAATTACTACTGATAAAAGTGTGGTTTCTGTTATCTGCTTTGCTTTTTCTTGTCTGGAATGGAAAAGGACACTAAAGTCTGTGAATGTTGAATTGGGTGGGAGGGAAAAGGGAAGGAGGGAAGCCTTATTTCTTCACTCTCTTTTTTTATTCTTTTTTTTTATTGATTTACTAGTATTATTTTAATGCAGAATATACTGACATTCTTTTTCTAAGGTTTTTGTTTTTTATTTAATTTTAAATGTTCAATAATCAATTCTTGTTCAAAAGTAGTAACTTTGATATTGGTCAAAAGAGTCTTTATTTGTTTTTATCAGAATCTCCTCTCCTATTCTAGCCTTGAATAAAGGGTTGTCTATTTAATACTTAATAGTTTTAATGGTAAATAGGTTTTTTTTTAATAGATGATTAAGGGTTGTT
Organism: Centaurea solstitialis; assembly: GCA_030169165.1. NCBI lineage: Eukaryota > Viridiplantae > Streptophyta > Magnoliopsida > Asterales > Asteraceae > Centaurea > Centaurea solstitialis. The sequence goes on along the minus strand of CM058043.1, from coordinate 7,997,896 downwards.
TGTTTTTATTTGGAATTTATCAAACACATCATGAAGTGAGAGATTCAACTTTGAATTGTTTCTGAGTTAAATCACAACACTTTAATTGTAAAAAAAAAAAAAAATTGGACTATCTTGACAACAATTATCTAACTTTACTCTTTACTCTTGTTCATATTGTGTGTATTAAACATCAAAATGTGTTATTGTATGTATTATACTTTCAAAATGTGTTTTATATGTAATATTGTACTTATTTACTGTTGAAATAGTACATGCAATAACATGTTTTTTTAAAGTATAGTACATACAACAACACATTTTTAAAAGTATAGTACATACAATGATACTATAGTACATTTTGAAGTTGGATACACATAATAGGAATAAGGGTAAAGTTGGATACATTTTCATGAAGATAGTCCAATTTTTTTTTGGATGATCATGTAAGTGAGTAATAAATTCGTAAAAAGATTTAAGTAGGATTTATTAGGGTTGTTTCACCAAATGTCTATAAATAATTACTTATCGGGTCATTTAACTTACCGGGTTCATATGAATATGAGAAGAATCGAGAATCATATTCGTTAATAAGGCCATCCGCTGTGGTAGCGGCTTAGGCCATCGGGTAGCCATCCAAGACCTCCAACCCGTCGGCTTCAAGGAGGAACACCACCGCGCCTCAATCGGGTAGCCCCCTAATCGGTTTGCTATAGTCGAAGCCATCCCACCCCCACCCCACCCCACCCCACCCCACCCCTCTCTCTATCTCTCTCTTCTTTCTCTCTATCTCTCTCTTCTTTCTCTCTCTTATTTAATTTTTTTTTTTATTTTACTTTAATTAAATAATATTGGGTTGGTAGTGGATGGATTGGGTAGTTTTGGGTAAAATAGTGGAAAGCTGATGTGGCGCTGATGTGGCAGTTGAAACCATTGGGTAGTAGTGGGTCGACAGTGGATGGCCTAAGTATAGAGTAACATCAAATTTTTTTACTTAATTAACGTTTGATAAACAAGAGATTATTACTTTCTTTGGTATTATGAATTTGTTTTTTTTTTCCTTGGGAAAGAGTGCAAGGAAGGTAATCATTTGGTACTTTCCATCTTTTACGAATTCATGTTTTTTAGCTCATTCACAAATGGAATGTTGAGTAAAACAAAAGTTAGATATGATTCCTAATTTAATAAGAATATTAAAATATTCATAAGATATCTTTTATTAAAGTAAAATAAAATAGAAAAAAAGTTGGGAGCAAAACTAATAATATAGTATAATGAATAAATTACTCAAGTAAAATTGTGATAAAGTTTCTTCCAATATATAACTGAAAATAAAAAATGCGATTTCGGAAAATATATATTATTCAGACTTGACTCAAAACAAAGAGATAATATTAGCATTTTAGAATTAAAGTAAAAGATACCCAATGACAAGCATAGTTGCACAAACCTAGTCTTCCATGCCATGTTAAACCTCATGGCATTCTGGACAGACCCTATGCTACTATACATATTTTTGTAAGTTACTTGATATCCTTTTCTTTTGATTTTTTAGTCTTCTAACTTTTAGTTGTTAAAATTATAACCTAAGTTTATATATACATAGAGAGAGGAAGCAGTGCCGTCCCTGGGGGAGGGCGGGCTGGGCATACGTCCAAGGCCCAAAAAATATAGGGGCCCAAAATTTTCTAGAACATTATAGTAGTACAAAGTTTAGTGAATAAAATAGACAGTTTATTAGTGTGTCTAATAGAGCTTAAAACTTTTAGTATTATATAAAAGGGGCTCAAACATGTATAATTTAATTACATTGGAACATAAAATATACAAAATGTTAATTGATCGTTAATTTTATAGTATTACTTATTATTTCTTAAAATTTTTTATCTAGTACCAACATCTAAAATTTCTTGTCTAAAAAGATCTTGATATATTCTCCGTCATTCATCCCTTAGTAACTCTATTTATTATTCATCCACATGAATTCTATATATGTATTTAGATATAGTAGATTTTTTGTTGTTAGTTAAAGAAAACTTTTATCTTTTTAAAAATTTTATCAACTTTATAAGACAATTTAAATTATAGTTATAGTAAAGATATATTATAGGATGTTTTTGATGATGTTAGATAAAAGTTAATATGGTAGATAATATTAATTTGGAAATAGTTATTGATTGATTTTGCGTCTAGGAATACTATGGAAAATTATTTTATATGAATTATTTAGTAATCTTTTAATTCATATGAGAAAAATGATATATTAGTAATCTTTTTCATATTTACAATGGGCCCTTATTTGAATCTCGCCCAGGGCCCAAAAAATGTCAAAAGCGGGCCTGAGAGGAAGGCGGTTTCATACGATAACGCTAACTATTTTCGAGAACACAAGTAGGTTTTTCGATGTACAAAATCAGTAAATCACGTATGATTCAAGTACATAATTACCTACGATTCACGTATAAAATCACATACGATTCACGTGCAAAATCATACATACATGTAAAATCACATGTGATTTTGTACATAGCCGAAGCTTATCGCATTCTCGTAAATATTTAGCGTTTTTGTTTGAACATTCTCTTTCTCTCTCACTCGCTATATATATAAGGTGTAAACTGTGTAAACTCATGGTTGCATAGATTAAATCAAGAAAACCGGTTCATGAAGTTGTTTAATATGATGAAAATGTTTCATAATATATATATATATATATAGAGAGGAAAGTTCAAATACAAACCACCTTTTGGTTGTGAACGTGAGGACAACCCAGAGCGCGCCACGTGGCAATTTGAAAAAATTTCGACTTAGTCATTCAGACTGAATAAAGCGTTATTCAGTATGAATAACACTAATTCGCACTCTGATGCAATCGGACGCGGGCGGGTCAGCCGCGGGTCAAGGCTTATTCAGTCTGAATAACGCTTTATTCAGTATGAATAACATTAACACGCGGATTTATTCAGACTGAATAAGACTTGACCCGCCGATTCAGATTGCCACGTGTCGCGCTCTGGGTTGTCCTCACGTTCACAACGAAAAGGTGGTTTGTATTTGAACCCACCCCTATATATATATATATGTTTTTGCTTTAATACTATTTATAAGCGATGTGGGATGAGATGAGTCATTCACAAACCACAATCCTTTGTCTTCAGTTTTTGCTGAGTGAAACTTGTCCTACATCGGTGATTTTAAATAATGGGTTTAGTTCCCCAAAATGTATCCCAAATTGTCATCTTTTACTATTGTGTGTATCATACTTTAAAAACTACCATTTAATGTAATCAACTTTCAAAACATACCATTTTAGGTATCGTCACCTATGATAGCACTATAGCAAGTCACTAACTTTTCTAGCAGGTCACCATGTAAAATGTCACCTATGATAGCAGGTCACCTATGATACCATTTTGGTCCTTGAGTTTTGTTGAATCTTACGATTTTGGTCCCCAAGTCGCACCACCACCTCCCCCCACCGCCTGCTGCCGCACCACCCCCACCGTACCCACCATCGCCAGCCACCACCATCACCGGAACCACCATCATCGGACACTGATAACTATATATTTTTGTTCAAAATAATAAGTTTGAAGCCTCACTTTTGTCTTTAGTTTGTGGCTAAATCATTGGGTTAACACTTATTTTATTATCTTAGGCCCAAAGTAAAGAAGTGGAAAGAAAAGCCTAAAAGGATAGATTTAATATGAGCAGAAGCGTATATTTCAAAATCCTTATGAAGTGGGGGCATAGTTTCTGAGATAATATGAGGCTGAGCATATGTTTCAAATGTTCTGGTGCAGGCATACGAGTACAATAGCGTGAAAAAGAGGCATATTTCTCAAATGATGCTGATAAAAAGGGGAATACGGGATTTTTCAAGGAAATTGGGGTTTTTCGGGACGCGAGGGTTCAACCCTCGTCCCAAGTCCCGTTGGCTACTGTTTTGTTTCAAAGAATTCAATTTCAAGTGGGTTCAACCCACATACCAAGTCCCGAGAGCCAAAATTGAGGACCGAAGTTTGTGCAAACACGAAATTGAGCGGTTTCTTCATGAGGGGGTATAAAATTGAGGCTGATAACTACCAAATTGGGGGGTCAATTTCTGGAATCAAGAGAGGACGCATAGAGAGAAGAACGACTTGGGGAAGAATTCAAGTTTCATCAATCTCAATTTCAAGTTTCAATTTCATCTTTTTCTTAGGTAATTTTTAGTTTAATTTTTGCAATTGTAGTGTGAGATTAAGCCATGTGTGGCTAATCTTTCAATTTCCAACATTGGTTTGATTTTGGTTTAGATGATTGTTGCTTTGAGATTCCATTGTAAGTATGTTGGGACAAGCTTGTTGCTTGATTTTAGTTTTTCAATGTTATTCACATGTGAATGTTCAATTAGTTTGGCCAATTAGTTGATAATTCTTTGTGAAATTGTTATTCAATGTACTAGATACGTAATCGTCTAGTTACTTTGATAAAGTAACAAAAGAATTTGTTTGGTTTCGATAAGGTTTCCGAATTAGGTTCTTGAATTCTCGCAACGAAAGCATTAATAAGCCGAGCTTATGAGCTTATGGCTTTGAATTGGTATTTTTCTAGTCCCTAAAGCTAATTGCACCTAAAAAATTGAGAGCTTATTCAACTTCTTATTTGTGATTAAGATCCGATTAAAGAGCTTATTTTAACCGGTGTTTCGTAAGGAAAAATAGAGATCGTTAGAGCTTATTAACGATTATAACCAATTCGGGCTTGAACTTCATATTTACATATTTGGAATCGATGATGGTACAAACATCTTAACTGAGATTGAACCGATGTTGGGTTTTTAATCACTTGCATTTTTTGTATAAACCGTAATTGTCATGCTTAGTTTAGTTAATCAATCAATCCAACCCCCCCCCCCTCGTTTTTATTTTCAATAATTAGTTGTGCGTGTACTTGATTCGTCTAGTCGTAAAAAGTAACCGAGTCTCTGTGGATTCGACCCGACTTACCGCTGCTACAATCTTGGTTGTAGATAGCTAGTAGTTGGATATTATTATTTGGTGGACTCGGCATCCGTCAGACACCATCATCACTAAAACCACCATTGTCGGCACCACCATCGCCCACCATCATCGTACCCACCACCATCGCCGGCACCACCTTAACCACCATCGTCGGCCACCACCATCACTCACCATCACCGTAACCACCATCGCTCACCATCACCGTAACCACCATCGCTCACCATCACCGTAACCACCATCGCTCACCATCACCGTAACCACCATCGCACACCATCACCGTAACCACCACCGCCCATCATCACCGTAACCACCATTGCACACCATCGCATCACCACCATCGTCGTACCGCCGTCGCACCACCATCGCCAGCCACCACCATCATCGTAACCACCAATGAACGAACTTCGTCGGAGAAGATGGTCGGACTTCGCCGGAGAAGATGACCGGTGCGGCAGAGGGAGGTGGTGGTGTGACTGTGGGACCAAATTCGTAATATTTGACAGATCTTAGGGGCCAAATCAGTAAATTACTCTAATATTTTATAATTAAAAAATCAAAATTTAGAAAAATAACCTGCAACTTGTTTAGTAGGTTACCCGATACATTAAATGGTAAATTTTTTGAAACTCCAGTACATTAAATGATAGTTTCTAAAGTATGATACACAAAATAGCAAAAAGCGACAACTTGAATACATTTTGGGGAACTAAACCCTTAAATAAATGATGTTCCATCTCTAGTATATATATAACCACCCCTTATCCCTTCTTCCTTCCATTGTATGATTTACCACTGGTGGTTGAGCCATTTGGTTAAAACATTGGGGCATGAGCCTAGTGGCTTGAGCCTCTACAGAATGGAGGAGTTAAGTATGCTTGATTATCAATGTTTGACAGTTTAACTATTCGGCAAACATTTAAATGAACATGAGCAAACAAAAGTTTTAAATGAATGAACACGAACACCGAATTTTTATGTTTGTTTAGGCTTGTTCGTTTATGTCAGTTAACTTTTACATTTGTTCGTTCATTTATGTTCGTTTTACTTTTACGTTCGTTCTTTTATGTTCGCTTACCATCTTAAATGAACGAACACAAACACACCAAATTCCTAAACGAACGAACGAACTTTAACATAATTTTTTTGGTCTTTTACCGTTCATGTTCGTTCATTTGTTCAGTTAAGTTAAACGAACAAACATGAACAAACCTTCGTTCGTGTTTATTCGGTTCGTTTACAGCCCTACCTCTATATACTATTTTTTCTCTTATTATTGTGTATCGTCATATTATAATGTATATATTGTTTAGAGTAAATTACATATTTGGTCTTTGTAGTTTACACTATATTACACTGTTGGTCTTCATTTTGAAATAATTATGAAAAAGGTCCATGTGGTTTACATCAAATTGCACTATTGGTCCCTAACCCTAACTCTATGTGAAATCAGTCTGTTATGCATAGGGACCAGTAGTGCAATATAGCGTAAACCACATGGACCAACAATGCAATATAATATAAATCATAGGGACCAATAGTACAATATAATGTAAACTAAAAGAACCTTTTTTATAATTATTTTAAAATAAAGACCAACAATACAATATAGTGTAAAACTACAAAGACCTAATATGTAATTTACTCTATTGTTCATAAAAAAAAAGTATAGATACTTTTTAAAAAATATGTAACAATTATACACATTTTAAATAAGAAAATAACAATTTCATTCATAATATGATTAAAATAGTAATCAAGGAGTGTTATCTCAGTTGGATAGGTAACATCTCTCGTGGGTGTGAGGTGAAAGTCACACTACTAGAGTTCGAATCCCACGGGTGACATTTCTAAGATATCCAGACTTTAGATCTGGTCCTTTGGGCCGAGTTCGGGGCCGGTATGGGAGGATCCAGTTTATGGGATCCACTTCCCTGCCGGTCGGGTTCAGCCATAGGTTCGGCCGAGTCGCAATGGATTAGTGGGATTACCCAACTGAAGGCCCGATACCGCTGGAGCGTGTGTGTTAACTTGCCGATAAAAAAACAAAAAATGTGGGATGGGCCGGGCCAGGGTTGAACCGATAACCAGATTCGAAACCGTAAAATTGGTGTGAAATGGAGCAATTCGATTAGATCAGCATCCGCCATAGATAGACCTTGGTGTTGGTGGCTAGCGAAATCGTATGCTGCTAAAGTCTCCCTGGTTTCTACCTACAATCAGGTAAGGTTTTTCCATCTTTCTTTCTATCTATCTGTTTCCAATATATCAAACCCTAATTCATCATACTTTCCATCTTTTAACTCATTATCAATCCCCAATGTTGTGTTCTCGAGTTTTTTTTAGGGAGAAAAGGGAGAGAAAGGGAAGGAAAGTAGGAGGGAAAGTAAAAAATGTTGTGTTCTCTAGATCTTTTAAGGAGGGAAAGGAAGGGAAGAGAAGGGAAAATAAGGTTGATTTTGCTTTCAAATCTTTCCTTCCAAATGTGGGAGGAAAAGGAAGGAAAAAATATGAGATGATCAAAAATTAATTAGAAAAATTAAAAGGATTTATAAATTTACATATATACCCATCAATTACATTCTCCTGCAAAATAAATAAGGGTATATCCGTAAAAATAGCATATTTCTTTCTTTTCTCTCCTACTCAAGAACATGAAATTTTATTTTTTTTCTTTCTTTTCCCTTCTTTCCTTTCAATCTCAAGAACACAAATAAAATTATTTTTTTCTTTTCCTTTCCATTCCATTCTTTTCTTCCCCCTTCCTTCCATTTCTTTTCTTTCCTTGCAAAACTTGAGAACACAGCGCAACTGATGATTTAGGATTTCAACTATTATTATATTATTATGTTTCTAATTCCTCTTTCAAGTCCTCTAATTGTTTCAATTTTTATTTATATATATAATAGGATGCTATCAAAAGCTTCATATTTGTTTTTCTTTTTGCAAAATTCTTGATGGTTTTGGTCTGATACTTTGTTTGTTTATTAACTGGCAGATTGAAATTGAAGTCTTGATTTTGTATTAGATGGACAACAGAAGGTACAATGGAAGACATGATATACGTAGAAGGCAACAGAGAACAGCTGAGGTTATATCATATTCATATATGCTTGTGCAAGTTCTTTTAATGTGTTATACTGTTATTTGATTGAAGATTAATCTTACTTTAAAGTTGGTTTATTTGTTTTTATACATGTGATGCTGTAACATCTTAGGCTGTGTTTGGCAAAAATAAGCTAGCTGATAAGCTAGTTGTTCATCCAAACATGTCCCATAAGCTAGCTTAGCTTATTGAAAAGCTACTTGGGAGTAGTGTTTTGGGAGCTTTTTGTAGCTTTTTTCTAGTTATACACTTATTAATTTAATTATTACGTTAAAGTATACCCTTTTTGGTCATTTTACATACTCATAAGCTAGTTTTTGCCAAACTTAATTTGTTCATAAGCTAGCTTACCAGCTACCAGCTACCAGCTAGCTTATTAGCTAGTTTGCCAAACATAGTGATAGTGTATTGATGTGGTTTTTGTATTGTAAGTGGTGCAGGAAGATGAGGTTTCTGTTCTTGAGGAATTTGCGGATGAATTTCGCCTACCGATTCATCACAGACCAACGGAAAATGTAGATCTTGATAACGTCGAACAAGCATCATTGGACACACAATTAACGTCGTCCAATGTTGGTTTCCGGCTGCTTCAAAAGATGGGGTGGAAAGGGAAAGGTCTTGGGAAGGATGAGCAAGGTATGCAGATAACTTTACTGCTAAAACTTCTTTCACTCTGTTGTTTACTGTGCATGTAATTTTACCAGATATTCTGTATATGTTAGTTTGCCTTGTTTTATAGCGTTTGCTTTTCGTATTGATTGCTGGTGTAGATTTGTTAATACTGCTGTTGAACTTATAATAGAAACTCTCATTAATGTTACGCAGAATACTCAAATATCTTGGAACTCAAAGATCTTCTGTTATGACTTTTCAATCCCTTTATACTCAATGTCACCTCACTTTTGTTAAGGATTGATTTGCTATATGGGTATGGGCGCTTATGCTTGTCACTTTTACTAGTATGTGGTTCTTTGGGGGGATTCTTATCATGTATGTTATTTGGCTTTGGTCTTCATATCTGTACTCAGTTATAGATTATTGAATATATCTATTATATTTTCTTGTCTAATTATATATACCATAAATGCTAGGAAGTTTTTAAAAAGTTGGTCTGAATATGAAAGAAGATAAGTATGTTGGACTAGGGAATCGATTTTGATTATGTTCTACAAAGAAGTATTGACTGCTAGGATATGCATGGTTATGATAAAAGGTAATTGATGTTTATAGAAAGTTTTCACATTTTTTAGGTGTTCGGGTTTATATTTATCCCTTTAAGGTGAGAATGCTCTTTTAGCACAATTAGGACTTCTCATTAAGTATGGGCTTGGGAGTGATGATGATTAGGTAATTCATTCGTCTAATGGACTCTTTGGAGTCCTAAACATATCCACTATGTTTGACTCCAAGTTTGGGTTGTCTCCCAACTTGGCGGGCACAGCCCAATGGCCGATGGGCATGCTCTTGTTTTGATGGTCCCTTATGGCAGAGTGCAAATTTGTCCCTACTGGATTGGTAATGGTAATGGGGAACCCTTACGTGTATCCTTGCATGTTTCCTTATAATGCTGTTGAAGAGGATGATGGTGGAGTTTTGATTGTGACTGTTTGGCCTTATCTTGATCATCGGTATTGTTGTTTGTGTTCCCTTAGTTCAATCAAGTCATAATGCTAAAGTGGAGGCACCAAAAGTTTCAACTCTCTTTGCATATTGCCTCTAGAGTGGATTGGTGAGGCCTTAAGTGCTAGGAAGTCAATAGTGGTTCCTTCACCACTAGAAAATTTCATCATGGTACAAAATCGTGGTACTGCCCTTTGCAGTGCAATTACAGTGATTTGGTTTGTGACTTGATGTGTTTGACTTTATGTTTTAATATTGAAAATTGGAACTTGAAACTTTATGTGTTATTGAATATTACTACCAGATATGTATTGCATATACTAATTGCTAAATACTGCAAACATATATAATTATTTTATCTATTATATGAACCCTTTGCTTTAAGCATACAGATTAGGTGTTCCTATTTGTCTGTTGAGGTGCCTTGATCAATACAAAAAATATGCTGCGAGTTTGAGCTTCTTTAGGATGTATCGAGGTATTAGTATATAAACTTGTATGTCTGACTTGTTGGTAGTCAAGGTCATGGGTGACAATATAGATCCCCGATATGTTCCTTGCCAACAAGGGCAAGATATTAGCTTGACGCTGAAGATATTTTGCTTATGGTTTTGTTTTTTGAAAGGCAATTACTAATGGTTATTGTGTAGAGTTGTCTTGGAAAGATCCTGAAAGGTCACTTTGTCTGGTTCCTTCTCGTTGAACAAGGTCTTTGTCTTGTTGTTCCTTTTTTTCTTCTTCTCACATCTAATGCCCAGGGGTCTATTGGGAAGGTTTGTGATGTGAGTTGCTCATTGGTTCTGGCTTTCTTGTTGAGTGCTTCTTCTGACTTGGATGGTTGCAACTTATCGGGTTTTAGAGGTGGTGTCATGTAAGAGAATGGATAGTTTCTCGTTGGATGGCAATGGCTAAAACATTCAACGTCACATGGATGATGCTGGTAGAGTTCTGGATGTTGTTTGTTTAATCAGGAACTTGTTAAAAGTTAACAATCTTCGATGCATTATCCTGGATGAGTCCTGTGGGATCAGGATTTTAATGACCAAGTGACTGATGTGGAATGGAAAAAAAAGGATAAAATATTTATGAGGTTATAATTTCTTCATCAGTTAGGTGCCGTTTGTTTTTAAGAAGTCTGAAGTCTAAATACACGTCTAAAAAATAAGAGGTAGAAGGTTTAAACGTCTTAAAATTTCAGAGAACGGTAGAAGGTTTTCAGGCGTTTAAAAAAAAATAAAACGAACGGTCTTAAGTCTGAAAACCTCTTAATTTCAGGCTTAAGAGGGTTTAAGAGGTAACTTTTAAAAAACAAACGGCCCCTTAGTGTATAGGAATTTATCTGGGTGGAGCAGAAGAGGTCCCTGTACTTGTTACTTTCCCCAAGTTCCTAATATGGAGTAGGATTTGAACTTTTTCTTTGACCAGATCGTTGAATGTAGAGTTTGAGACTCATTATGATTGTGGGGTTTATCTCTATTGTCAAAGTTGGGATGGGCCTCCTAGTATTGGTGGGACTCATTAGGCTTGATGATTGATAAGGATGATATGAAATTATCCAATTCACCAATTGTACTTTTGGGATGGGGGTGGTGGTGGGTGGGGCCGTCTCTTTACTTCCTGGTGCTATGAGGATGTGTCCCTGTCTGTATTTTAATGAGATAAGGCAATCAAATTAGTTACACTGTTGATTTATTTCTTATTGATTTGGAATTGATTTATCCTTTGATACTGATTAAATATAATTGAAGAAGTACAATATATTAGCTTATCTGTGAAAAACTCGAGATGGTTTGTAGGCAACCGAAGGATTTTTTAAATTCAGTGAAAGCTTAATAAGGTAAGCTGAATAAAGTTGTATTGAGAAGTAAGAAAAATACTTTAGTTGAGAGAAGGAGCTTAGGATGTTAACAAGTCATGTACTGTAACAGTATGTTCTTGCTTTCTTCTTTTCTTTATCTATCTTTCCAATTCTCTTTATGCATGTGCATCTTCTGATTTATATTTATGGATAACCACTTGTCATGGATATGCTTGTGATGATGATCTATCTCTTGGATGTACCCAAAAAGGTTATGTACATTTAATTTGGAAAAACGTGTGTGTGTGTGTGTTTGGGGGGGGGGGGGGGGGGTACTTGCAACCTGGTACCGCTGCTTTACTTGTATTCAGTATTGTAGAAAGCAACCCTGGGGGGATTAATTGACTCAATATCCTTGTGAGTGATGGAATGAGCTCTTTAAATTAATTAGTTTGTACATGAAGGTCAAGTGGTATAAATACACAGTTAGGGGCTGTTTGGTTGGATTTTCATTAAGTCCTGTATGGATAAAGGTGTCTGTCCAGATAAACCTGTCTGTCTGGATTATGATAACTTACTGTTTGTTTGTTGTGCTGAATAAGATATCTAAGTATTAGAAATGACGATTTTACCCCTTATTATATATTAAACACTAATCAACACACATCCTTCTATATATTAAAGACTTCAACACACATGTAAATGGTTAATATGATAAAACTTATTAATCTCAGTAACTTTTAAAATAAAAATACGTTTATCAAATATAATTATAATTCGATGGAAATCAATCCATGTATTTTTTGTTTTATTAATCTTGTGAACATTATGTAAATCAATTCTCAAATTGTATCCAAAAAATTCAATATCTTATAAATACCAAATCCCTAAATAAACTCTAAATCTAATCTAAAAATAAAAAATTAAATATGAAAAATTAAATGCTTTGCAGCGTTTCCTTTTGAATCGAATTCCCCTAATTTTCTCCATCCCACCGACAACAATGGACTTCAACCACACCACAATCAAGTCTATCTATCATACGCCTTCTTCTCCGATTAGGCTGTAAAAGGTACACGATCACCGGAGTGGTAGGGTAGCAGCAGTGATTTACCTGCTGGAGTGGAAGAAAACGACGAGCAGCAACAGTTAGCAACTCCGGCGAGCAACAGTGAGCAGGGATCTCCGGCGAGCAGAAACTTGATGGGTCGTGGAGACCGGAGAACCTCTGACGGCGGCTTGGAGAAGAGAGTTGGGGAGGGTAGTGGAGAGTGGAGACCGGCTGCAGCTTGGAGAATAGAGTCATGAGGAGGGTTTTGACTGTTTAGGTGAGAGTTTTGTGAGAAGGAGCTGAGCGACGTTTTTTAATGAAGGGTATAAATGGAAATGAAGTGTCTGTCTGGATAAATGCTTCCTTCCAAAGCTTAGCGATTAAGTCATCAATTTTTGAATTAAGCCACTACCAAACACCTATGTTGAGCTGAGCGAATAAGCTCAAGACTCTATTAAGCCAATTAAGTCACTATCAAACAGGCCCTTAGAGTCTATCCTTGTAAGTAAAAATTAGGCGGTCTGATTGAATTAATCTGATTGATGACTTCTTGGGGCCTAATTCAATACATCATTTCCACCCGAATCAAATTAAGTTCAATACGGTTAAAGGCTCCAGTTATTGTTTCTAGACTAACGCAATTGAAGATTCATGGTCAAACCCAATGATTTGCATCTACTTTTGAAGTTTATCGATTTTATAATAACCACAAAAATAATTGAAATTCTCTTGCAACTTAAAAGAATATAATCAAAATTGCATTGCTTAATGCATTTGCACAAGCAGTTGCATAAGAGCACACTAGAAGTTCCATGGCTGCATGCATGGCTTCCATCACCACTTTCCAGAACCATGCTTTGTACCATTTCTTTTTATGAATTGCTGTGTTCTGCAAAATTTATTTGTAAAGCTTACCTCCTATGCTAATATTTCTTGGTCATGAGGTTTTGTATTTTTGTTCTAGTTTGTAATTTGTCTTAATAAACTTCATTTATCAGGAATAACTGAGCCAATCAAATCTGGTATACGAGATTCAAAACTAGGAGTTGGAAAACAAGAGCAAGATGATTTCTTCACAGCAGAAGAAAACATCCAGCGGAAGAAACTGGACATCGAACTCGAGGAAACGGAGGAAATTGCCAAAAAGCGAGAGGTACACGCCTTTTAGCCCTAAATAAATATATAGGGGTGGTCAAAGCTTTAGATAAGTTTGAGGTTGATGAGTTTTTGTGAAACCTACATCTAATAGCAGAAGGCAGCATATAGCATATATGTATGTCTTTTGATGGGGAATACATCATCAACCTCTGGAGCTCTTGAGAAATTTCGTGCAGTTTTTATTACCTGGTGGCTTCTTCTGCCCCCTTCCTGCACATGTTGAAAATCCAGGTTATGGCAGATCGAGAGCAGAAAATTCAAACTGAGGTCAAGGAAATACGGAAAGTCTTCTATTGTGAGCTTTGCAACAAGCAGTACAAGTTAGCCGTCGAGTTTGAAGGTCACCTTAGCTCCTATGATCACAATCACAGAAAGGTAATATAATTTTCTTCTCATGAATCATGATATTATGATTTAATATAATTTGTGTCATAACTTGGTTTTTGCTTTTACAGCGGTTTAAAGAGATGAGAGAAATGCATGGAAGCAGCAGTCGTGATGACAGGCAAAAACGTGAACAGTTGCGTCAGGAGAGGGAGATGGCCAAGTTTGCTCAAATGTATTATTTGCTTCTTTTTTTTGTTGCTCTCTAGTCTCTAGCATGCTTTATTGATCACCTATTTACACCTAACAATTCAATATTTTACTTATATATATTATTTTACTTATATATAATATTTTAGGGCCGATGCTCATAAGCAGCAGCAGCAGCAGCTGCAACAGCAACAACAAGAAGATGAATCTGCAAAAACCGATCATCCGGTGAAGAATGCTACTGTTCTTGCTGATCAGGATCAGAGGAAGGCGTTGAAGTTTGGATTTTCATCTAAAGTTGGTGCATCAAAGGTAATAAAAAGTTTTCAATGAATCTTTAAATGTTGTATCATGTATGAATAATTGATGCTGCATTTTTTAAACCGTGCCCAAATGATTTTGAATAACACTTGAATTTAAATAATTCTCGCTCTGGCCTTCCACGAGCCATTTCAGTTGATTTTAGTTGGGCATCATGGGTTCACTCATGCCCTTTAATAACCGGCATATAGCTAATTGGTTGGGTTCTGGTAGGAAATAAAAATTTAGTGAGAAAAGTAGGAAACACTTTGTTAGCAGAGGCCCACATAAGTTAGCATGTTAACATTTCGTCATAAGGTATGTTAAATGTATTTATTTTTAATTTACGTTAGCATCCATGTTAACATAAGTTTGGATATTAACTTGCGCGACGCTTTTCACCAAATTTTGATTTCCTACATGATCCTAATTTTATGGGTAATTTTGCAATTCTTAAGCTCTGCAACTTGTTTAAACCTGAGATGAGTATGTCCTTTTATCTTTGTTTGATACAGAGTTCAGGCATGAGTGGTGCAAAGAAGCCGAAAGTTCCGATTGCGTCGGTTTTTGGCAACGATAGCGATGAAGAGTAGTCTTGATCTGAAAAGAAAGAATACAAGTCAAAAAAGTTGTACCCTAACTAACCAACTTCTTATTTCATTGATGTGCTTTTAAACTTGTTATCTTTTGTGTTGCCATAGAATTCATACTACTATACTTGTGTTGGTAGCTATGTTTCTATTTTAATGATGACTAAAGTAAGGGGTGTATGTGTTTTGTATATTCTGATGTCAAATACTTGCTTACATTATATCAACCTGATCAAAATCCTCATGCCAAAATCATAACTACATTACACACTTGTCAAAAGATACATAATTTTGAAATTTTGTGTCTATGGGATTCAGTTGGGGGATTGGGGATAGTTGAGTCTTTGAGATAGGTTTGAGCTATCTTTTGATAGACATGGGAGCTTCTTTTAAGTTAAAGCTAGTCTTCAGATAGGTTTGAGTTATCTCCAGGCCAGACCTCAAAGCCCGAGTAGGACGGAATATGGAAAAACCCCGCTTGGACCCTTTTGCAACTCCGAAAGTCTGGCCCGACACAACCTCTTATTGCTCATTGAAAATTGGCTTCTAAGGCCCGGATCTCGGGTCTGTAAAAGCCCGAGCCTTGTGTGTATCTCTAAGGTAGAGATTGGGGGCTATATGCTTTCTTCATAATTCTTTGTCAAAGAAACCCTCTCTTTCATGCAAAGTATATGGCTTATAGTTGTGCTTTCCTGGTATTTTTGTACCAAATGCTTATCAGGTAAGTGCTTATTAGCAAGAGTCACAACCTTCATTTTTTTTTATCTTATGGGATAATTCCTTGCCATCAAATTAGATTGATGGTAAGCGATTATAACCCGCTAAGAGTTTGATTGGGTAAGAGATATCACCTTCACTTACTAGGTAAAATTCTCGATTTTTGTTATGTTCACCTGGTAAGTTGATTGAACCTTTAAGCACTTACCAAGATAAGTGTTTAGTAAACGACCCCTAGCCTTGTTCACAAGCCAGTGATCTTTTGGAAAAGAAGAACTTGTTTGGTTTTTAAAATAGAGGTAACGTCTGCCTACATTCTATTTTTAAATGGGTTGTACCGGATTTGTTTGGTTTTTGTTTGTGTTGCTTCTGCTTTTCAAAAAAATTTCACCGACCACCTTCTCTTGGTTTCATGCCCTATTTGTAAGTTATGTAGGTTCTTGAGGCCCTTTTCAACAGTATGACTATAAGTGAATCGGAACAGACTTATTTATATTTGTTCGTTTAATTTAACTGATCGTACAAATGAACACATAAACAAACACCATTCTTTGTTTGTGTTGGTTTGTTACAAAAATGAGTTTGTTTATTTTAGTAATTTAATATAAATGAATCATCATTATTTTCTTCCACAAAGAAAGAACAAGATTCCCATGTCATCATTGGCTATTAGACACAATGATAGACAAACAAAATGGAGTAATTGTTGAAGTGCAACTGCTGGGGTTGGGGAGCGTGCTGTGGCAACAATTATAATGTATTAAAAGAAAAGTGAATGAATAATAATGTATATGCCATATTTCAAATGAATTAATTAATATATGATTAATCACATATAAAAATATATACACCTTCATAAGTCAAAGATATTGTTCCTTTTTGTTTACTTATTAACGAAATGAAGACAAATGAACTTTTTGTCAAATGGCTCTTGAACAGTTGATTAAATGTTTGGTTATAGCCATCAGGGGTTATAGCCTGGTGGTAGGGAGTTTTCCCTATGAAGGGGAGGTCTCAAGTTCGAGTCTCTCTAGAGGGTTTCTTCCTTGGAGCTTCCTGAGAGTATTTCCCTTGGGCCCTTGGGGTTATTATCTCTGGGGTAGGTGAAGTAGCCCTACCGAATTAATTAGGGGGCGTAGAGGAGTGGGTTTGAACTCGGGGTCCGGATAAAATCAACCGTGTTCAAACCCTGTGTTTCTACCGCTGAGGCAAAGCTGTAAAAAAGAATGTTTGATTATATATGCGCAATTTGGTTTGTTAATGCCAAATAATTGTCTACAAAAAAATTCTCTACATATATCTAAATTTGTCCTAAAATATGTGGCGAATTTCATGAATATATTGTTATAACTAATATAATACATGAATATTTAAAAACTGATAAGTTGGATACACACTTGTCACCAAAAAAGTGTATAAGTTATTATGCGTAAAATTATTATTTAGTTAATTAGAAAATGTAATAATTATTCATCTATTAACTTGTATGTTATCCTATAAAACACATTTACTTTTGCATTTGGCACCTAATATTAAAGATCATCATTTACCCCTTGATCCTTGCATTATTCTTATTATAGTTTCAACTTAATAACAAATTAACAATCCTCTCGGGATAGGTTTGGTTTAACGGAATGTTTTTGCAGCCTCTTATTTTGTATAATTTCATATGGAATTTTAATATTATGAGTATACCTATGATCTTCCTTTGAGACAGCCAAGAAAACCATATATGGAGGCAATTAAGGTAGATTTGATGAAAGAGGTGGGTAGAGATGCAATGGAAACAATTGGAATTTATGCGATTTGGCAAATGAGTCATTTCTTGGGGATCCTAAATCTCATTGAAATCCAGACTTTTTTCCAAACCAAACACAGGATTAAAATGAAATGCAAAATCCAAATCGCTCTAAATCCTACTAAATTCACAAACCAAATGACCTTAAAGTTTTTAGTTATTACTCTTCTAAATTGTTTTTAAGACCGCTGTTAATTTATGGTTGTTAGTCGATTCAATACCGACTTTTAATTACGCTGTCTATAAATATATTAGAAAGTTTAAAAAAAACATTTAGTACACATACATAGTACTTGATGCATTAATGCAAAACGTACTTTTTCTTTAATTCTTGTTTTAGGAACCTTTTAAGTTTTATTTTGCAGAACAAATTATGTGTTTGATGCAACCAAGGGAATATACTATAACTTTGTGAACAAAAAAGTAATGTGTCATAATTTTATTTTGTAGTACCAAGGCCAAGTGTTAATGATATGTCCTCTCATTAACCACCAAAATGAAGCTTTTGAAAATAAGTTTATCAAAGAAAAAAAAAAATTCACATTACATTTTATGTAGTTAAACCCTTCAATTCAAGTACTAACACTTGGCCTTGGTACTACATTTCCCGTCAAGGAATGATCTAATCCTTTGTGCCTACTCAGACAATTATCACTGTACTTGTCATGTTGCGAGAAGGTATATACAACTGGTTATCACCAAATCCTAGGGGAAGTGAGGGACATATCTATACTCTTTGGCTCTTTGCTCGATAGGTTTCTGTCACCACAAAATTGTTCCAGCATTGTGTAGTTTTTTTTCCTCTTTGTCGTTTGTGTGCCACTATATGAGATTTTTTTATTAGCATCCAGGGAAAGTCATGGTGACTAGAAACCAAAGAAACAAGACAATATGCAAAAGTCTTTGTTGAAGTAGAGGATCCAACAATAAAATATATTGTGTTAGAACTCATATGGTTCATTGGGAATCATAGCGGTAAGAGTTTTCTTCCCAACAACTTTCTACATGATACATTCCAGTCGTGTTAACCTTTTTCACTCTAAAAAAAATGTGTCCTTTCATAAAAGAAAACATAATGTTTTGCAAGAAAGAAATTAATCCATTATGTCCTCACAATCATTCAATTATCACATCGCGTGTAGGGAAAGAAAAATAGATGGCAATTTCTTATGCAAGTTGGGAAAGGTAAATCCATGCTCATGATATGAAGTGTAGACTTGCTTTGAGCACTCTAATTTCTTCAAAGTAAAAACATTAAGGCCAGGACCACGTTACCAACAGAAGTCAGAAGGACAAAGAGCAAAGTTACAAAAACAAACATTGATTTCTAAGAGGTCACCTTCGTAGGAGGCCCAAATGCAAGGTTCCTCCTTCAGATATGCACCAATTTACTCGCCCCTTCTATAAGTAGTTCTTCATCAACTCGTGTATAGGAGGCCGGTTAAGTGATTGATGTTGATGTGGTAAATTCTTTAATGTTGGAGAATTGTTATTTAGTTGCACACATTTAATGTCAAAATAAAGTTAAGTCATACATTATAAACATAAAGAATTTTTGATGTTATGTATGTAATGAGAAAATCACTAAATCAAGATGCATCAGCATCCCTTATCTTAAAATTTAGACCAAAAATAACAATAAAAAACTAATTTCCATTGTTGAGTAGATTACATTTGTGGCCTTGCCATCCATTATCAGCTTTGATCTCTTTTAAACTAATTACAATTTCAATCATTGTACTTGCCATTGTAATTAAGTATATAATCTAAGAAAAAAAAAAGATAAAAAAAAGACAGAAAACGTAAAGTGACCAACTGCGTTTTTAACTAGAGTTGGTCAAAGGCACCAAAAGGTGAAACAAAATGGCAACCACGTTGACCAGAATT
Organism: Centaurea solstitialis; assembly: GCA_030169165.1. Lineage (NCBI taxonomy): Eukaryota > Viridiplantae > Streptophyta > Magnoliopsida > Asterales > Asteraceae > Centaurea > Centaurea solstitialis. The sequence continues at coordinate 7,978,355 of CM058043.1, read as the reverse complement.
GTAAAAACCAAAGTTGATAATAGATGGCGCAACCAAAAGAACCCAAAAATGAAATTTACTCTTATTTCTTAAGCAGTTTGTTGTTGAGTAGAGATGGTAAAGTGGAACAGAAAACCAAGTCCATATCGGTTTCGCTTACGAACGACCGGTTAGGACCCGCCAGTCCTACCGATTAACCAATACGACTATTAATGACTCACCTAAATGACAAGAATGACAAGAAAAAAGCACATATGTAAAAGCTGAACATTTGCAGAGAGACTTGGGAAGTGTAATAATATTGCATTCATTTGAAGTCTGTAAAATTAGAAAGAGCTCTAAAGTCGATAAATAAGATCACGATGAACCAACATAATTGTTGAAACATGTTCTAATCTATAAGAAAGAAGAAAAGAGGGCTCAGACCCGATTGTATGCAACCGACTTGCTGAACAGCCGCCGTATGTAAACCACTTGGAGTCCACTTGCAAGGGCCAGTAAAATGTATTCCCCAATTGTGTAAAAGATTACCCGTTTATGTGTGCTTTCATTTGCTGCACACAATACATACAACCAACCATAAATACAAGTGTAAGTGATCATAAAAAATATCACTCTTCCATCCCAAAAAAGTGTCCATATTTCTATTCTAGTTTGTCTCAAAATAAGTGTCCACTTTCAAAAGCCTCTACTTTCTAGCTCTACCCTTGATTGAGAAGAAGAAAATCTCTCTATTAATAAGGGTATTATAGTCTTATATTCCTTCAACTATGTGCTTTTTTCATTGTGGACATCTATATTGGGACGAAGAAGGTATGTGAAAAGGTTCATATCCAACCATTGGTGTGGTTTGGGTCATAATTGTTAAGTTCATTTTTATAGTTTTCTCTTGTGTATTGTTACCTGTGACCATATAATATTCCCATACATCCCAAGAAAACGCTAACAATTCCATTTTGGATTGTCGCAGAAAAAGGTAACCATTCCCTTTTCTGGGATAAATAATTTGCAAATTTATCTATTTGTCCATGAGCTACCCTAAAATGTGTTGGTGAGACTGATTGTGAATTTGTGATCCATACGTTCTCTCCACGCTTAGTCTTATTTAAGGGTGTTTTAGGTATTTGATCACTAGTCGAAAGCTGTTAATTCGTGCCAAGTCAATCAATGCGGTTGCACTTTTTTCAGAGAATAGAACATATGGTTTTCATATTTCAAAACTAAAAGCAAATTAACAATTGGCACCTAAACACATCTAGAAGTACACTAATAAACTTGAACAATAAAGATGTAAGTTACCAAAATTGGTTAGAGAAGTATATAAGAATGCGATTTGTGGTGTAGATGGTTAGATCACAATGATTCATAAAATAAGAAGTAATGATTAATTATGTTTCAACATATGAGTATATGACATTCTGACACATACTAAATGCTAATAGACAATTCCATCTTCTTGTCTTTGATCTCCATTAAGTATTTCACGTTGTCACCATTTAGTTTACAGGTTGTTACATACATCCCACTGACATAAAGAAAATCTGTTTCATGTGGAGTTGAATTTTAATAATAATTACTACTAGAATAGGGATGCTTATTTATTTCTTTAGTTTTTTTGCATAGAAGATAATATGACAAGTTCAGGGGCTTACTATGGCGATGTCGAGCATCCCGTGCTTTCAAGTATTTTTGTTCAGCTGTCACAGATTCCAATGCCTCCCTCAATTCAGCAATTTTCACATTGACCGGGTCCAAATGCTCTGCAAAAGAATATAAACAGACAAAAGGTAACTTTCCCAAACGCAAATTAAGCATGTTAAGTAACAAAAAAGAAAACACATATGGATGATGTTGTTTAAATACAGAAACATGCAACTTTACAAACTAGTAATGATGATAGTTTTTCCATCAGGAACATATTTGCAACAAGGGAGTTTTTTACAAACCATCTTTGGCCAGGTCATGCTCATTGGGAATATGACCAACATGTATGTAGAAGGAGACAGTCTCTGGAGTCGAGTAAGGATTATGAAAACAGAATTGGTACATTCCACTTCTTGGAGCCTTAAACTCGAATTTCTCCCCAGATGTTCCTTTCATCGTTTGCACAACATTCCCACCGGGAGAAGACACCTAAAACAAAATACATAAGTGTAAATTAACATCTATTGACACAAGAAGTCACTGCATGTAAATTGACTAGTAGTGTCTACCTCAGGGTTAGGCAAAGTGGAAAGCAACAAATGGAAAAAAATAAAATGAAGTGTTGGCTTAGTACACACTATAACCGAAATGGAAACCAGGTATTCTGTGGTTCAATAATGCAGAATCTCAACTCAAATTCTGAATCACTATTTATCAGGACTAAATTTCGTTACAAATGCAGTCGGTACCATGTTATTAAGTTTGTATGCATGTTTAATGTCTTTTGCTGTAAGAGTGTAGGAGAATGTTGATGCTATTAGTCAAGTTTCATCATGATTGCCAGAGTCACAGCCTGGGAACTAGGATGTGACATATCAGTCATCACAAATCCTCTGGCAAACTCAAGTAGATCATATATTGCGTGCATGGCTTAATCATGTCATCAGCATTCAGCACAATAAATAGACATCATTCTACAAATCAAAAATGACAGAATAATCATGTTGTTTTCTAGAATCAAGCACACCTGTTACTTCTTTTACTAGTTCTTTGTTTTCCTTTGGCTTAATTATCATTTCATTTTTCTTATTGGTTCAAGCTTGTAAAGTATCATATCCATATCTGCAGGTTGTATTTCCTGGATCTAGTCTCTGCAAGTGTTTTAGGCTCACATTGATTGGATGATCAAGCAAGCAACAAAATACACACACAAGTTAATCACTTCCATTATTTCCCTATAAATATCATGACTAAACTTAATTGGAAATATTTACACGGACTACAAACTAAGGTTTTATATGAACTGAACCTAGATTTAAGTAGAAAAGATATAATCCCTCCAATTATCAAAAGGTGCACTGGTTTGACATTTCAGAATCAAAAAGACTATTTTCAACTTCAAATTATACAAATGTTTTCAATATTTAAAGAAAATTTGTAGATACATGAAATATGTAAACACCGAAAACCAGTATTAAGAATGTAAGACGATCATATTGAAGGTACTAGAACTGACATTTAAGCATCCAACTACATCATTGATTTATACATGCTTGTAGTAGTGGTTGTAGACTTGTAGTCTTCCACTTCATAAAGGATGACTGACTTAGTGAGTCAAAGAAAATCTTTACCAACAAGAGATCTACAAACACCTCTGAGTTTGCAGCTAGGACTAGAAGACTACATCATACTTCTCTAAAAGAAATTTTAAATTAAGTATTTGAATTTGGATTTACAAGTATTTTTATTAATCAACTATGAATGCTTCTAATTGAAGAAAAAAATATAACTTCTTTGCAAGGCAAAAGGAGTTCTTGCTTAAGATTCACTTATCACATTGACACATGAAAGAGAAAAGGCACCCTGCTATCTACTTTATGCATATATCTTATTACCTTCACCGCTTCTATTTATCAACTAAAGCCCATACATCAGTTGACCTGAATATCAAGAATTCAAGACACTTGTAAAACTCAGAGGAGTTGATTTCCTTTACACCATGCATACCTTTTATTACAAATTTTAAAATCAAGTACAGCTCTTATTTGTTTCCCTATAACTCCAGGCTATAATGCTCTCAAAACACAATGATGATGGCCTAAATAGCTTTCATACAACCTATCTTGATGGTTAAAGAAGGCATAACAAAGATCCATATAAGCCTTAAAATCATAAGGTATGTTGGCCAATGTATATTGAGCTGAGCACCTTCAAAATCAAAACCTAAACCTAACTTGCAAGAAAATTAAAAACAAATCATACAAGATCCAACTCCTATTTATAAGCAAAAAAAGAAAACAAAATAAAATAAAAACCACAAAAGCAAGATTACCAATTAATCAACCAATATTCAACAAAATTCGTTCGAATTCAGACTTTCAAACAACAAATCCACTAAAATTCACTAAATTTTCAAAACGTAGCGAAGCAGATCAACCAAAAAAAAGCCCTAAATCCTTTAAAACAACCACCTCGAACTTAACGATTAGGTCAAATTCGGTTCCAATTCACACAAATTCAACAAAACAATCAACAAAACAACAAACGATCTGAACAATAAAGATCGAGAAAAACTCACGATGAAGTCGATTCCGGGATGATCGGAGCTCCAGAAGATATCATGATCGACGACAACGAAGTTACCGGAAACCGTATCGCCTTCATAGAGTACATACTCGTATACACATTCGACGTCGTTCACCGTCACCGAGAGCGCCGATACGTCACCGGCGAAGGTCGAAAGAAGAAGAAGCCCTAAAATTGCATATGTTTTCATTCTTCTCTCCCCATCTGAATTTCCTTCTGATTCACAAAAAGGTTGGGTGTGCATCAAGGTCATGTTTTCAGGGCTTGTTTTCTATCAGACCAATTTTGTGAATTTACCCCCTGTACTATGTGTTTTTTTGCAAATTCAAACCTAATATTATTGGCAATGTTTTATCGGTTTACCCCTGTACTATGTCGATTTTACGAGTTTAGCTATATATATCATGGCAGGTACAGGTAGGTGTAAGTGAGCTGAGTTGCTCGTGAGTTACTCGAGAACGACTCGCTAAAAGCTCGAGTTAAACGAGCTGGAGCCGAACTCGAGCTTTACTTTAAGCTTGTTTAGTAAACGAGCTCGAGCTCGAGCCTTTATGATTGAGCTCGCGAGCCTAAACGAGACTCGGTTAATATATTGTATAAATGCAAATGATGGTTAGCTTAGTTGGTCTAATGCATGGGTTATAGTTCCCATATGGTGAAGGTCAGGAGTTTGACTCCTACTGGAGTCCATTGTGTGGGATTTTCCCTATACGGGTGTCGGGTTCGAATCCAGCTGATGCCTTGAAGCTCTTTAAATGAAAACTGGATGGCTAGGTTGGATGTGGTTATTCTCCTTGAAAATGTTTCAAACTCAGGTCATCATGACTTGGTGCCATGATGGCACGATGATATTCTGTTGTGCCAACATGCCGTTTAAAAATATATATATATATATAAATATATATTAAATAATAAAAAATAAAAAAAACATATTAAGTATTGATTTATACGTAAATGAGTCTATCTTGAGCCGAACTCGAGCTTGCTAAATCCTTAACGAGCTCGAGCTTGAGCTCACTCATTTACACCCTTAATGGTAGATTTTACAAATTTATATAATTTTTATCTAAAAATGTTCCAAAATACATTTGCTACACCAAAAAATGTCCTATAAATTTTTTGTAACCTTTTTAGATATAACACTTTGTGTTTGTTTCTATAAACTAGTGTCCTATAGAAATCAGAACATTATTTTTTATTCTAAACGTCTTATAAACTTAACTTTATTGTAGTATTTGTAATTACTACTTATTGAATAATAAGTATTTTAATAAATGTTTTAAATAACATGTGGATGTGGTTACCATTATTCCATATGGATAATCTTGAAATAGAAGACATTATTTGATAAGTTAAATAGTAATTTATCATAACACCATAAAAATTTAATTAATTATAAATATCATTTAAACCTCCTATTGTTTTTATTAAGTTCTTCTTTTTCGCTTCCTTTGTGTGATGTTATTCTTTGCAAGGTAAAATATAAATCATACTAAAGAAATAATTGATCATAACTATGCATTTATCATGAGAGATTTAAAAGAAATTGGCATTATTAACAACATTGGAACTTTTTAATTTGCAAAAAGTGCATTAATCATTTTGTAAAGAGTAGACTTCATTTTTGGTCCTCGCATTTGTCAATTTTAATGGATGTTGTTTCTATATTTTGAAATTTTGAATTCAGTCCTTCACATTTATCATTATCCTCATTTTTGATCCTAACATTTGTCAATTTAGTCTTTGGTCTTTACTAAAAAAATTACAAAAAATATGCTGAAATTGCATTAAACATTGTTGATGTAAATGAAAATATTCCATAAAATGCTAAAACCATATTTTTATCCTATAAGAGAGTGTTAATGACAAAATAGACCTTCCTATTTCTTGCAAATTTAGTTCAAGAACTGTTTTTAGGTCCAAAGTATATGTTAAACCTACCCTAGGGAACATATTCTTTGGTTTCTGGCAAATAGAGCTCTTATATTAATATTTGAGTAAATTACAAGTTTCGTCCATGTGGTTTGTAAACAATTTATGTTTTCGTCTTTATAGTTTAGAAATTGTAATTTTTGCTCTTAATTATGGTCGCAATTTAAAGTATAAAAGCATTGTTGAAGATACTAAATTTATTATATTAAGAGCATCTTCAACAACTATGTTAAAATAGAAAAAAGTAAAAATTTAGCATACTTGTTGCTCCAACAGCTATGCTATTCTCTATGCTAAAATAGAAAAAAGTGGAGAGAGATTGTAAAAATCTCTAAATTTAGAGAAATCTCTAAATGGTAAGAGAAATTATTATTTTAATGTTTCAACCAATAGAATAATTAAAAATAAACATTTAAGAGATAGAAATGATTATTTTAATGTTTTAACCAATAAAAACAATGTTAGAATTGCTATAATAAAATAGCTGTTGAGATGGATGCAATTGTTTTTAGAGATTTTAACTTTGTTTACTCTATTTTAGAAAAAAAAAAATTAGCATTGTTGTTGGAGATGCTCAATAATATAAGTGATAATGGATTTTCTAAAATAGAAAACTGTTGGAGATACAAAGAAAAAGTATTAGAAATTTCGGGTTTTCATTCTCTATTTTAAAAAATTTATAAAAATGCGTTGGTGATGCTCTAAGAACCAAAAAAGTAAAAAATTGTGAACCACATAAACTGAAAAACAATATATTATAAATCATAAAGATGAAAATAACAATAAACTATAAACTGTAGGGACGAATGTTAAGTTGCCTTAAAAAATTTCTATGTTCATATGATGATTCAAAAGTGCAGATATGATCAATATAGAAATATGTTATGAGAACTTGTTATATAAATGATTAATCTTAAGGAGATCACTAATGCTATATAAATCAACATTAAATGCAGTAAATGCAGTAAAGAAACGAAAGATGCATGCAAACATTTCCTCTATCCAAGAAATAGAGAGATTGTTTCCATGGGTTTACAATTCAAAATTTAAAAGAAAAACATTTGAGAAAAATATTAGCAAAAAAGTGTTGAGCAAACAGACATAAGATACACCAACAAAAAGGGCACCATCACATTGCTAGGATTGAGATCCCAACAGCAAACATACACACAACTAATCCTACCATTAAATTTTAACTGTTCAAACAAACCGATAAAAGAAAAAGATCGTGGGACGACGAAACAAGTCATATAGATTCTCCATAAAACCACAAAACACTCCAAACTGCATCGTTAATACTACAACAAGAAAAGATTGATTGTTTACGATTCATGCACATGATGACCATGGACCCTCACCCGATATATGCAAGTATGAGTTGGGCTTCCATGGTTCGACATGAATTCTAGCCTGATTGTATCAATAACCATGTTCGGGTTCCATGATTTGATATTGAAAGTCTGCGCGTTACTCTTTCAAGGTCGTATGTCAACTCTGTCAACAGATGCTTCTTCTCCGTAGTATCAACCCTGCTGGTCAACCATCCCAAAATCTTACAGTCCTTAGGAGCACTTGATCTGTCAAATGCCACACTCTGTGTTCATCATCACATAAAACAACATTAGTCATTCTATTATTGTGTTTAAAGAAGCAAGAGATATTATTATAGGTGGTGTATTTAATTAGTTACCAAAATACTCGAATGCATAACTTCACTAATAACAATGATGACAAGTGATTGAAAATGTTTAATGGGAATGGGATGATGACGACTACTTCTCTTTATGCCTCTTTATGTTTTTTACTGTGATTTATGGTTCGTTTATGTAGGGTGTTCCTTTTGTCATAATGGTTATACTTTGATGGATTTTACATGACTTACATACTTCTCAGTTTTCCTTTGTTAATTTATCCTTTACTTTACTTGTAAGTTGTATATCATATATTTTGTATATAACACAAACTTCCCAAACCCAAACACTTGATGCATTCGCAGCCGACAGAAGCATAACATGTTAATTAGGAGTATTGCAGGCTCTATGTTTAGGTATTTCATTTACAGGAAAACCAGAATCATGAACAAGTGATTTGCTAAGGGTCCATTTGGTTTGCAGGAATGAAACGTATTTGGGGGGATTTGGATTTCAAATCCAGTCAAATCCCATGTTTGGTTTGCATGGTTGTACGGATCTGAAATTCCTCTAACATAGGATTTTGAAACCGATGGGTGACAGAATTTCAAGCGATTTCGTAGATTTGTATTAAATTTAAAAAATTTAAAACATTATTTTCTAATAATCAATTAAATAAAAGGCAGTTTAACTATTTTATGATTTTTTTATAAATTTTAATATTTTTTATAAATAATAGAATTCAAATCCATTCCAAATCCTACGAACCAAACACACAAAAGGATTCCAAATCCCTACATGAAATCCAATCCAATCCAGTCCTGCAAACCAAATGACCCAAGGTTTTTTAGGGTTTAGGCACTATGGATTTTGATGTTTAAAAGATATAATTGTGCAGATCAATCCCAAAAGGTTTCCTTTTTCAATGAACAAACACATATAAACATTGGGACATATATTTGCTTCTCTACTAAAAGATGCATAGGATCAGTTCACACGGCAAGCTCTCAAAGTTGTCAAGTCTATGTCTTAACATTATATCGATAAAGAAACAAATAAATAGAATAAGTATCCTCCTTGTATGCAAAGTGAAGCTTTCAATCTTAGTCTGCAAACTATTTTAAGCTTATTTGTTGGCTTGAAATAGTGGTTGTTACCACTGCTTACCTTAACTATAGTTATGCATTACCATTTTCTGCTCAAGTTCATATTTAGAAACACTAGTGTAAATCATAATCTGTTATTTTAGCTATTGTGTTTTCTCTTGGCTATGTCATTCTCCACCTGTATAACTAAAATTGTTGCAATTTTTGTAACATAATGCATTGGTGTCTCGTGTCTATTTAATTAGAATCTGAACATATGACCTCAGTAATATTATACCTTTTTAATAGGTGTACTGTGTACATATGTTAAGGATATTGGCATGCAAGTGGGTTTGGTTGTCTCAATTTATGTTTTTAGGCAACATAACTAGTATTAGTTTGTAGCCAAATCTGTACTGTATTATATTATCTTCTACAGATATGACCTCAATACACTTCTAATCGATTGTAAACTGAATTTGTAGCATAAAAAGTATGTTAGTAGTATATTATGTTTTAAGAACAGGTTGCATGATGGATAGGCATTTCTGATTTGAAGGTCAACCAAAAGGAGCAACCATCATTTGTAGTTGTATAGTATCTGACCCACAGAATTTTTAAAGTGCCCATGTTGGATTTATTGTAGACTATTTATTATGCTAACTTGGTTTTTTGTTTGTTCAAAAGATTTTGCATTCTCCCTTTTTGGTATTTGATATGCATTGCTTTTTTGATAGTAGATTTTTTTTTAGTCTAATAGCGAGCATATTTGGATTTAAATACTTATCCGTAATGCTTATAGTAAGAATCAACACTTGCTTATTTTCCAGGGAAGATAAAAATGATTTGGCATGTAACAATTGACTCGGTAAGCGCCTATCAGGTAAGATTCGTCACCTTCACTTACCGAATCGCCAATCATCAACAATATGAAAAACAAATAAATCTAAGATCTCGATGAACGGTTACTATTAGTTGTGTCATAGCCGAAAACTCAACAGCATGGTGTAAGCAACCGTTTTGTAGAGACTTCAATGATTAAAAAAAGGTTCTGATTTGATCTGAAGAGGTAGCACAGACGAAATAGATTAAAACCCTGACCTATTCCCTAGACAGTACCTGCAGAGTGAGAAGTTTCTGCAAATCTAATCTAACCCGAGACACCATTGCCACTAGATATGCAAATGACCTGGGTTTTTCGGCTCAGGCCTTCCAAGCCCATCTTTTTGTAAGCAAAAAAAAAGGTCGGGCTTTTTTGGGTCCAGGCTGGAACTTTGGGGTTGGAAGAGAGGTCAACCGGCCTTTTCAAGTCAGGCTTTAACCGGGCCATGAAAAAAAACTGGCCTAATCCAGCTTTAAGCTGGACCAACCTGGGCTCAAGCTTACTAGGTCCGGGACCCATGGCAGGCTTCCGGCTTGGGCTTTTTTGTGATGTTTAATAGCCACCCTTCTGGGCAGAGGATCTGATATGTGTAGCACTGACTGGCGACAATCTGCATAGCAGAAAGGACAAGAGAAGTAGTGACGGGGGGATGAAGAGTCAACCAGATGTTTGGTTGGTTTTCCATCAAGTTTTGTATAAATAAGCTATCTGTGTGGAATAAAATGGTGTCTGTATAGAACGGGAGGGGCATCTTGGAAAAAAAACCCTAACTTTCTGAATATAGCTCCCACCCCCTAAAAGCTTACTGAATAAGCCACTTTTTGTATCATTAATCCACTACCAAAGGGTCATGTATAACCAACCGAATAAGCTGTGAGTCGCATTAAGCTGCTAACATAACAGGCCCTGAATTTATGGCTGAGATGGAAAGGCAAAGTTGGAAAAAGAAAAGAGAAAATTGGTTGAACCAGAAGAACCCATTTTGGCTTATTTAGTTCAGCCATTCTTTGATATGACTTATCAAGCTGTTAACCGTAAACAAACACCTAGATATGGCTTAAACCCATTAAGTCAAAGACAAACAGTCCCTTGGAGACATCTATGCATATGGTAGTATAACCATCCATGCACAAGCTCTCAACAAAAGACATGAGATGCAATGTGTTTTAGCTTATGACCGGCCCTTAAAACCTAATAAGGGAAATTGAACTTATCTTGATAGAATCTTTGCCTCTCGCTCAATTGCGCAGTACATAACTAGTATTTCAGGTATTTGTATGCCTTACACTTTCTGTCAGTAGAATTCGATATCTTAATTTAACTGAAGTTCACCATTTAGAATGTTAGCTTTGGCCTAGTTTGAAATATATATTTGGGTGGGTTTTAGATTTAACTAGCATCTATCTATTCATCTGCTAGCACAAAGTTTCATCTACATTAACACAACTCAAAAAGTCAACCATAATTAAACAAGTATCATCAAACAAAATGAAAGATCAAAGAACAAGCAGGCAAAAGACAGTCTAATAAAAACGATAAGAAACAAACCTTGGAAACATGTTCAAGAGTAATAGCCTCCGGAACAATGGCAGTCCTAAGCTTGATCTCTACAAAACCATTGTCTCCTTTTAACGGAAAACATTCACCAGGCTGCCCGAAACTCGGTTGCAGCATCTTCACAGCATCACTTCGAACGCCTCTACTCAACCAATTACTAACCCTGTTACCACCAAGAAAAGCCTCAGAGTGCTTCAACACCGTGGCACCACCCGATGCCACCGCATAATCAACCCTCCCAAGCCCATCAGCAGCATGTTTCCCTATCTCCTTCTCAACAACTTCCCTAGCAAAAGCCCTAATTTCATCCAGTTTCATATCCCCAATATCATCAACCCCCTTCTTCCCTTTAAACTCCTCCACAAACTTATCAAACTCATCTCTCGACAACCACTCCGTCGCACCCAACGATTTCTCCACATTCTCAACCCTCCCATCCAACTCGCTAAACCGGTTCACAACCTCCGCACTCCCATCATCAATTCTCCTACTTAACTCCGTCTTCAACCCCGCAATCTCACTCTCAATCTTCCGGTCCACAACCTCAACCTGAACCTGCATCATTTTCGTCGTAGTCTTCAAAAACGCCTCCACTTCCGCAATCCGCCTCTCGTAGTCCGAAGACGGAACAAGTATCGAATCATACCCTCCCCCGCCCCCGCCCGCTTGATTAAACGCAAGCCTACGAACCATCTGAGCCAAAAGCAACAGCACCAGTAAAAGACCTAAATTCTTAACAATCACACTAACCGCCGTCTTCCACGGCGGCCTCGGAACGCTTCCCCCTTTCTTAACAACGGTTCGCTTCTTTAACTTGGTGGTGGAATTGGTAGGTAAAGGGTTTTTGGTCTGAACAACATCTCTAGATCTTTCTAGAACGGTTTCTGTTACTCTAGCCCTAATTGAATGAGATTGTTCTTTACCTCTGCTGGTTTCGCCGGCGCTGGCCGGAGAATCGTCGATTCCGTCACCGGCGGCCAAATCTAGGGCGGATTTCTTGTTGTCGGCACCACCACCGGCGGCGGCGCCGACTAGAGGTCTGCGCAGGGAAGCAGCGGAAGGGTTGGCGGTAATTGAGACGGTGGAGGATGACATTGAAGGAAGAAGATTTGTTCAGATTTAGGGATTTTGGAGATTTAGGGATTTTGGAGATTTAGGGATTTGGCTTAAAATCAATGGATTGAAGTTTGAGAAGAGAAAGAGAAGAATCTGAAATGAAAACCGAAAGGGGGAAAGTGGATGATTTCACTGAGAGCGGTTCCACGATTCAAAATAAACATGCCCACTCCTTAATAATTGTCTATTTGTTTATTGTTTCTAAATTTTTAATAACTAAATTTTTATTTTTTTAACGGCAAATAAGTCACACATATGTTCCAGGGTATCCGGATCCATCCGGATACCGACTAATTCTCGCGCCCATGAACCCAGGAGCCGTTGCACCAGGTGCTAAAGCGTGGGTGTTTTGGATCCATTGAGCAAAGACGGGTTGTAATTGGATAGCGGTATCTGAAAACATATCTTAAGGACGCCCTAAATCCCTATGGACTGGCCCATGAACTCGCCCCTAATAAAATTATACTAGTTTTTATTTTATGTTTTATTTTGAGTTATTTACTTCATTAACATTTGCCAAGACTGCTCTATATATTACCACTAAAACAAACGATCATATATAACTAGTTAGAGTATAAACGCGTTGCGGCAAGGTTTGTAGGAGGGAGGTTCATGCGTTTGCAAGAAGGCTAGAAGTCGTAATATCATATATGATTACATGTCATTTGAATGTGTGTGATCATATATGATTAAGCGTCAATGTATTGTCTATGTAACATGTGTATAATCATATATGATTAAACATTTATCGCCTTCTCGTAAAATGTTTAGCTTCTTGTTTAAACCTGCCCCCGACTTTATTGGATAAGGTTCATCTAGGCTTCGCCTAGATTACAAGATGCGCACGAAGGGATTCAAACCTGGTGTGAATGAGATACCATCCACATCCCCCACAAGCCTTGTGGTTCTTGCCCCCGACTTTGTAGTCCATAAACTCAAATCCTCAATTCCACTTATTATTTTCGAGGCTTAGGTTATATAATATATTTGACATACTAGTAGATAAGCTAGCTGTTGATTAATAAGCTAGCTAGTACATAAATAAATTATGTTTAACAAGCACTAGGTTATGAGTATATAAAATGATAAAAAAATGATATAGATAATCAATTACAAATATTTTAATATAATTAAAACAAATTTATAATAATATAATATATTAATGAATACAAACAAAATAGTAAAAAAAAAAACTAAATAATATAATATATTTATTGAAAAAATATAACATTGATTAGTAGTATACTGTAACACCCGGTAATTTTCGTTTAGAAAGAAATTATTAAGTTTGCAACCTTATTAAAATAGAGGGGTTATATATGTGTTTTAGCAAAAGGTTGGCAAATTATTTTTGATAAGCATGGAGTAGCTACGTGGGTTCCAAGTAAAAAAGTTAGGGTTAGTTATTTTTATTTATCCCATTAAGCCGTGAGATAAGCCGTAGAAAAGCAAAAAAAAAAAAGGGGGATTTAAGATTTTGGGATCTCTCTTTAAGCTTCAAGGGCGGCGGATTTAGTAGTGGAATTAGGATTGTGATTGTTACAATCACATTGGTTTCCTCTCATAAGTGTTGCGATTTATTAGAGTTTGAATTTGGCGTTTGTTTTGAAAGCTTGGATGATTAGCGACTTCTTAAAGAATTACCGATGGAGTTTTTATTAGCGTCTTGGGCCGTTAATTAAGGTACGGATTCCTTATTTCTTTGATATGTATATGTGATTGCTATAATCCGTTGCGCTTATTTGATACGTGTACGGAATCCTTATGTTTCATTCGTGTCATTCGATCTATTCCTTCGTGCTTAATGTGTTTTATTTCATTGTGTTTAAGTTTATTTAGTTCTCGTTGTTAGTTCGGTTAGAAGTCTTCTTTGATTTTATATTTAGAAACATCTTATTATAATTGTAAAGCTGCCGAAACATTTTCTGAAAATTACGTCTTACTTGTAAATATCATAACTCTTCGCTCGTTTATCGGATTTACTCATACGATACGTTTTTAAAAACCCCCAGACGTCTACTACGATTTACTGTCACACGAGAAATCTGTGATTCTTAAGCTAAATCATCTAAAATCTACGTTTTCCAAAACCGGTCTCGTTTTAGACGAGAACAGCTCCCCTGTTTTCAAAAATTCATATCGGATTCATTTTAGACCCGATTCAGTCCGTTCTAGATTCGTTGGATTCCTAAGACGTTGATTTAAAACTTCCGTTTAGATATTCTTTTATAAAACCAACTGGAAATATGTTAAAATGTTCGATTTCTAAACGTGTTAAATGCTGAAAATCGTACGTCTCGATTTCTAAAAGTCGTGTTTATCGTTTTCGTTTGGATTTGATTCGTTATGCGTTTTCCTTGTAAATATTGTGTTTGTTTGTATCTGAATTTATGTTAATAGTTTACGATATTTGATCATTTTAAACTCTTTTCGGTTTGTAATCCGTTTGATTAAGTGACTACGAATTTATGAACATTTAAGGGATTTGGTTCATATGTGTTATTCGTTTTATAATTTGTATGGATAGTTATTCATTTGATGTGATCACATGAGTTGTGATATGCTTTTGAGATTTTTGTGTTTTGCTAACTACCTATGGAGGTACCATAGGTATGTCATTGTGGCACCGATGGCGTGACACCACCCGTGGCGGTGTGATCAGTCCATGGCGTCTCCTTTTTGTATTTGTGCTCATGTGGGAGCTATTTGTGTGACCGGTAAGGAGGCGTATGGGTCGACCCTAGAATATGTAAGGTGAGTGTCGGTGTGTGCCCAACACCGCCATCTCACAATTAGTACAGTTGGATGTGTATGCCCAATGTACGGGCCTTTGTGGCCAGATGTCTGGCACTTGTCACGTCGGATGATATGCAAGTGTATGCGTTCGAGCTCGATATTTGTGATATGTGATATGATTTGGCGATTTGATAATTGATATTTGATATGTAATCATATGATATAAGTTTGATTTAAGCTTTTCGGATTCGTTAGTATTTAATTAATGCTATGTTTTATGTGATGGCTTACGTCTTTGACAAGATTAACTGATTTTAATATAATAAGGTTGGATATTATCATTTCCTTTCGACTTTTGATTTAACATATAAATTGACTTATTGGTTCAATTTCTCTTAGTTTCGTTTCTTTTTGTCAGTATCTCGGTAAGGTATGTTTACTTCATATGAGATGTGTCTTTTCACTCGTGCTAGTTCTCACGAGACCTTAAAAATTGTGTTTGTTATTTGTTTGTATCCGCCCACTGAGCGCTTGGCTCAGCCGCATTTCTTTCTTCGCGGCAGGTTTTTGAAGAGAAGCTAAGGAGTATGTGATCTGAAGAGTCGCCATCCTTAAGAGGTTCAGAATTAGACTTTGTAGGTTTGATTATTGTTGTAAATAATGTATTAGAAGATCAGAATTTCTGAATTTGTATCGTTGGTGATAACGGTTATCTTTGATGGGTATTGTTTGTAATCATGCATTGTAGTGCTCTGTTTTTTTTTCGGATAATGGTTGGTATAAGTTTGATAGTGACCTCCCCTTCCGTCTCGGGAGGGGGGTGTTACATATACTACTATGCAATTTAAGCATAACTCTTAAACACAAGTTATCAACGTATCTTGGGTGAAATAAATACTGTGACCTCGATCTTTTTCAATAAAATTATCACGCATCGTTTGAGGTATTTCTGTAAGTCCTCGAAATGGGATGATGACGGACAATACCATTTTATGCATTAAAAGTCAAAAACTATGAATTACTACTCCTTGTGCATATGCATGATGTACAAGCTTGTAATGCAACCCCCTATCTCCAAATTTCTTCCCATTTGATATATGAAAATTGAATGAACTAAAGGCGTTTTCTAAATTTTCATTTTCTTGAAAAGCTAGAAAATTTTCTACAACCAAGCACACCCTTAAGGATTATTTTTTCGTTTTAACTGATGGGTATTTTTCTAATAAAAATTCAATCTTTCCACTAAAAGGATTATTAATGCAAATGCCTCTTAAAGTTTCATCTGAGGTACTCCCAACTTCTATGTAAAAATTTCATTATTTATGCAACGAAATAAATCCTACATTAGTTATACAAAGCACATTATACACATTATGTTGAGAAAGGACCTTAATTTTTGATACTCAATTGTTTCTTTGTTGATTTAAGTAAATCCTACTTTACACTTCCTCTCATATACAAAACTACTAAAGAACTATTCAGTCATTTATTTTGATACTCCAATTGTTTCTTTGTTGATTTAAGTGTGCAAATCAAATTCGCTCAAAGGTTTCCACCTAAATGTTCACTATTTAGGTGCCGTACTAAATTTGGAAGTTTCCTTAGTTGGGATAGGTGCCGTACTAAATGTTCACTACTTACAATAGTGAACATTTTCATTTAACTTATTGGATAAAACTTTAGTATACTAAATAGCATTGGATTCAACGATTTAATCTTGTGAGTGCTTACTAGGTAAGAGGCATCACTCTTGCGTAAGACTCTTGGTCCTCGGTCCTAGTGATTGCTCTTACCGAGTAAGATTTCCAATCCTTGCTATGTTCATTCGATTAGTAAAATGATCCAGTAAGCGATTACCAGATATATAAGCGATTTAGTAAACGGACCCTAAGCTTACTCAAGGTCACAAAAGGTAGTATTGATGTAGGTATCTTCTGATTAGACAAATATGGTGCTTGAAATGCATTATGTTGTTGTTGGCTGGATCAAATGTTATGGGAATCAATTATGTATATAATTATGATCAAACTTATTTTCTTTTAACTGTATATAGTTGGATTAGAGGCTAGGGGATATGTAATCCTATATATGGTGCCCTTTGGTCTTTTTCTTGAGTTTGATATTAGGAATTAGATGAAAGTCTATTGCAATAGTTGTTGTTCTGATGATGTCCTTGGTCTTAGTTCTCCTAAATGTCTTATGGTTGGGTTCCATTTCCATATGATGGTTTTTGTTCTTTTGGTTCTTCTGTGAATTTGCATATGGACAACATTGCCTTTGGCAAAATTGCAACACTTTTAAATAACGAATTTATGATAATCTTTTAGTAAATTAACAATCTAGCTTTTAGTTTAACTGGATGTGGTGATTTGAAAAGTCTTATATTTTTTGAGTAATTTTAAATGGTGCAGTCCTAATCAAATGTACAATTTATGGCCGTATAAGATTCATTGCAAAAGGTTGATTCCGCCAACCCCAACCAGCCCACCACGGATTGCCAATGCCTGTTGTGGGGGGCATTTTTGACTCACTCAGCGGTTGTGGCTATGGAAGTGTCCGTGCGCGAGACGAGGCTCGGACACGGACCATTTGATATTTGTTGCAAACTTATCTCCCACCCGTTACCAACTGAGCTACACACCATTAGCTATGACCATATAAGATTGTTGGTAATCTTTTAGATCAACTAATGTTATCATTTACTGGTTTTGAAGATTATAAAGTTATGCATTGGGTTAGTGTTTCTGCACAGTGATTTATTTTCCATTCTTGGTAGGGGTGTAAACGAGACGAGCCGAGTTAAAGCTCGACTAAGTTCGAGCTTGGCTCGTTTAAGTTTAAGAGTCGTCGCCCTCACTTACCAGGGTTAGACTCTCGTCCCATATCTTGCCTCTTACCCTCTAACATGAGAAAACATATTGCATTCCAGAAAACACAGCTTCAGAATTTCTAATCAAAATACCATTGGGTTTCAACCGATCATACCCATCTTCATTGTAATATTTAAAAAGAATTAAAACTTATAAAAACAAAAAATTTGGAGCAGATTACAAACGCATATTCCATTACAGTGAAAAGGGACTCTTATATGTTGGCAGGGCCGTTCCTCGTATTTTGGAGGCCTTATTTGAAAAATTAAATGTTTCATTAACTTTTTTGATTTATATTTTTTGTTAAATTATTTTACTATACATCAACGTTTGTTTGATAACAAATCGATGAATAACTAATCTTTGATTTGAACAAATTGTTCATCCATTATTCGTTTTAAAAATTAAATTGTAATTTTTAATGTTATTATGTTAGTGTGGATTTAAATTTATAGTTGATTTTTAATTTTATTATTAGTTTTTTTAACTATTACTAATCTATTTTTGTTAAAAAAAAAAACCCAATAATAAAAATAAAAAATTTATAGTTGATTAATAGTTTTATTATTAGTATTCTATAATTTTTCAAAAATAAAAAATCTACATTTAAAGTTTTCAAGAAATATTACATTCATCTCCATATTGTATTTTAATAATTTCAACATTGATTATATTATTAAAATGTTTCAACAATTTATCCTATAGATAAATTTTTAAATATATATAACACATTATTATATAATATTATAAAATTTAAATATACATTCAATACAAATTAACAAAAATATTAAAAAATATTACATGTTCGAATCATCCTTGAAAAATTGAAAACCAAGAAAAAAAAAATCATTCAAATATTATATATTTAATTAACCGACCTAGGATCAAGTGGGATCAAGCTGTTTCCGTAAGATCACGTGAGACCAATATCTAACGTATGAAACTTCACAAAAAAAACACCATGAAGGTAAATAAAACTAGAATACAAACCTAAAAAACACTTTCGATGCAAAAAAATATCCAAAACAAGGTAAAACCGAAACTTTCACAACTTAAATGCTGTGAAGGTTATAAATAAATAATGCGAACCTTCACAGCGGAAAATGCCGTTAATGTTTCGTTTTCTTTTTTTTACCTTTTTTGTATTTTTTTCTACAATAGTGTTTTTTAGCATGTATTTTTACGATGAATGTTCAATTTTTTTTACCTGTAAAATATATTGATTTCACCGGTTTCACAAAAACAAGCTTAGAACTTAACCATAATTAACCCCAAAAACTTTGAGATAATACTAAGTAAAGTAAAAACAAAATTTCTTTTGGATAAAACAAAAATAATCAAAATGCAGGAGATAGGATTGGAACTTGGGCCTCATACCATGAGTTACACGAGCAAATTTATGGGGTTTACCCACTGAAATGAAGACCATTTATACAATCTTGTTGTAACAAATAAACTATATATTAATTTAAAGTACAGGTAAAAGATATAAAAAATATTCCGAGGCTTCCAAGGATCGGGGGCTCTCTACGGTAGAACGTGTTGGCACACCCTAAAGAACGGGCCTGCATGTTGGATAGAAGAAATCAAAGATGCTTGAAGAGATGGTCAAAGTTAAAAAGCAATGAATTTGTGAAACCTATTGGAGATTGGGTGTGGGTTTAAGCATGCTCTATTTTGAGAATTGCATTGAATGTGGAATATGGAAAATGATGTAAACAATCAAATTTCAAACAATCGAATATGATGCTATTGCTTTCATGATTTCCACGACAAAGATAAATTGTTGAACACATAAATAATTATAATGTTATTACTATTTCAACTCCAATGGAAGTATAAAACCTCAAAAGAGTCAACACAAAGTTGCACAATTGAAAGTGGGGTTACCTGACAGAGACATACATTTGACTAACCTCCAGTTAACTAGAAGCATTAGGAACAACTATAAGACATGGGCCAATTCCTTTTAGCAGAACATTAGCCATCATGTATATGATGATGTTACCTTGACTGGAGTCACACGTATGGCACCTGACACCGGTAACGGCTGAAACCAAAAAAAAAAAAAAAAAAAAGCAACCTTAGTATATTCCACCGGATGCCCCTGAGCCTCCTCAAGCAGTATCTACTATCTACAAATTTCTTATAGTTGCCATCGCACCCGCCTCGGGATTATTATGACGCAGTTGGCTTCTTCGATAAGATTCTGCATTGCAAGTCTCTTTTCATCTTCATTTCTAAACATATTAACAATCGTTGGATGTATCGCCGATTATACGTCCTTGCGATCAGGGGGAAGTTTTTTCTACCCAACAGGTTTGGTGGAAAGAAGGGGTGGAAGAGGCAATCTAACCTACACGCTTTTCTATCAACCTGCCCGACTCGGTAAGGATTATCATGGAATCCCTGCATCTGTGGAATTGGAATGGTCTGTGGAACTCGCCAACAACGTGGAATCGAAAGAATTACACTCGCAAGAAATTGAATAAACTTAAATGAGACGCCGCAGAGCCAGAAGTACTGTACAGTAGCCAAGAATGTGGAATAGTTGAAATCGGAAATTGAATAAAGTGAAATGGGACGCTGGAGAACTGAAACTACACACGCCAAGAATGTACAATGGTTGAAATCGAAAATTGAATAAACTGGAATGGGAATAGGGAGAACTAAAATTACACTAGCCAAGAAATTGGAATGGCTTAGGGATTATGTGAGACGTGTGTTAAAACATGGCTAGTGTAATTTCAGTTCTCTGGCAACCCATTTCAGTTTATTCAGTTTTCGATTTCGACCATTCCACGTTCTTGGCATGTGCGGTTTCAGTTCTTCGGCGTCCCATTTTAGTTTATTCAATTTCCAATTTCGATCACTCTACGTTCTTGGCTACTGTAATCTCAGTTCTCCAACGTCCCATTTCACTTTATTCAATTTTCCTACGAGTGTATCTTTCGATTCCGCATTCTTGGCGAGTTCCGCAGACCATTCCCCACAGATGCAGGGATTCCATGATAAATCAAACCCTACAACCATTTATAATTAACCTTTACTTGGAAAGGCAATTATAAGTTAAAATCCTCTAGAAACTATTAAATGAAATTGGAAAAGGTTAAAAGATAAATAGGAAATTCAAAGTAAAAATATAAAGCATCTTAAGAAACACTTGGAAGGCAACAATAATGTTCATGCAATTACGACTAGAACCTATGTTGCATCAAAGATTGGAGCATCTCCTTCCATCTCTGAATGAGGAAGATTTAAGAATTTCAGAATTTCAAATAGGTGTTGGGATGTACGCGACATTGGGTGTGAGAAGAGTTAATACCTTTTAAGTTTTTGATCAAGTACTAGCCAAATAACCAATGCTCCTTAACAACAACCCTTTTTTCCCCATATCCTTCCGTCGAAAAAAACAAAACCCTAGTTTTAGGATTTGTTCAGTTTTATACTTTTCTATAGTGATTGCAACTAAAATCAGCTATAGCTTTAGCTGATATGAAATTGCTTAAGAAATAACCTTAAGAAAATATGAAATTGTTTCTTCTTCTCTTTATTTGTAATAATCAAATACCACAAACTCTTCCTCCTTGGACTCATAGAAAAATGGACCCGCATCACTTACAAGTACATGAAAGAAAAAATAAAAGAAAACTGGAGGACATAATGTACATATATAAGAAATTCACGCATAGAATAATTATATTTTGATCATGCCCTTGCATTTGATTAAGCCTTGAAGTAGCATTATTGATCATGAGAAAAGATTTGATTTTAAAATAAGTAACAACTTAAACTTCTAAAACAAAAAATATAATTATTAGTGGAAAAAATAAGATTTGACAGTCCTTCTATCAAAAGTAAGAAAACCGAAAGCGATGGATTGGTTATTGTTGTTACTAGAAAGAAAATGAGAGAATGATAAGTGGGTTATGTGTTATTCTCAAACATATAATATGCAATGTAAAACATATAATAATAGTTCTAAAAGTATCTCCAACAGCTTCTCTAAAACAGAGAAAATGAGGTTTTTGTTCTCTAAATTACTCCAACAGCTTCTCTATATGGTTCTCTAAAATAGAAAAAACTTGAAAAATCTTCAAGTTCAGAGAATTCTCTATAATTTAATGTGTGGGGAGAGAAATCACTTTTCTATTCATTTCCACCAATGAGAATGCATGATTATTATTTTATATATAATTGTTTTAAAAAAGTGTATTGGGATGATAAATTTATAGAATATTTCAATAATATAATAGAAGTTGAAGTCTCTTATTAGCAGGCCTCCAATCCATCCCAAGTAGTTGAAAAGCATAAACAATATTATGTTTATATTTTTAGAAAAAACAGTGTTATGTTTATATTTTTAGAAAAAATAAATACAAGATATGTGTAGATAACCATATAAATTCAAAGTATCCTATAAACTCAAAGTTTATAGAACGTTAAAACTTTCTAAGATAGCTAACGTCGTATCTAAAGGTACTGTAATAAGTTTATATGCCACTTTTGGACTTCATAACAAGTTCTTTTTTATAATAATTTTGTAATTAAAAAGAACATCGTGTAAATTATTTTGTAAGACACTATTTGAACAAAGTGTTCTTTAACAACAAATGTCTATAAGATAGCTAATGTCAAATTTGTATTAAACGTGTCCTAAAAACTTGTTAAAAACTAAGTAAAATCCAATGATGGCAATGAGAAAGTCTCATTTCCCAAGTAAAATCCATCTAGACTTGGAAGATACTCAAGTTTAAGGACTGTCGAGGTAACATAATAATCTCATCATCGCATTCTCCTCTACGAAATCATACTATACTACATGAATCTTTTCCAGCTTTTGCAGCTGTATCAACTTATTGGATGTGATAATGTCTCTAAAATCATTATCATATTCCACATTGATTTCAATCAAATTGTGAAAACTGAAAAGGCAAATGTGTCCCTCCTGAAGTAGTAGTTCATGTGTTTGTAGTGTCTAAACATGAGGATTTGATCTACAAAAACTTAACCAACAAGACATAGGTTCAACATGTTGATGAAATTGGAAGAGTAATAACTAATAAAGGTTGAATAATAATAAATGTATTATGATTATTATCAACCATGACATTTAACTCTAATCCATAATTTTGTTTGATTAATGTTGGCGGCCAAGTCTACCAAAAATATGAAACAGGCCCAAGCATAAGTTTGAGTTAGCCCCATGTTAACTACTCATTATTGATTAAGCCTAAGATAAGGTGGTTGTTAGCAGATTGTGGCCACTGGGGATTAACTCAGGACAACATGCTTTAGCTGTTGGTGAACCTTGCCGGGATTAGTCGGGGCAAAGCCTCGGATACCCTTCAAAAAAAAGGTGATTGTTAGAAGGCACTTGACCCAACCAAAACAATTTAGTTATTATCTTTTGTTTAATTTACTTGTGCATTTACTCACCTTGTCTTCTATCTTCAGCTTATTAATTTGTCGATTATCTATTTTCAAATTTATGTAAGAATAAACTACGATTTTCGTCCTGTGCTTTGATGATTATAACTATTTTTGTCCTTGTGGTTTGAAAATTGCTTTTTTTGTCTTTGTGGTTTCAATTTATTTCTATTTTCGTCCCTGCCACTAACTCTGTTAACAAAAGGTGTTAAAATGTCAAAAAATTTCTTTTTTTAAAAAGTTACATATTCAGTCCTTGTAATTTGTAGAGTTATAAATATTTATCTTTAAATTTCAAGAAAATTAAAACTTATATATTGGTTTTTTTCCTTTTTAGTTTTTTCTTATTTCTTTTATATTTCTATATTATATATTATACACAATTTTTAAATGACTATATATATACACATATATAGTATATGAGGAATAATAAAAAAAACCACTTTTTTTGTAAAAACCCGTAAAAACCAACTAAAAAATAATTTTTTTAGGATTTTTTTATCAAATACTATGATATTAACTATTGTTACACATATATATTTTTTCATAATGTAAGTATCGTCCATGAAAAAATAATTTTTTTTTTCATATTATGAATCGAAAATATACAACATTTTTATTCATATTATGAAACAAATTCATGGATGATATTCATCTTATGAAAAAAAAAATATATGTGAAACATATCAATTCTAACATTTGATGGAAAAAAATCGTAAAAAAAATATTTTTTAGTCGGTTTTTACAAAAAAAGTGGTTTTTTACACGAAGGCTCCTCTATAGTATATATATATATATATATGTGTGTGTGTGTGTGTGTGTGTGTGTGTGTGTGTGTGTGTGTGTGTTTTCTTAACTTAAAGTCTTTTTTTGGTCAGAAATTATATATCCTAACTAAACGCCTTTCAAAGTTCACAAAATTACAACTTCCTTACGAACAATCAAGGTCAATAAATAGAACTATATCATTCGTTCAAAGATTCTAAGTCCTAATCCTTTAAAGACTATTGGCTTAGATATACAATCCGAATTAGCTTGCCTAACTTCTTAATAAGAAAACATTTCAACGAGATGCTTAAAAAAAATGTCACCCAACATCTATAAAATATTTGACCATGAGATTCATCAACCTTAATTATAATCAAAAAACACAATTCATTAAAATTCCACCAAATATCGCCATAGAAATCAATTTCTAACTCAAAACATTTGACTTGAGAAATTATATATCCTAACTGAACGTCTTTCAAAGTTAAAATACTACAACTTCTTTAAGGATAATCAAAGTCCGTAAATAGAACTATATCCTTCGTTCAAAGAATCTAAGTCCTAATCCCTTATTGACTATTGGCTTAGCAAACTAATCAGAATCACTAACTCCTTAACAAGAAAACAAAACATTAATCTATTCTAAACCTCAACACTTTAACGAAATGCTTAAAGAAAAATGTCACAACCATCAATATAAATTTCGACCATGAGATTCATCAACCTTAATTATAATAAAAAAACACAATTTACAAAAAGTTCACCAAATATCGCCTTAGAAATCAATCTCTAACGCATGGCATTTGACTTGAGAAATTATATATACTAACCTTACGTCTTTCAAAGTTCACAAAACTACAACTTCCTTAGGGGGATAATCAAGGTCAAGAAATAGAACTATATCCTTCATTCAAAGATTCGAAAACCTAATCACTTAAATACTATTGGCTTAGCAACCCAATCCGAATTCACATGTTTATCTCCTAAATAAAGAAAGAAAACATTCATCTATTTTAAACATCTACACTTCAATGCGATGCTTAAAGTAATGTCACCCACCATCTATAAAAATTTTAACCATGAGATTCATCAACCTTAATTATAATCAAAACACACAGTTCATTAAAAGTCAACCAAATATCGCCTTAGAAATCAATTTCTAACTCAAAGCATTTGACTTATTTATCCTAACTGAACGTCTTTCATAGTTACAAAACTACAACTTCCTTAGGGATAATCAAGGTCAATAAATAGAACTATACCCTTCGTTCAAAGATTCTAAGTCCTAATCCCTTACAAACTATTGGCTTAGCAACACAATCCAAATTTAACTTTCCAAACTCCTTAATAAGAAAAGAAAACATTAATCTATTCTAAACCTTGACACTTTAAGAAAATGCTTAAAGAAATGTCATCCACCATCTAAAAAAATTTATAAACTTTACCAAATATCGCCTTAGAACTCAATTTATAACTCAAAGCATTTGACTTGAGAAATTATATATCCTAACTAAACGCCTTTCGAAGTTCACAAAACTACAACTTCCTAACAATTAAGGTCAATAAATAGAACTCTATCCTTCGTTCAAAGATTCTAAGTCCTAATCCCTTATAGAATATTAGCTAAGCAATCCAATCCTAATTAACTTACCTAACTCCTTCATAGAAAAAAAAGACATTAATCTATTCTAAACCTCAACACCTCAACGGAATGCTACGAAATGCTTAAAGAAATGTCACCCAACATCTATAAAAAAATATGACCATGAGATTCATCAACCTAATTATAATAAAAAAAACACAATTCATTAAAAGTCCACCAAATATCGCCTTAGAAATCAATTTATTTGACGTGAGAAATTATATATCCCAACTGAACGTCTTTCAAAGTTAAAAAACTACAACTTCCTTTGGGATAATCAAGATCCGTAAAAAGAACTATATCCATCGTTCAAAGATTCTAAGTCCTAATCCCTTATTGACTATTGGCTTAGCAACCCAATCCAAATCAACTTGCCTAACTCCTTAATAAGAAAAGAAAACATTAATCTATTCTAAACCTCAACACTTAAAACGAAATGCTTAAAGAAATGTCACCACCATCTATATAATTTCGACCATGAGATTCATCGACCTTAATTATATTCAAAAAACACAATTCACTAAAAGTTCACCAAATATCGCCTTAGAAAATCAATCTCTAACTCATGGCATTTGACTTGAGAAATTATATATACTAACCTCACGTCTTTCAAAGTTCACAAAACTACTTCCTTTGGGATAATCAAGGTCAACAAATAGAACTATATCCTTCATTCAAAGATTTGAAAACCTAATCATTTAAAGACTATTGGCTTAGCAACCCAATCCGAATTCACTTGTTATCTCCTAAATAAGGAAAGAAAACATTCATCTATTTTAAACATCTACAATTCAACGCAATGCTTAAAGTAAAGTCACCCACATTCTATAAAAATTTTAACCATTAGATTCATCAACCTTAATTATAATCAAAACACACAATTCATTAAAAGTCCACCAAATATCGCCTTAGAAATCAATTTCTGACTCAAAGAATTTGACTTATTTATCCTAACTGAACTTCTTTCATAGTTACAAAACTACAACTTCCTTAGGGATAATAAAGGTCAATAACTAGAACTATATCCTTCGTTCAAAGATTCTAAGTCCTAACTCCTAATCCTTTACAGACTATTGGCTTAGCAACACAATCCAAATTTAACTTTCCAAACTCCTTAATAAGAAAATAAAACATTAATCTATTCTAAACCTTGACACTTTAAGAAAATGCTTAAAGAAATGTCATCCACCATCTATAAAAATTTATAAACTTTACCAAATATCGCCTTAAAACTCAATTTATAACTCAAAGCATTTGACTTGAGAAATTATATATTCTAACTAAACGTCTTTCGAAGTTCACAAAACTACAACTTCCTTAGGAACAATTAAGGTCAATAAATAGAACTCTATCCTTGGTTCAAAGATTCTAGGTCCTAATCCCTTATAGAATATTAGCTTAGCAATCCAATCCTAATTAACTTACCTAACTCCTTAATAAGAAAAGAAGACATTAATCTATTCTAAACCTCAACACTTCAACGAAATGCTACGAAATGCTTAAAGAAATGTGACCCACCATCTATAAAAAATATGACCATGAGATTCATCAACCTTAATTATAGTAAAAAAACACAATTCATTAGAAGTCCACCAAATATCGCCATAGAAATCAATTTATTTGACTTGAGAAATTACATATCCTAACTGAACGTCTTTCAAAGTTAAAAAACTACAACTTCCTTTGGGATAATCAAGGTCCGTAAACAGAACTATATCCATCGTTCAAAGATTCTAAGTCCTAATCCCTTATTGACTATTGGCTTAGCAACCCAATCCGAATCAACTTGCCTAACTCCTTAATATGAAAAGAAAACATTAATGATTAATCTATTCTAAACCTCAACACTTTAACGAAATGCTTAAAGAAATGTCACCACCATCTATATAATTTCGACCATGGGATTCCTCGACCTTAATTATAATCAAAAAAACATAATTCACTAAAAGTTCACCAAATATCGCCTTAGGCCATCCACTGTGGTGGTGTTTTCGGCCATCACTTACTCATCGGGTATGTGGAACCCATCGGGTTCCTTAACCCACACCGCCGCGTGCCTGATCGGGTTGAGCCAAAACAGTTCGACCAAGCCGACGACCCCCACCCCCACACCACCCCCCGCCCCCCTCTCTCTCTCTCTCTTCTTTCTTTCTATCTCTCTCTTCTTTCTCTTTCTTATTTAATTTTTTTTTGCTTTTTTATGGAGTGGGTCGACAGTGGATGAATTGGGTAGTTTTGGGTAGTTTTGTGGAAAGTTGATGTGGCGCTGATGTGTCAGTTGAAACCATTGTGTTGCAGTGGGTCGACAGTGGATGGCCTTAGAAATCAATCTCTAACTTATGGCATTTGACTTGAGAAGTTATATATACTAACCTCACATCTTTCAAAGTTCACAAAACTACAACTTCCTTTGGGATAATCAAGGTCAACAAATAGAACTATATCCTTCATTCAAAGATTTGAAAACCTAATCACTTAAAGACTATCGGCTTAGCAACCCAATCCGAATTCACTTGTTTAACTCCTAAATAAGGAAAGAAAACATTCATCTATTTTAAACATCTACAATTCAATGCAATGCTTAAAGTAATGTCACCCACCTTCTATAAAAAATTTAACCATGAGATTCATCAACCTTAATTATAATCAAAACACACAATTCATTAAAAGTCCACCAAATATCGCCTTAGAAATCAATTTCTAACTCAAAGCATTTGACTTATTTATCATAACTGAACGTCTTTCATAGTTACAAAACTACAACTTCCTTAGGGATAATCTAGGTGAATAAATAGAACTATATCATTCGTTCAAAGATTCAAAGTCCTAATCCCTAATAGAATATTGGCTTAGCAACACAATCCAAATTTAACTTTCCAAACTCCTTAATAAGAAAATAAAACATTAATCTATTCTAAACCTTGACACTTTAAGAAAATGCTTAAAGAAATGTCATCCACCATCTATAAAAATTAATAAACTTTACCAAATATCGCCTTAGAACTCAATTTATAACTCAAAGCATTTGACTTGAGAAATTATATATCCTAACTAAACGCCTTTCGAAGTTCACAAAACTACAACTTCCTTAGGAACAATTAAGGTCAATAAATAGAACTCTATCCTTCGTTCTAAGATTCTAAGTCCTAATCCCTTATAGAATAGTAGCTTAGCAGTCCAATCCTAATTAACTTACCTAACTCCTTAATAAGAAAAGAAGATATTAATCTATTCTAAACCTCAACACCTCAACGAAATGCTACGAAATGCATAAAGAAATGTCACCCAACATCTATAAAAAATATGACCATGAGATTCATCAACCTTAATCATAATAAAAAAACACAATTCATTAAAAGTCCACCAAATATCGCCTTAGAAATCAATTTATTTGACTTGAGAAATTATATATCCTAACTGAACGTCTTTCAAAGTTAAAAAACTACAACTTCCTTTGGGATAATCAAGGTCCGTAAATAGAACTATATCCATCGTTCAAAAATTCTAAGTCCTAATCCCTTATTGACTATTGGCTTAGCAAACTAATCCGAAACAACTTGCCTAACTCCTTAATAAAAAACAAAACATTAATCTATTCTAAACCTCAACACTTTAACGAAATGCTTAAAGAAATGTCACAACCATCTGTATAAATTTCGACCATGAGATTCATCAACCTTAATTATAATCAAAAAACATAATTCACTAAAAGTTCACCAAATATCGCCTTAGAAATCTGTCTCTAATTCATGGCATTTGACTTGAGAAATTATATATACTAACCTTACGTCTTTGAAACTTCACAAAACTACAGTTTCCTTAGGGATAATCAAGGTCAATAAATAGAACTATATCCTTCATTCAAAGATTCGAAAACCTAATCACTTAAAGACTATTGGCTTAGCAACCCAATCCGAATTCACTTGTTTATCTCCTAAATAAGGAAAGAAAACATTCATCAATTTTAAACCTCTACACTTCAACGCAATGCTTAAAGTAATGTCACCCACCATCTATAAAAATTTAAACCATGAGATTCAGCAACCTTAATTATAACCAAAACACACAATTCATTAAAAGTCCACCAAATATCGCCTTAGAAATCAATTTCTAACTCAAAGCATTTGACTTATTCATCCTAACTGAACGTCTTTCATAGTTACAAAACTACAACTTCCTTAGGGATAATCAAGGTCAATAAATAGAATTATACCCTTCGTTCAAAGATTCTAAATCCTAATCCCTTACAGACAATTGGTTTAGCAACACAATCCAAATTTAACTTTCCAAACTCCTTAATATGAAAAGAAACATTAATCTATTATAAACCTTGACACTTTAAGAAAATGCTTAAAGACATGTCATCCACCATCTATAAAAATTTATAAAACTTTACCAAATATCGTCTTAGAACTCAATTTTAACTCAAAGCATTTGACTTGAGAAATTATATATCCTAACTAAACGCCTTTCGAAGTTCACAAAACTACAACTTCCTAACAATTAAGGTCAATAAATAGAACTCTATCCTTCGTTCAAAGATTCTAAGTCCTAATCCCTTATAGAATATTAGCTTAGCAATCCAATCCGAATCAACTTGCCTAACTCCTTAATAAGAAAAAAACATTAATCTATTCTAAACCTCAACACTTTAACGAAATGCTTAAAGAAATGTCACCACCATCTATATAATTTCGACCATGAGATTCATCGACCTTAATTATAATAAAAAAAACACAATTCACTAAAAGTTCACCAAATATCGCCTTAGAAATCAATCTCTAACTCATGGCATTTGACTTGAGAAATTATATATACTAACCTCACGTCTTTCAAAGTTCACAAAAACTACAACTTCCTTAGGGATAATCAAGGTCAACAAATAGAACCCAAAGATTTGAAACCTAATCACTTGAAGACTATCGGCTTAGCAACCCAATCCGAATTCACTTGTTTATCTCCTAAATAAGGAAAGAAAACATTCATCTATTTTAAACATCTACAATTCAACGCAATGCTTAAAGTAAAGTCACCCACATTCTATAAAAATTTTAACCATGAGATTCATCAACCTTAATTATAATCAAAACACACAATTCATTAAAGTCCACCAAATATCGCCTTAGAAATCAATTTCTAACTCAAAGCATTTGACTTATTTATCCTAACTGAACTTCTTTCATAGTTACAAAACTACAACTTCCTTAGGGATAATAAAGGTCAATAACTAGAACTATATCCTTCGTTCAAATATTCTAAGTCCTAATCCTTTACAGACTATTGGCTTAGCAACACAATCCAAATTTAACTTTCCAAACTCCTTAATAACAAAAGAAAACATTAATCTATTCTAAACCTCAACACTTTAACAAAATGCTTAAAGAAATGTCACCAGCCATCTATAAATATTTCGATCAATCTTAATGATAATAAAAAAAAACACAATTTATTTAAACTCCACCAAATATCGCCTTAGAATTCAATTTCTAACTCAAAGCATTTGACTTGAGAAATTATATATCCTAACTAAACGCCTTTCGAAGTTCACAAAACTACAACTTCCTTAGGGATAATGAAGGTCAATAAATAGAACTATATCCATCGTTCAAAGATTCTAAGTCCTAATCCCTTATAGAATATTGGCTTAGCAACCAAATCCAAATTAATTTGCCAAACTCCTTAATAAGAATAGAAAACATTAATCTATTCTAAACCTCAACACTTCAACAAAATGCTTAAAGAAATGTCACCCACCATCTATAAAAATTTCGATCATGAGATTCATCAACCTAAATGATAATTAAAAAAACACAATTTATTTAAACTCCACCAAATATTGCCTTAGAAAATAATTTCTAACTCAAAGCATTTGACTTGAGAAATTTATATCCTAACTAAACGCCTTTCAAATTTACAAAATTAC
This sequence comes from Centaurea solstitialis, assembly GCA_030169165.1. NCBI lineage: Eukaryota > Viridiplantae > Streptophyta > Magnoliopsida > Asterales > Asteraceae > Centaurea > Centaurea solstitialis. The sequence continues at coordinate 7,946,573 of CM058043.1, read as the reverse complement.
AACTTCCTTAGGGATAATCAAGGTCCGTAAATAGAACTATATCCTTCGTTCAAAGATTCTAAGTCCTAATCCGTATAGACTATTCGCTTAGCAATCCAATCCGAATTAACTTACCTAACTCCTTAATAAGAAAAGAAGACATTAATCTACTATAAACCTCAACACTTCAACGAAATGCTTAAAGAAATGTCATTCAACATCTAAAATTTTTTTGACCATGAGATTCATCAACCTTAATAATAATCAAAAAACACAATTCATTAAACTACACCAAATATCGCCTTAGAAATCAATTTCTAACTCAAGGCATTTGATTTGAGAAATTATATATCCTAACTGAACGTCTTTTAAAGTTAAAAAAACTACAACTTCCTTAGGGATAATCAAGGTCCGTAAATAGAACTATATCCTTCGTTCAAAGATTCTAAGCCCTAATCCTTATTGACTATTGGCTTAGCAACCAATCCAAATTAACTTGTGTAACTTCTTAATAGAAAAGAAAACATGAATCTATTCTAAACCTCAACACTTTAACGAAATGCTTAAAGAAATGTCAGCACCATCTATATAAATTTCGACCATGAGATTCATCAACCTTAATTATAATCAAAAAACACAATTTACTAAAAGTCTACCAAATATCGCCTTAGAAATCAATATCTAACTCAAGGCATTTGACTTGAGAAATTATATATATAAAAACCTTACGTCTTTCAAAGTTCACAAAACTACAACTTCCTTATCAAGGTCAATAAATAGAATTATCTCCTTCATTCAAAGATTCGAAAACCTAATCACTTAAAGACTATTGGCTTAGCAACCCATTCCGAATTCACTTGTTTATCTCCTAAATAAGAAAAGAAATCATTCATCTATTTTAAACCTCTACATTTCAACGCAATGCTTAAAGTAATGTCACCCACCATCTATAAAAATTTCGACCATGAGATTCATCAACCTTAATGATAACTAAAAATCACAACTCATTAAAAGTCCACCAAATATCGCCTTAGAAATCAATTTCTAACTTAAAGCATATGACTTGAGAAATTATATATCCTAACTAAACGTCTTTCAAAGTTCACGAAACTACAACTTCCTTAGGGATAATCAATGTCAATTAACAGAACTATATCCTTTGTTCAAAGATTCGAAGACCTAATCACTTAAAAGACTATTGGCTTATGTTTATTTTCTTATGTTTATATTCTTATCTATAGCTCCTTTATCGAACTTATCATATCCATGGAGTAAAAACTTAAAAACCTAATTCTTTTTTGTCAATATGCTAATGGCCGCCACTTCCAAGGATTTTATTCTAAAATCTTTAAATAAATATACATTACCAAACTAGCCCTTCTAGTTATATGAGACTTTCAAACTCAAACCAACACATTATTTTGCATAACATTATCATATGAAATTCAAAAGGATAAAAATATTTTAAATCCTAATTTTGCTATGAACTAAGAAAACAGCCATAGTAAGGTCCTATCTAGACCTTATAGTTTTATAGTTTTACCAAATTTGAACAATTTATTTATTTTTATAATAATATATAAAAATTAGGATATATTACAATCTACTCTCCTTAAAAAATCGCCAGTCGAATTCAAATAAGCAAAGATATTCAAGAAGGAATCCTATATAACATCTTTTGACATATCCACACCTATGATATTTCTTATAGGAGGCAATTTTAGAAACTATATTACGGCATCGATCAACTAAATCCTCGATAAAATTTCTATCTTCAAATTATATAAATAACTTGGGTTATAACAAATCCTCCTACTTAAAAATTAGTTCTCATGATTTATACACTTCAAGTCACCACATAATAACACTCTAAGGTAACTATTCAAAATATGAAACACGAAAATCATTCCAGATATAACACCTAACATGACATAAAAAATACCACAAATGTACCAACTCTAAAATGAAATAATAAAATTACGAAGACCACCAATTTATAATTTACCATACATCTCAATTCTAGATAGTAAACGGCACACTAATATCGCCTTAGAAATCAATTTCTAACTTAAAGTTGTCACTTGAGAAATTATATATCCCTAACTAAAGGTCTTCCAATATTTCAATTGCAAACCATAATTTTTCCCAAAACCAAATATGTATCATCCAACATTCAGATTAACTCTTATAAGATATCCTATCCCTTTTCACAATCTTCCTATAACATATATATTTTTCAATATTTGCAAATAGACTACTGCCTATGGTTTATAAGTTCTATCACAAAAACAAACTCCATCAAAAGGTACAAGCTTCTTATTCTAACATGCTTATTATATCTTTACCGACCTAGAGACTTTAGCTTAATTCATAAACCATGTTCTGCAAGCATAGAAAACATATCTAGAACTCAAAGCAAAGTACAATACAGCAAAAAAAAAGATGTTGATTAAAGCCTAAATGGAATTATAGTTGGTGCAACGTTTTAGAAACCTGGATGAACTCCATACAAGCATCTAAATAAGCCAATGAACATATGAACCATCTCCTGATATGCTTAAACGATCCAAAAATGTTATATAGAACCTAGACATTGACCCAAAGAATGAGACCTTTCAGGCACCTGGAAGCCAGTTGTCCTAATTCCTTATATGTTAAATATTCACATTTGAGTTTTAAGCCTTAACAATTGATACAAGATTACGTGGTCTTCAAAGAAAAAAAACTCACAAGACTAGCAACCAAAAACAAAGTTTAAACCGATATAATTGTTTACTTATAATGGATCACAATTGCTAGAATGTTCATGAGAATGGATAGTTAAACTTACCTCTAGTTAGCATTTTAAACAGGAATATATTCCAAAAAACATGTAGCTAGGTTCCTTCATTTGGGATTTCATCATCGACATTCCCAATCAAAAATTTCAGATACCTACAAAACAAAATTAATAAAACAAATATGCAATTAGAATTGTTACAGATATATAGAGCTTAAAGTGAAGACGAGAGATGCATGCAAGTAGAATTGGAATTTAAAGGCCAACATTGATTCTAATTAAATTGAATTCTCTTACCTCTTGGGACCACTTTATTGCTTTCTCTCCTTGTCCTGTTGATCAAAATATTATCATTAAAAAACATGTATTAGAGAGGTAGCTTATGCAACAATGGATTGAAATGACATCAAAACACATACAGAACAAGAACCATGTCGAAGAGAAATGACAAGGTGGGAAATTATGAAGACAAATTATGACTTTTAGTTATTATGACTAAAGCCCAACAATGATGATAGTTGACAAAAATTTCTCCATAAATCTTATGCAAATCACATTGGGGCCTGTAATTCAAACCTGTAAATTTCTCCATAAATCTTATGCAAATTACTAAAGAAATCACCAAACCTGTAATTCAAATACAGTATCACCAAAAGAATTTAAACTTTCAACGAATAAGACGTCATGGAGGAGGTGAACGTAAATATAAAGAAACAACCAACTAAGGGGCCGTTTACTTAAACACTTACCCGGTAAGCACTTACCCGTAAAATTGAACACTATTTCCTACTATATCGGACAATATTTTAGTCTCTCAAAACGATATCGTATGCAACAATTTACCCGGTAGGCGCTTACCGGGTAACTTTTGAAAATCTCACTTACCAGTAAGACTCTCGGTTCATGCTATCGTCATGACATCGCTCTTATCGGGTAAGATTCTAGTAATTGTAATGTTCATCTTGTAAGGTAAATTGATCCGGTAAATACTTACCGGGTAAGCATCAAGTAAACGGCCCCTAAGTCTTTAATATGATTTTGTTACCTGGATACAAAGAAGCCAAAAGCAACTTACAGGCTTTGGTTCCACTGCATACATGATATCCACAATAGTACTCTGTTCTGTCTCATCTTGTTTAAAGGGATGATAAAAGTCTGGAAAAAAAAAAGCTACAGATTGAAATGCACATTTTGGTTACTGAAACTAAAAGACAGAACAGAGAGTAGTCGCATCATTTTAATACAGGGTCCTTAGTCGGCTGAAAATGGCTATTTGAGCAAAATCTGAGACAACAATACATGAATCACAATCATTCATCGTTCTATACTAACTCCATTTATGATCATGTGATTAATAATAATAACAGCAAAACAGAAAGGCAAAGAACTTCAAATACATCAATAAATCTCAAGTAAACTAAGCAACAATATATGGTGACTGTGGGAGACTTTATAAGGTGAGGCGGTTTCCAGATGCAACATGTTTCTTGGAGATTCTATGAAAATGATCTTTATGCAACCTATCCAGGCCCAATTAACATGGTACAATCAAATGTTGTGGGAGTATTAAAACATATGCCTTCATCTAATCCTATATGTTCGAGAACAAAAATATCCTAGTGATGCCAACTGAAAGCTATTACATATCAAACCAACGGAAGATGACATAGAAAGAATGCCCATGGGGTTTACATTGCAAAATTTGTGGTTCATCTGACCAAGAATCTAGGCAAGTCTAGGTTGACCAGATTAACGAATATCAATGGAAGTTGTTTGGAATCTCATATAAGCATGAATTAGATTGGCAAACAACCAACAACAACACTTGTAAATATAGCTAAGCAACAAGTGATAAGGAATTTCTAAATGGAACTGCTACCATCATCAATAGAATGTTCGGTTACTTATTTGTAGCCTAAAAAAATCAAGGATTTTACACCTATGTCTAGCCATTGTAGTTTTATTGCAAGAATGCCCATAGGGTTTTGCTTGTTTTTTTTAACAATCAAACAGGGGTTTCTGAAATCATCAATCTTGCGTTTTTTCAAGAACACCCGATTCTTGAAAAATATCAGCAAATCAAACATGTGTTTTATAGAAAACCAAGTCTTTATTAAAAGAAGTAGACAAATCGAAGATGGGTCTTTAAAAGACACCCAATTCTTGAAAAATCAAACATGGGTTTTTGAAAAACACCCAATTCTTGAAAAATATTAGCAAATCAAACATGGGGTTTTAAGAAACCAATTCTTTATTTGAAAATAAACGAGTCTGTGGGAAGGGTAGCAGTCACGAATTGGAGATCAACCGGCAACAAAACAGATGAGGAGGCTGCATTGGAAGTGTCTTTTACATGTATAAAGATCTCTCAGAAAAGCTTACTGAATAAGCCACTTTCTGTATGACCAAATAAGTTGCGAGTTTCATTTAGCTCATTAAGCTGCTAACAAACAGGACTTAATGAAAACAACCCCTTAATCCGAATTTATATAAAAACCAACAGTTGTGAAGACTGAAGAACAACAAATAACAAATTGTTATGCACCAACTTTCCTTCTTAGCAAAATTCATTTTTACACCCATTCATCAAGAAACAATCTCTTTTACCCCAAAAATATCGTCCTGATTACAAAACCAAAAAGAATGTAGGATAGAACTTGTTGATAGAAAGAATAAAGCAAGCCTACATCATAGTAACAGTGTCCACTAAAGATACAGTATACGAATATTGTAGTCTTTTCCTATGAACTATTAAACCTAAACTCCCAACATGAATCACAACATAAACCATTCAGTAATCAAGATTATAAACCAAAATAAAAAAAGACCTCTTTATATATACATATATAGAGGAAGTATCCGTTGCAAACCATGTAGATTGTACAAACTATACAAACCTAATCTTAGCCATTGATTTTGTTTTCTTAACCATTGATTTTGTTTATCTCCTAACTTTTAGGTGATTTTGAAATGTAGTTGAGAGAAAATCTAGGAACTTAATTAATCTACACCATGGATCATGTACATGTACGGTGGAGATTGGTTTGTATAGTTTGTACAAACTATACGGTTTGTAACGGATACGACCCCTACATATATATATATATATATAAAGACAAACAGAAGTTAAGTAAAACAGAGCATGAAATTAGCCAAAAAAAAAGGGAAAATTCACAAGATATATCCATCTATCTAAAATTTGATAACTCACCAATGGGATTACCCATGATCCCTAATCACTTCCTCAAATGCAACAGCAGCATCTCATCTCTAGGCACTCCATACCAATATGCATATAGTTTCCTCCCACCTGCCCGCCAACTGTTCGATCAAATGCCGAAAAGAGATAGATTACATTAGATGTATACAAACACCAGGAATGGCATAAACACAAGTTTAGATTGATATATATGGTTCTTGAAACAATCTTACCGTGAGAAAAGGCACAAAAAGTTTAGATTGATAAAGATCGCTTCTTGAATTCCATTGTTAATTTTAAGGGATCATAGTCGGTGATCAATGGTTTCCTTTTATAAGTTTAAGGGATCATAGTCGGTGGTGATCTGAAGTGATCTGAATATGTAGCCGTTTGAAGAGTAAATTACAATTTTAGTCCCTATGGTATGGTTTCTTCTTTTTTTGTTTTTTCCAATTTTATACGCTTATTATATTATTAATTAAGTTAATAATAATTTTAATAAAAAATACATACTTAATTTTGGCTTGAACGTGAAGACAAATTACAATTGTTACATATATATATCTATATATAATAAAAGAGTAACTTACTTGCCACGTGTCGTGCTCTGGTGAGCCGGTTGCCACGTGTCATGCTCTGGTGATCCGGTGCCACATATAATTTACATTTTAATAAAAAATTCTACAAAATTATCTATTAGTATAACAAACTTTATCTCATCTCATCTCTACCTTTTGCTCTTATCAACAATGATAACTCATACTTAAATATTTAATATTTAATAATAGTATAATTATTCAAAATCTTTCTCTTTCTCTCTATCCTTATCCTATGAATCTCTAACTATCTCTAAGCATCTGATAACTCATACTTAAATATTTAATAATAGTATAATTATTCAAAATCTTTCTCTTTCTCTCTATCCTTATCCTATGAATCTCTAACTATCTCTAAGCATCTCTATCTCTATATCTCTACCTGTATCTCTAACTATCTCTATCTCCATGAATTGTGGGCTTATATCTCATAACTTCCCATCTCCTCTCTGTTTCTTTTGTTGACAGTACTTGGATAGATGCTTCTTCATGATCCTGGGTTTGTATTCACCTTGACCCCTACCACCATACTATTAACAACTCATTTTTGTATCTATTTATCTCTGTCATTATTTTCTTATATGTACTACTATTATAAACACGGGTGCAACCCTTTATGTGTATTCACTATGGTCTCATTTAAAACAATATATTATTCTTTTAATTAAATATAAATTAATAATAAGATTTGTTTTATATACATTTACTTTTATTTTGAGTAATTACTTTTATAATTATAAATAAATGATATGGTTTAGTTTTCCGAATGTTTAGATTCTTCATATTGTTTGTAGGTGACGCTCTTCTCGGCTCGGGTCTATCCTTCTACTTGGCATCTCGGTGAAGGGGTTGTTTCGGCTTATGCCTCATAAGTTGATCCCTTTGCTCGACGCTTTTTCCAGCTTTCTGTTTTGTTTTTCTTAGTTTTAAATCGTTTTAGTTTGGCATTTTTGGGTGAATGAGTGTTTCTGTTTGGTCCTTTTCGCTGCTGCCTAATTGTTGGGGCTTCGAACTTTGTAAGTGGTTTTTGGTTTCTCGGGTGGTAGTGAAATTTCCATGTTGTGCATAAAAAGTTTTTTTCTAAGAAATACAAATAACAACTCAGGAGCTAATATAACACCACAATTCATATTTATAATATAAGTTTCCTGATATGATTTAATTTTTTTAAAGTATCCCGTGAATTACACGGGATCAAAACTAGTATAATATATATATATATACTAGTTTTGATCCCGTGTAATACACGGGATAATTTTAAGAAATTAGGTCATGCCAAAAACCTTATATTAAAAATATGAATTGTTGTGCTATTGATCTTTTAACATCAATATTATTTTCTATCAAATACATTAATTATATTAAAAAAATACAAACTTTATTTATTTTTAATTTAATTTAATTGGTATCAAATTATCAACAACGAAAATATAACAAAGACATTTTATAGATCAAACTATAAACTATCTTTGACTTTAAAATGACGTTAATATACTTTCACATGTAAAGAGAAAGGTATACATACAAAAGTGTACTTGAATTGAAATATAATAATGGATACGTTTAACAATAATTTGTTATAAAAATATTAATTAACTATTATATTAAAACTCAATGATTATCTTCATTATATTCAAAATGAAATATTTATTTTCTATTTGATGACGTTGATCAGTTAGTTACATGAATACAAATATAAATTATTATATAATGTGGAGAAGAAAACTTAGTTATGCTTCTACTGATGTAGATCAAAAAACTAAAAAAAATAAATCAGGAGAAAATCAAACCATATGATTTAGTTCATCATAAGAAAACAATGACACAAATTTTCTTACCATTCTTCAAATAATTGCAAAAAAATAATAAAAAAAAATTATGCATGAATGTTCTTCGAAAAAATGGTTGACGAACTTACCTAAAACGTTTGCAAAAAGAGTAATGGAGGGACTTGAAAAATTAAAAGGGAAAATGCAAGGTTTATACGGTTTTTGTTGAATCTGCTTAGTATTTGGTCCATTTGGTTTACCGAAACCAGCATATATAGTCCCTACAAAATTTTTATTGCAGGAAAACCACTGTGGTATGCAATTTTGAGTGGTTTTGGTCCCTCAAGACTAACACCGTTAGATGTGTCTGTTAAGTCCCTCTCATGTGTCTTGCACATGAGGGCATTTTCGTCTTTTGTCATTAATTTAATTAACTTTTTAATTTTCTCTTTCAACATACATGAAGACTCATATCCATATTCATATTTAGCTATTTATGTTCTTAACTTAAAAGGGAAGATCAATCTAAATGCTTGCAAACAATATTTGGAAACCAAGTATATATAAAAAACAAAATACAATCCATAATTACCATGAATATAATTAACATAATATACATAAATTACCATGAATATAATTAACAATATCAAGAACATTATAATTACTAGATCTGAAAACCAAACCCATATCTAAAACCCTAAAAAGCTTTATTTTGATCTAGAAACCAAAGTTAAATCTGGAAAAAACCCCTATATCAGTGAAACCTAAAAATCAAACCTTGGAGCTATTAAGATCTGAAAAAAAACCTAAATCAATGAAACCTAAAAAAGCAAAAACCTAAAGGTATTAAGATTTGGAAACCAAACTCAGATGTGCAAAAAAATTGAAACCCTAAATGAAAACCTTAATTACCAGACCTTCAAGAAAAGCTTCACAGACAAGATGAAACCATGGATGAAAACAGGGGTGAGGGGAGACCCTGCCGCCACCAACGAAACCTAGATCTGGAAATCGCCTCTTTTATGGTTATTGAACGAGAGGAGGGCGATGAGAAGGAGAGAGAGTGAGGAGGAGAATGAAGTACCGAAGATGTAGGTGTTGCAGGCACGGTCGGAGATGGCGGTGTTGCATGTGTCGCCGGAGATGGCGGTGTTGCAGGCGTCACCGGAGAGGGAGAGAGAGAGAGGGGTGACAGATCCGATCGGCGACGAAGTCGAGAGAGAGTGTGTGAGAGAGGAGACGGTGGTGGGCGTTTAGACGGCGTCAACGGTGGTGGGTGTTTGAACGACGGCGATTTCGTGGTGGGTTCTTGGACGGCGGCGACAGTGGTCTGCTTTTGAACGGCGGCGACCGTGGTTGGCACGGTGGTCCGGCAACACGCACGAACTTCTTTCATTATAGTGAATTTGATTTTCAATTTTAGGTTTCATTTTGGATGTGGGTTTGATTTTAGAGTGAATTACAGGTGTGGGTAACCATAAGAAGGAAGAAGAAGAAGAAAGGGGGAACGAATCTGGAAAAAAAATTTGGTTAAAATTTGGAAATGGAATTGGGTAAATCTGGAATTGATTTTGGGGATCAATTAGAGTGGATTCCAAGTTTGGTAAGGTTTTAGGGGATGAATTAGAGTGAATTACAAGTTTGGTCCCTATAATTTGTTTTTGTTGAAAATGACCAATATGCCCTCATGTGCATGGCACATGAGAGAGACTTAACAGATACATCTAACGGTGTTAGTCTTGAGGGACCAAAACCAAGCAAAATTGCATACCATAATGGTTTTTCTGCAATAAAAATTTTCTAGGGACTATATGTGCTGGTTTTGTTAAACCATAGGGACCAAAATTGCAATTCACTCTATTTAAATATGAGTTATCATTGTTGATAAGAGCAAAATACTGGTAAATAGGTAGAGATGAGATGAGATAAAGTTTGTTATACTAATAGATAATTTTGAGCAAAATACTGGTAAATAAGTAGAGATGGGATGAGATAAAGTTTGTTATACTAATAGATAATTTTGTAGAATATTTTATTAAAATGTAAATTATATGTGTCATCGGCTCACCAGAGCATGACACGTGGCAACCGGCTCACCAGAGCACGACACGTGGCAAGTAAGTTACTCTTTTATTATATATAGATAGATATACTAGTTAATGGCCCATGTAATACACGGACAATTTATAACATATTGTTTTAATTTCTAATAAAAATAGGCATTTAAATTATAAAGTTCACAAATATTTCACCTGCAATTAACAATATAAATATGACTTAGTTAATAAAAGAAACATTAATGAGTTAGTTTAATCATAGCCATCTAGGAAAACTTTTGTTCCAATCTTTTATTCAAAACTTTATTTGAAATTGAATAAGTAGAGAATAGTTATTTAGTAAAAATAATTATTATTAATCAACAATTTAAATGAAAAAAAATTACTCTTGCTTTATTACTAAACTAGGTTTTATCTCGTGTAATACACGGGGTAATTTAATTAAAAAATCATACGAGTAATTTAAGATAGATAGAGATAAAATAGGTAGATTAATTTAATATTTAAATTGATAGAGATAAAATATTTTGAATATAAAATAGTTGAATTAATAGATTGAAGTTTAATATTTAATAGGATAAAGTTTAATAATTTTAAAATAAAATAGTTGAATTAATAGGTTGAAGTTTAATATTTAATAGGATGTGTGATAAAATGATATATATATATATGGTAAAAATTCAAAAGATTAAAAAAATAAAAAATTAGAACTATTTTTGTAATACTTAATAACACAAAAAGTGTAATCAATGACCATAAATACAAAGTCACATACGAGAAATAAACAACTCCAACTTGGACTATAAACATGAATAAAATCATCATAATCATATCATCATGTGTAGGAAAAAATAAAAACTAAAGAGCGTTTGATTAATTACCTTTGTGTGTGTATGTGTAATTGATAGTAGCTTAATTAAGAGAGTTGCAAAAATTGATTGAGATTGTGAGATTGAGAGATTGAAAGAGGTATTTATAGATTGAGATTGAGAGATTGAGATTGAGGTGTGTATTTTTGGATTAAAACTGTTTGATTTAATTATGTAGAGGATTTTTGAAAGTGGTATTTATCTTTTACATTATTTTATTTATTGTTTTCATATTTATCTATAGTTTGGATTAAAAAATGAAAATTTTTAAAGAGCTTGAGTATATTTTTTTGTTCTAACAAGTTATATGGAATTTTCTTAAGAATTAAGAAAATAGGAAAAGTAAGATTTTTCAACTTTGGAAAACTTTTAGAAAATTGTACTTTGAAAATAGAGAGAATATTTTTAATTCTTTATATCACCAATGAAAAATAATAATTTACACAAATATATGTAGAGGATTTTTTAAACCGTTTGATTTAATTATGTATTTTTGAAAGTGGTATTTATCTTTTACATTATTTTATTTATTGTTTTCATATTTATCTATAGTTTGGATTAAAAGGTTTGATTTAATTATGTAGAGAATTTTTTAAACCGTTTGATTTAATTATGTAGAGGATTTTTGAAAGTGGTAAATTACATTATTTTATTTATTGTTTTGATAATCGAAACCGGCTCAACAAAACGTGACACGTGGCTATTCGGCTCACCAGAGCACGACACGTGTCAAATCAGTTACTTTTTTATTATATATAGTAGATATTTTAGTCATCTAATAGTTGTTAAAATATAAGAAACTAGGTTTTATCCCGTGTGATACACAGGGTAATTTAATTAAAAAAACCATACGAGAAAAACAATATTACAAGTATGATTTATTTAATCTAAATTATTTACTATAATTTAATTTATAACTGGACTTTTAAATTTTTTCGAACTTTTCATTTGAGATAGATAAAGATAAAATAGGTTCATATGGTTTTGTTATAGTAGAGAGATAGAGATAAAACAGATAGATTAATTTAATGTTTGAATTAATAGAGATAAAATAATTTAAATTTGAATTAATATAGATAGAATAGTTTAATATTTTAAAGTTAATAATTTTAAAATAAAATAGTTGAATTAATAGGTTGGAGTTTAAATTTAATAGGATAAAATTTAATAATTTTAAATTTTGATAAAGTTTAATAATTTTTAATTTTGAATTAGTTATTTCATCCATTGTTCTGTAATATGTAAAAATTCAAAAGATTAAAAAAATAAAAAATTACAACTATTTTTGTAATACAAAATAACACAAAAAGTGTACTCAATGAGCATCATGTGTAGGAAAAAATAAAAATTGAAGAGCGTTTGTAATACAAAATAACACAAAAAGTGTAATCAATGACCATAAATACAAACTCACATACGAGAAATCAACAACTCCAACTTGGACTATAAACATGAATAGAATCATCATAATCATATCATCATGTGTAGGAAAAAAAATTAAAAAACGTTTGATTAATTACCTTTGTGTGTGTATGTGTAATTGGTAGTGACTTAATTAAGAGAGTTGCAGTAATTGAGAGATTGAAAGGGGTATTTATATATTGAGATTGAGATTAAGGTGTGTATTTTTTGATTAAAACTGTTTGATTTAATTATGTAGAGAATTTTTGAAAGTGGTATTTATCTTTTACATTATTTTATTTATTGTTTTCATATTTATCTATAGTTTGGCTTAAAAAATTAAAAATTTTAAAGAGTTTTGAGTATATTTTTTTGTTCCAACAAGTTATATGGAATTTTCTTAAGAATTAAGAAAATAGGAAAAGTAAGATTTTTCAACTTTGAAAAACTCTTAGAAAATTGTACTTTGAAAATAGAGAAAATATTTTTAATTCTTTTGTAACGCCCCGTTTCCGTTTCCGTTTCCGTTTCCGTTTATTTAATTATTTATTATAAGGCGATGTAGTTATTTTGGGTCTAGGTTTTATTTGAATTTTAATTAGTAAAGGGGCTTAGTTAAGTTGGGCTTAGTCTAGAAGGAAAAGCCCGGCCCGTGGTTTTAAATACCCAAACCTCCATGGTTATTATCAATCACTCTTTTACTTGGAGAGAAAGAAAAGAGAGAGAGAGAAGTCAAGAGAAAGAGAGGGCAGCCGAGGGAGAAAGAGAGAGATCGGGAAAAGAGAAAGAGGAGTCGGGGAAGAAGAGGGTGGACGAAGGGTTAGATTTCCGTGTTTGTTCGCGTAAGGTAAGGTTTCCAAACCCTTTTTGTTAAGCGATTCGTAAAGCTAGGGTTTTGATTTTCGTTGTAAGCTTGGGTATGGGTTGATTCTCGTTGGGGTTTTGTTTTGATATCGTTTACAGCTAGGTTAGGACCGAAACCCCTCGAATAAAATACGATTGACGCGCGTTGCGACCGGAAAAGAAAGAAAATTCGGATTTTCGTCAGCATTGTGCAGTCATGGGAGATCGGCTCGTTCTCCCTCGTTAACCGTCGGATCGTCGTGAAATTTGGACAGCGGCTTCACGACTCATTGTTCTACAATCTGACTGGAGGGATCGAGCATCGGAGTCTCCAGTAAGGAGCAGCAAATGGCCGAAGTTGACTGTTTTTCCAGGAAAGTGAATTCGGAAATTTGGATATTTAAGCGGCGTGTGTGTGCGATTCTCGTAGGCAAGCGACGGAGGATCAAGTATGGTTGTTAATAGATCGTAAGGTATGAATTCTAAACCCTTGTATCGTTAGATTTTGCTATGTTATGTAGTTGAATTAGAGGTTAGGATTTTTACGAAATAGGTTGGGGATTTATGATCAATTGATCATCAATCGGATGTTTTGGTAATGGTTTTTTTCTTTTTTGTTATAAGATGGCGATAGATGAATTTTGGGGGCTAATAGACTAGTTTAGTTAGGTCTAAGACCCCCGCTTCGGTATTGAGTTTGGTGTCATTAAATGGTATTTGATGTGTACCATGCCTGTGTTGCTTAGGTGAGATGACTCTTAAGCGCGTGGATATCAAGAGAGACACTAAGCTACATCCAGGTGAGTTTTCACTATGTATGATTTATACTACCATGTGTGTATGTATGCGTGATAGTGTCGTGTAAAGGGAACCGCATGCCCTTGATGAGTTGCGGGGGCGAACTCGCGTCCTAAGTCTGGCGAGCGATTAAAGGGAACCACATGCCCTTGATGAGTTGTGGGGGCCGACCCGTGTCCTAATTGACGGGAGAGAGGGAAACCACATGCCCTTGATGAGTTGTGGGGGCCGACCCGTGTCCAAACTGACGGGAGCATTAATTATCGATCTCATGAGAGTCGAGTGTTGGTTACGTGTCGTGTGATATGTTTACGTTGAAATGATGTGGTGGTTGACTCATCGATGTGATTATGTACCTATCATGGATATGCATGTATGTGATGTATGGTGATGCGAGTGTGTCTGTGGTACCTATTATGGGTACGTATGCATGTGCTAGTGTAAGTTATATATAGTGTCTGCTCACTAAGCGTTTCGCTTACCCGTTGTTGTTTCCTCTTTTTCTCAGGTACTGGTTCAGGTACAGATAAGGGCGAGGCCCCGACTTGACTCCGAGAGCGATGACAGTTCTGACCGAACCTTTGACGGCAGTTGATATAAAACCATTTAATCCGTTTTATTTTGAGACATTAAGTTAAATGATTTTTTTTTATGTTTTATGAACCATACTCTGATTTTTTTTTTATTTAACGACTTATGAGTTTTGGCACTTAAAATGGTTTTATTTAAGATTAATTATTAAAACTGGTATTTTGGAAAATGAGTGTTACATCTTTATATCACCAATAAAAAATAATAATACGTGTATTGATTATATTAAATATTACACAAATATATGTAGATGATTTTTTAAACCGTTTATTTAATTATGTATTTTTGAAAGTCGCATTTATCTTTTACATTATTTTATTTATTGTTTTCATATTTATCTATAGTTTGGATTAAAATGTTTGATTTAATTATGTAGAGGATTTTTAATTATGGAGATGATTTTTTTAAGTGATATTTATCTTTTACATTATTTTATTTATTGTTTTGATAACTGAAACCGGCTCACCAGAACGCGACACGTGGCAATTCGGCTCACCAGAGCGCGACACGTGTCAAACCAGTTACTCTTTTATTATATATAGATTGAAAAAGATTCGGATTTCCTGAATGATATTAAAACTGGAAGGATTTAGAAATAAAATATGTAGTGTTTTTTATTTGTAGGGTTTTAAAAAAGTAATTTTAAGAATGAAAAACTAAAGAATAAAAAATAATTTAATCAAATAATTTTAAGGATACAAAATGTAAATTTAGGTAGGTGGATTTTGGAAAATATTTTTTCCATATTTGTTAGTTATGTATTTATGCATTAAAAAAAATAGAAATTCTTTATGATATCATCATTTGATTGATTTTGTTTAATTGACCAATAAAACCACTCAATTTTATTTTAATGACATCAGCATAAACCTTCTTTTAATATATATATATATATATATATAGAGGAAAGTTCAAATACAAACTCAATTTTGGTTGTGAACATGAGGACAAATCTCAGCCTTTCATCTAAGCCAAATTTAAAGCCAACTTATTAACATGGCTTAGGGGTATTTTGGTCAGATATCTCATTTCTCCTTCTCTGTGTTTGTACGCACCAGCCACCAAGCACCAAATCATCAATGGCATTTCTCCTCCATCTTCATCATCAAGACCTTCATCGCTGGTGATTTCTTCTTCTCTTTCTACTCGATTTCTTGCATCTACATCGAATTTAATCAGGAATTCGAGTTTTATATTTTGAAAATTGAAATGGTGTTCTTGAAAATTTGCATCAGATCTGGTTAGTTTTATTTATTTTTGGTGATTGTTGATTTTCAAACGTTGTTTGTAATCATAATTAGAACAACATATCCAAATTTTAACAATTTTTTGTGATGGTTTTTGAAAAATCATTGACTGAAATTTGGAATTTTAGGGTTTTTGTTCTTGAGATATTTCATCAAATTAGGATAGTTTGATCCGTTTTTGGTGATTGTTGCTTTTCAAAAGTTGTTTGTAATCATAATTAAAGCAATATATCTGAATTTTAACAATTTTTGTGATGATTTTGAAAAATCGTTGTTTGAAAATTGAAAATTGATGGTTCGTGTTCTTGAGTGTTCATCATATGTCCTTCTACAAAAAGTTAACAAATGGAGTTTTGATCTAATTTTTTAAGTGAAAATTACTAAATATGAGTTTCTGAGTATTGAGTTAATAAAGCTATATATTCAGAATGAATAAAACTGTATATGTGAGTTGAATATAAATGTTGATTGGAATTATCTGTTATTCACTCTGAATGAAGCTTTATAATTAGACTGACTTACTTGTTATTCACTATGAATAAAGCTTTTATATTCAGGCTGAATAAAACTGTAAAATCTGAAATTAATAGAAATGTTGATTGAAATTACTTGTTATTCAGACTGAAGAACAAACATTGTTATTTGGACTAAAGACTTATTTATTCAAACTGAACAACAAATAGATTGACCATTCACAGTTAATTTTGAATAATAAGTGTTTATTCACTTTGAATAATGACTGTTATTTTTCCTCATCGTTGTTGCCTAAGTATGATATTTGTACTGAGATGACTTGTTATTCAGACTGAATAACACTAAGTAGGCTTGTTATTCACTCTGAATAACAAACTACAGCTAGGCTTGTTATTTAGTATGCATATCAAATAACTTAAATAAATATTTGTACTAATTAAGGTTACTTGTTATTCAGACTCCATAACACTAAGTAGGCTTTTTGTTGATGAGGAATTTTTTTTCCCGGGGATTTCGATCATGTTTCGGATTTTCATAACACAAATGATGAAGTTGATCAATCTTCTACTTCTAGTTCATTGAATGTTGATTTATCAAGCTGTAAGTCTTTTTATTAAATTGTTGTTGTAAATTCTTTGTATTTTGTTGATATAAATGTCTTTATAATTTTTTTTTAACTTTTTGTAGATTTTGTATTTTGATCATTTTCAGTCTAATTTGTGATATTAGTTTTAGTTTGCTATTCAGTTTGAATAACAAGCAGCTACTTGAATGTTAAATAAACAAACAGGTCGGCTTGTTATTCAAACTGAATAATAGAGTATATGTGTTTGTTGTTCTGTTTATGCTTTTTATTCAGACTTAATAACAAAGTATACTTGGTTGTTGTGATGGTTATGATAGTTATTCAGTCTGAATAACAACCAGATATACTTGAATGTTAAGTAAACAAGTATATCTTGTTATTCAAACTGAACAACAGATTATATTGGTGTTTTAGTTATACTTGTTATTCATATCGAATAACAGAGTACACTTATTAAGTTTGAATAAAAAGTAATTTATTGAGTGATAAAACCTTATTTAGACTAAGTAATTTTAAGTAGATCTTTTACAGAATTTAATTTTATTTAGATTGAATAACAATTAATTTCATTTTGAAAGAACAATTAATTTCATTTTGAAAGAACAATTAGTATTTGTTATTCAATCTGAATAATATGTAATGTTTTTTGTCATTATTCAGTATGAACAATATGTATATGATTTAGTATTCATTATGAATTATTTTATGTTGTATTTTTATTAGCTATTGTTTGTGTTGTAGATCAATTTATAGTGGAGATGAAATTGGTTCTTCAAGTATTAAAGAAGATTGTGCTGATCGTTTGAAGGTTTGGATTCCTAGAGGAGGAGATGATTTAAAACATGTTGTCGATCAACTTTTTTAGTCTTTGGATAAAAGGATTCAAATGTATAAGAAGTATGCATCTAGAGTAGGATTTGATGTTAGATTATCTTGTGTAAAGAAGAATGCAGTGTTAGATATTGTTTTGAGGTGTATGAAATAAAGCGGGGTTTCCGGATAAAGTCCAAACAATACTTTGGATTCATCCAAGAAAAAACAATAGAAATGTATATTCAAACTGAATAAAACTGTGTATGTAAGCTTAATAGAAATGTTGATTAGAATGACTTGTTATTCACTCTGAATAAAACTTTATATTCAGACTTAATAAAACCACACATGTAAGCTTAATAAAAATGTTGATTGGAATGACTTGTTATTCACTTTGAATATTGTATATTATTCAGAGTGAATAAAAGGACAAGTTATATTCATATTGTATTCATTCTGAATAATTATTTAGAGTGAATAATACATGATTATTCATACTGAATAATACAAAAGACAAAAATCTTTATTTAGTTAATATTCTTATTCATTCCCATTACTACAAGTTACATTCACTTTGAATAATATACAATATTCAAAGTTAATTTAAAAACAATTTTATTTAGTCAACTTGAGTACTAACTAATATTATCCACAACTATATTATGTGCTAAAATTAATCTTCATCTCAGTAAAATACAAACAAAAATTTACATTTACTAATTAATCAAAATTGTACATCATGTAATAAACATACATATACCTTAATACAACTAAAACCAATTATTTGAAAACCATATACTAATTGTTCAATTCGTCTTCACCAACATAAAACCAACTTCTGATAGCCTTCTTTCCAATCAATCAATGATATGCCATTTCGATACATCTTTGGTGCTTCATTCATTTTGAATTCTCTCTTTGCCTTGCTTGTTTACAACTCTTCCAAATCTTGATCATGTAATTTGCCTTGCCTGTTTATTTTTTAATTAGTAAACTAAATAAACTAATTCAAACATGAATCAAGTTGTATTAACTTTGAAAATGGTATATTTTATTCATAGTGAATAATATTATTTCTTGATATTATTCACTTTGAATAAGATTAGTCAATATTCATTTTCTACTTGTTATTCTGAATAACAAGTAGATTTGTGAAGGTAGACTTGTTATTCAGTTTAAATAACAAGTAGACTTTTTAACAAATAGGCTTATTATTCGGACCGAATAACAAGTAGACTTTAACAAGTAGGCTTGTTGTTTAGTTTGAATAACAAACCTACTTGTTATTCAGATTGAATAACAAGTCTAACTGTTATTCAAACTGAATAACAAGTCTACTTTAACAAATCTACTTGTTATTTAGATTGGAATATCTGTTTAGTAGACTTAAAGAAGAACACCTACAAATATTCAAACTGAATAATAAGTCTACTTTAACAAATCTACTTGTTATTCAGACTGAAATATCTGTTTAGTAGACTTAAAGAAGAACACCTACAAATATTCAAACTGAATATTTGTCATAAGTTCATAACTACAAATATTCAGAGTGAATAACGTTATCTAATTACCTATAACTATACAACCAAATTCATTAAAGAACACCTTTAAAATACCAAAACCTAATTGATTAAAGAAGAACACCATTATAGAAGAATATCAAAACTAACAATTGTTGCAAACCCAAACAATTAATTAAAGAACATCAAACCAAATAATAACTATTTAAAACATCAAACCTAGCAACAATTTACTAAAAATACACATCCCCTTAAAGGAGCATATCAAAAGAATAGAAGAGGAACCAAATGATATAAACTCAGCACCTTCAAGAGCCCATACTTTCAAATCTCCACAAAAGGTACCTATCTCTTTCAAATTTCATAAAAACCCCTGAGCGATAACCTATCCGCTACGACACTAGAAGACAATAATAAACATAGTTAGATTAACAAGTAAATCTACTTTGTTATTCAGTTTATGAAGTTTAGTTTAGTTAAGGTAACAAGTAAATTATAAATCTTCTTGTCATACGGTCTGAATAACAAGCATACCCAGAACAACAAATATACTTGTTATTCAGTTTAAATAACAAGATTATTAAAGAATAATCTTATTGTTCTTGTTCTTGTTATTAATTGTTATTCAGTCTAAATAACAAGATTATTAAGGAATAATCTTCTTGTTCTTGTTATTCAGAGTGAATTACAAAGATACTCAGAACAACAAATGTACTTGTTATTCGGTTTAAATAATAAGGATACTTCAAACGACAAATCTCAATAATCTTCTTTGTTATTCACTCTCAATAACAAGCATACTCATAACAACAAATCTACTTGTTTTTTAGTCTGAATAACAAACATATTAAAAAATAATCTTGTTGTTATTCAGTCTGAGTAACAAGGATACTCAAAACAACAAAGCTAAGTAATATTATTCTTTATGAATAACAAGTATACTCAAAACAACAAATCTATCAGTTATTTAGTCTGATTAAAAAACTTATTAAGGAATAATCTTCTTGTTATTCAGTCTGAATAACAAGGATACTCAAAACAACAAATCTCAGTAATCTTCTTTGTTATTCACTCTAAATAACAAGCATACTCAGGACATCAATTCTACTTACTATTCAGTCTGAATAACAAACTTATTAAAAAATAATCTTTTTGTTATTGAATCTAAGTAAATATGTTACTCAGAACAACAAATCTGTGTAATCTTCTTCTTTATGAATAACAAATATACTCAAAACAACAAATCTACTTGCTATTTATTGTGAATAAAAAGTTTTATTGAAAATGAATATGAATAACAAATAGTTCCAATCAAGATTTTTATCAGGTATGAAAACCCCTTAATTTTGGAAAAATCTGAAAGAACCCTAGAAATTGGGTTTTAGTTAGAAATAAAAAATTATCAGATCTGGGTGGTGATGAAGGATCGGTGGTGGAGCCAGGACGGAGACTGGACGGTGGTGGAGCCACAAGGCGGTAGAAGAGATGAGATCTCACCGGTGTTGTGGAGGATTCCGACGACGGCTAGATCCAGAAGGATGAACAACGAAAATGGTGGAGGTAGACGGTTGTGGTGGTGGTGGTGGCGGTGGCGGTGGCGGCAAAGGTAGACGGCGGTGATTCATACATATTTCTCCCTTTTGATTTCTTCGATCGATTGTTAATGGAGGTTTAAAGAAAGTTGTTCTACCAGATGGATTTTAGAGAGAGGGGAGAGAGAGAAAGGAGTTTTCCATGTTTGATGATGATGAATAGGTCAGATGATTTGACCGTATTTTGTTTCCACTTTTACCCCTAGATGCTTTATTTTCCTTTGAGCCATGGACTGAGTTTTCAACTTAATTGCAAAAATGCCACCGCCTCCACATGTCTTTGATTTCATCAGCGAAAATTGATCCAAGGGCCCATATTTGTCCTCATGTTCACAACCAAATGTTGGTTTGTATTTGAACCTACCCCTATATATATATATAATATAGATAGCTTAAAGTGAAGACGAAAGATGCATGTAAGTAGAATTGGAATTTAAGGGCCAACATTGATTCTAATTAAATTGAATTTTCTTACCTCTTGGGACCACTTTTTTGCTTTCTCTCCTTTTTGTCCTGTTGATCAAAAAATTATCATTAATAAACATGTATTAGAGAGGTAGCTTATGCAATAATGTGTTGGAATTTTTTGGTAAAATATAGGTTTTTTACCAATATTTGGACACAAATTAATTATATATAAATGTGTTATATATAGTTAACTCTTTGTGGGTTTGTGTTCCACTATATGAGAGCTTCGAATCAGTATATCGAGTGTCCAAAACGGATAATGTGTGAATGAGATATCGATTCTCAAAAATGAGTACTTGGGTTTTGATTTTTGTAACTGAAGTTGATTTATTCTCTTAGAATTAAATCATCGGTTTCGATTCTAGAATTAAAAATCGTTTGTCGGTTTCGTACGTTTTAATCTTGAATTAATAGAGTTCGTCGGTTACGTACGTTATTATTCTAGAATTGAATATAAGAATTAATTTGCCGGTTTCGTCAGTTACGTTTTTCCATTATATAATAGCACCCAAGAGCTCATTCTTGTTACAACCTACAACACACATCCTAGAGACCGAAAATACGAAAACACTCTCTCTTCTTCTTCATCTTTGCATAATCCTTTTCGGGAACTCTTTCCAGGCAAGTGTTATCCGGCAGTTCATCAACTGTTTCAGCCGTTGTACCCTGGGAGCAGACGGCAAATCTGCTTAAGGGAATCGTGTCAAACACGAGCCTCGGCTACCTCTAACTTGGTTCTCGGAACCTTTGTTATTCCTATTCTTCTACTCCTTCTTGTTTAGGATTTTGGAGTTTGTTTCCAGAATCATTTTAATAATCAAATAACCTTTTCGCTCTCTCTTTTCTTGGAGATTGGTTATTTTATTTGGATTATTATTTTCAAACGAAAATTCGTTTTATCGTGGGTTTTTATTCAAAATAACCAACATAATGGACTGAAATGACATCAAAAAACAAGAACCATATCGAAGACAAATTATGATTTTTAGTTATTATTACTAAAGCCCAAGAATGATGACAATTGACAAAAATCTCTCCATAAATCTTATGCAAAGCACATTGGGGCCTTCCAAATTGCAAATTCAATAACAAGTCCCAAAGTAACAAATAGTAAGTTAGATCGATCATCGGATGAAATAAAGAATTGAGTAAATTACGGATTTGGTCTCTGTGGTTTGGGGGTTTTTATGGATTTGGTCCCTAAACTTCAGTAATTACGGATTTGGTCCCTGTGGTTTGCAAATTCTTTTGAATTTGGTCCCTGGTAGTGCAAATAGGCAGGGACCAAAACCAATAGAATTTTCAAACCATAAGGACCAAATCCAATAGAATTTGCAAACCACAAGGACCAAATCCAATAGAATTTGTAAACCACAGGGACCAAATCTGTAATTATTAAAGTTTAGGGATCAAATCCATAGAAACTCCCAAACCACAGGGACCAAATCAGTAATTTACTCTAAAGAATTTCTCTCAAGAATCACTATACAACCTATGAAATAGATGATCAAAAGAATGAATCCGAATGTGGATGATTCAGTTGTTCATTTTTTAGACAGACCAAAATACATATAAAACAATCAAAATCTTGGAGAAGAAATTTTTACTACAACCAAGAAATTTTGAACTTTTTCAAAACTAATAAACGAGATTGAAACAAAAATTCTTAAAATTCCTTGAAACGCAATACAAACCAATTAATCAAATTCCTCTATCGAATTTACCAAAAAAAACGTACTTGAAGTTAAACCTGGCTATTAGTTGCAAATCTCAAATCTACATTGAAATAAGAGCAAAGAATATTAAAAAATAAACAAACCGTTTCTAGATAAATGTTATTGGTTGTGTCGGTGACTTGGATTTTAACATGGGCTTTTAACATGGGCTTTTAACATCGTTTCTAATATAAATATTTTATGGGCCTTTTAATATTTTTTAACATGGGCTTTTAACATTTTTTAACATGGGCCTTTTAACATTTTTCCTAACATGGGCCTTATAACTTACTCCCTCCGTCCCAAAATTATTGTCCAGTTTTGACTTTTTAAAGTCTGTTTTTCTCAACTTTGATCTTAAATATTTTTGTTTGTGTTATATAATACTTGATGCAAAACATATGAATGGGTTGTGTTTTTAATGTATTTTCATTGGTATTATTTTCATCAAGTATTATATAACACAAACAAAAATATTTAAGGTCAAAGTCGATAAAAAAAGACTTTTAAAAGTCAAAACTGGACAATAATTTTAGAACGGAGGTAATAATATTTTAGGGACTAGATTCAATTATTTTTTCATTTTTCAAATATAAATAAATGTTATAGCTATAAAGCCATTTTTATATATAACTGGATGTGTACATACGTATGTATGATACGACACAAATCATCTTCAATTTAACAGAAAGAGTAATTAATATTAATAGGGTTGGATCTTGAAAACATAAATTGAAATATTCATTGTGCATACCTTAATTTGTTGTCCAGAATTCTGATTTTCTTTTCATCTTCTTCTTCATATATAATATAAATGGGAAAAGGACGGTTACCTGCTTTGCTTACTTTCCACGTAAGTTATACAGAAACGATCGAGGTTTTTTTTGAAAAAATATATTACAGAGGTTGATTCAAGGGTTTATGGAGTCACCGTGTTTTCCATTCAAAAAGGTTTTAATTTGCTCCCAAATAATCATGATCTTTTTGAATTCTTGTATAAAAAGATTGAAAGATGGAGGAAGATGGGACTGAAAGAGAGCGAATGAAAAAAAAGTTATCACCAAATTTGGTGATGTTTTTAAAAAAATCTCATACTAAAAAAAATATATGGTGTTTGGATTATGGTTGGATCTTGTCATACTGCAAAAGTGAGGATTTGCAATATGGTTGGAGATATATGGCACTGAAATCCCGAATCAAACCGAACCGGGACCGTATCGGGACCGGGACCGTATCGGGACCGAGACCGGTATATGTTATACGATACGGTAAACGGATCTCGAATTTGGCCCCAATCGGTTTTAGTCTAATCATTTTCAATTTTTTTATAACAATTCCTTTTCCAACCATTCTTTTTCCTAAGCATTATTCTCATTACTTTTCCAACCTTTCGTTTTCCCAACCATGATTCACATAATATAATTCAATCAAATCAAATCAACCTAAACAATCCATCCCAAAAAATCGGTTCCATTCCCAAAAACCCATTTGATTTAAAAATTTTGTTTGTATTTGGTGCAATCAAGTCTACAAAGAGAATACGCTTCCATCAAGCCCTTTTTATTTACTTTGTTGAAGTTTTAGTTTTGTTATAACATTGAAATTCGCACATTCCGTAACTCTTTCCAAAAATCGGTCCCTTACCAGTACTAGAATCGAATTTCTCGAAACCGTACCGGAAACCAAACCGGTACCAAGCCGATGTATACGGTTCTCGGTCACATGAAAAACATTTCAAAATTTTGGTCCATACCTGTTTCAGTCATGTTTTATTATTTACAGTATAATCCTTAAGGTTTATATCGTAAATAATAAAACATGAGGCGCTTTTCTGAAAAATCCATAAACATGGAACCCCCAACAAGATCCGTAAAGCAACAATTTCATCCCCAAAACCTTTGGTTGCTTTGCAGTAAGAGAAAGACGTTCAAAATCGGGCTTAATTAGCTGAAGGCTGAATCCGTTTTATCGTTGAATCTGAATCCGTTATCATGGATCTGAATCCGGTTTGTTTCCCAAATCTCAATTTCTTTTTGCTATTTGTTATATCTAGATTGAAAATTATTAGGGCAAATTTGGGGCAAATATGTTTATTGCATGTGGAAGTTGTTGATCTTGTTGAAATCATGAAATGTATCCTCATAATCTGGATTATATATACCTAGCTAAGTCGGTCTTAATGTTTAATTTTGATTGTTTAGGTGGTAGATCTTAAGTAGTTTATGAACTTTCTATGTAAATAAATCCTTAGTGGTTTGATGTTGAATTATGTCTAGAATGGATTAACAGGAGGATCCGATAGCTTGATAATAAACGCATAGAGGTTTGTTTATGTGTTTGGTGGTGACTGAATGTTGCAGATATAAGTCGACAATAATCGGCATATGGTAGTGATGTTGTAGCTAAATTACATGTTGCTTCATGTGACAATGGAGCATGGTTGGTATTGCTGAATTGTTGTATATCGGTGATAACTGATAAGAAACTAAAATGGTTAGAAATTTAGTTGGTGTTATATTAATTCTTGTTTTGTTGTCGTCTGCAATCATTGTGTTTGGTTTTATAACTAATGTCGTTGATCTGAGTACATTTCTTGTTGTTGTTATATTATGTCAAGAGATATTTGTACTTAGTTAGCTTTCCTGCTTCCTCTATCAGTAATTGTTGTACTGATTTACTTTGTTAGAATGGTGATGGTGATAAAATCAGTGTTTAGTTTCACATTGTGTGAGTATGCACTTTATGATTGTACCTTGCTACTTTAAGCTTTCACATCTTATATGAGTTGTGCATCATATTTTATTGAAAATGAATGGTGAATAGGAATTTAAATGGCAATTTTAACTTGCAATATACTAAAATTTTATTTTGATGGATTCCCAAATAATTCTGCATTCTGTGTGACTGTGTGTTAGCTGAGAAGTAACTGACCGAGTGTGCAAATATAGTTGCAAATGGTATAAAACTGGAATGTGTTGCGGTAAAAATTATAGTAGTTTTTTTATTATAATTTTTGCACTGTGTATTATTCATCTTTTATATAAGTTTTTGATATCGTTATAAGATTCTACTTATTGTTTTTGTGCTCAGCCTTCAGGAGAGAACTATGCGAACCCAAGGATATGCTTCTTTCATGTGCTCTTCAAGGTCTAGTCTTTTCGGTTTATGTCCTCATGATTCTTGTCTTTTCTCTAACCACAATTCATTTTAACATCGTTCTATGTGTTTTGACAGGCTGGAGCATTGGCATTTTACATACTTTCGGCCCTGTTTTTTGATAGTTTTGTCATAATTTTTGTGGTTACGGTTCTTTTGGCTGCTCTTGATTTTTGGGTAGTGAAAAATGTCAGTGGTCGAATCTTAGTCGGTTTGAGATGGTGGAATGAAATTGATGACAATGGTGAGAGTGTGTGGAAATTTGAATGCCTTGACCAAGAGGTGGGTATTTTCATATTTTTCTCAGCTGATTGATTTCTTTTGTTCTTCTAACAAAAAGTTCAATCAGATTAACTGGTGTCTCATGTTATATATCCTTTCTCTACAGTCATTAGCTCGAATGAACAAAAAGGATTCATGGCTGTTCTGGTGGACTCTTTACTTGACTGTAAGTGAATTTCTACTCCCAAGATACAAAATTGCATGTAAATTGAATTTTAAAGTGAAATAACAATCAGTTTTAAATTAGAAACTATTGAAGGCAGTCTAAAATAAATCTTAGTGAGAATGCCACATTGATGGACCTTCTGGCACTAGCATTGAGATTGGAGATTGCATTTATGTTACAAGTGCTTGCTGTCAGCGTTGATGGATTATAAGTTAATAGTTTTATTGGTGAACTTGTTGAGTCCTTCCTTTTCTGAACTCAAAAAGAAAACTTGATGAGTGTGTCTAAGCCTTTCTTTTCTTTATAGGCGGTTATATGGATCTTCTTTGGGATATTCTCTCTGATAAGGTTCCAAGCTGACTATCTCCTTGTCGTTGGAGTTTGCTTAACCCTCAGCATTGCAAATATTGTCGGCTTTACGAAATGCCGCAAAGGTACCTGAACTCTTCTTATACAATTTGATGGTATCTATTATTTGTGCAATGACTTGAGTAAATTATGGAATGTTTTACGTGTAGTCTCTGTTAGGTTATTTTAGGAGCCCACTGCAGAATTGCATTAATATTGTCACCCACTAAACAATAATACATGTCTGGTAACCAACACATATATGCCACTGGGAAAACAGTTTGTTTTCTAAAACCAATTATGTACCTGTTCACCAGGGGATTGGGTGCTGTTGTTCTATAGATACCTAAGCGAAAATAGTTTTCTAGGATTTTTACTATTCTAGATAGTTTTTAGTTGATGTAATTATATTGCCATTATATTTACTGTTTTAAGTATGTGTTATACAGTTCTATCCTGCTTTCCCCCCATTTTCTCTGTTTACTTTTTCTTAAAAATCAAGGGCTTCTATTATATTGCAATTGTTCAGATGTAGATAAAATACAAAAGATAAATTAGTTGTTTTTCTACTTCTGTATCATATCGGAACAAAATCTGTATTAGTATACTAAAGATTTTGTTCTTTCCACCATCTAAAATGTAAGGATGTATCTGTACGATGTATTTTTTCTGAGGCAAGGTGTTACAAAATGCTACTGTTTATAAAGAAAACTAGGGCAAGATTTGATTATCTCTGGCTTTTGAGAGACCAAGAACTCTTCTAAGGGTTACACCCAATTGATTACAGAACAGATGCCTAATCTATTCCACGCTCCTCCTATTTATACTTATCCTAACAACCAATTGACCAGCCCACTATTACCCCTGCTATCTATATGTTTAACGCAAGGCCTCACAAGGTCTCACAAGGTCCAATATGATTCCCATGCTTATTTTTTCTGATATTCATGCTTAAATGCTACATTTCTCTATTTAAATGTAACAAAAAACTGAATTACATAATTGTTGTAACTTGTAAGTCCAATTATTATCACCCTCAAGAGTGTCAGTTTCTCTCTCTTTCTCATCATTAAACCCAAAAATAAAGACAGATTAGTCTTAAAAACGCGATGTATCTCGATTTGTGTAGAAATCATGTATAGCATGTGCATATTACGTTTGAAAGACTTTATTGCATCATATTTCTTTTATTGACATATCTGGGTGACCCTTCAAGTAGATGTTCAGATAAGGTAAACAATCCTCTTTAATAGGCGTGGTTTCAGTTTTATTAGGCACTTCTTTTTTTGTACAATTTCGAATTGGCAAGTTAGAAATTTATTGTCATGGTTTTTGCCGGCAATGGAGCACTGCAACTAACACACATGACAGCATAAATCTTCTGAAAGTTCTTCTTATGTTTGTACGTGCTTGTTAATGTTACTCCATGACTGCTTCCTTTGAACAAGTCTCAGTTGGGGATTGCTTAAAGTCAAACATGCCTGTAGGAGTGTTATAAGGCCACAACATTTAGGGTGATATCAAGATTTCTTAGAGATCGGATGTATTTGAGTTTATATGAAAAGATGCTGGTTGGTCTTTTTTTCATTAGCTTGGTTCTGTATCGGAATGCAAGTAGTAAGATTTAGCTTCAGACGTCAATTAATAGTCTTAAGATGTCATGTCATGGTAGGTAGGCCTATAACTTGTTGCACTGTTGTAGTTTAAAGGAGCCAAAGTTGGAAAGTTGGACTACAGTGCAGAAAGATTTTGAATTCAAATCTCAGTAACAGTTGTAACTTCTAATTGTACATATGAACCAACTATCAGGCCTAGCAATTGAGAATGCTCATTCATTAGCTTTCTAATATTGTATAACCATGAGTTTAAGTTTAGCCTTGTTGAATAGGGCAAAAACTGGAACCATGGGATTTTGGGATAATAGTGCTCCCCAGTTATTGGTTTTTTGGTAAGGTTTCATTTGATCATAGGATATGATTGAACTTATGTATAGGCTCCATGGTACTGGGAGTAAAAAGTAATTACATGTTTTAATAGATAGTTAGAATCTGGTGCTGGCCTTGCACCAACTTATAATTTGCTGCTAGAAGGTCAAAGGTTTGAACCACAAGAAGAGCCTAAAAAATGCAAGGGATATTCTGTGTACAAAGCCCATGTTTGGAATCACAAGCTAGCTTATTTTTTAAGCTTATTAAGCTCTGTTTGGTTAACCATAAGCTAGTTTTTTGAAACACTATTTGAAGTAGCGTTTCAATAAGCCCTAGGATTTTTCCCTTTTTTTTCCAATTATGTTTTTCTTTTGATGTTCCAACATGTACTTTTTGATCAATTTATATTGTAATCTAGGTTCACAGCTAGGTTTTAGATCAAATATAACTAATTTATTAGCTAGTTTGTCATACATAGCCAAAGACACCTTTCCCAACCTTGCAAACCTGAGGAGCCATGGTTCAAGAAATGGTTGCTTTTGTTATTAAAATTAATAAAAAGTATTGTGCCTCACTTGAACATGTAAGCGACGATATTAATCGATAAAAGAATTTTTAAAATAAGCATTTTTTGAAAGTGTTTGTTTCAATTTTTTGACCAGTACCAGGTCTGAATCTTCTTAATCAAAGGCCAGGAAAAGTAAATGGTTCTACTTTCTATTGCTTGCACTGCCAGCTGAATAGCCCTAGTCGCTTTAACCTAGACTTATCCCCCATACGGTATTATGTCAACTGTATGGTTCTGACCTAGGGGCTAATGCTTGAGACTTTGGTTTAAGAGGTTTTACTTTTACACTTGAATCTTATGGCCCATATCAACCCTAAGGGTGCGTATGATATGCAGCAGGAACTGGAAAGGATGGATGACGGCGAGATGGGTGGGTGAAAAAATTGTTAAAGGTTTTGATTTGACATGGATGGCTTAGTAATTTAACCTTGAGGGTCAGTTGTGCCAAAACTACCATGCCTAAAAAGAAAAATGTTAATACAAGTAGAAAATTCTATCAACCTTATTGTGATAACTTTATATGTACAATTACAATTATGCTTTCTGGTGTATGGATTTTGATTTGATTTGATTGTGTGTGTTGATCCAGATGCAAAGAAGCAGATTCAAGCATTTGCCTCCCAGACAATTGCAAATCGGTTCCAGTCAACTATACAGTCTGCATTTAGCGTTGTGTGATTCCCTCCCATACGTATAACGTTGTTATTGTACCTGATATACATACGTATATGAAAGAGTTTTGAACCTGGTAGCCTAGTTTATAAAATTAGTCACAACTCTGGACTTGTTCTTGTTTGTTTTCAGACGAATAATTCATCGTATCATTGTTTTGGCTCGTGCTATATTCAAACGTATTAATTGATATTCCACATCGACAATATACCACCTGAAGAAGGACAAATTTAGCAAATCCCATGTGGTACATCTTTGGTTTGTATCTTGTTTTTAAGATATAATCATTTCGATTAGTCAAGAGAAAGAATGGGATTTTAATCCATTTCTAGGTACATGGGGTAGAGATGTACAAAAAAGCTCAATTCCAAACTCGTTTTTTACGGTAAGCAAAAAAAAAAGGCGAGGCTTTATAGCACAAGTAAGATTGTTGGTAGATACCATCTTTTCTTATCGGATAACGTTTCTTACCTCATAAGAGGACACAAGTGTTTGTTTAGTTAACCCGAAAGAGATGGTAAATGTTGAGTAACCAGCCAACAAACTGTGTTATAGTTCAATGTTGGCAGTGTGTCGAATGAATACAAAAACTCAATAGAGCATATCAATTGAAGAACAAACACGATGTTTCAAAACAAAGTCAAGTTACAAAATAACGAAAGATATACAAAAAATACGGTCATCAAGCACTTATCTTGTTAACCCTAAAGGAGTCCATAACTTTACGAATATCATTCTCCTCCTCTACAAACACATCTTCAGGCACTTGTAGTCTCAATTCGTATAACTGGTTGTTCTCGACTCCAAGAACCGAAAGGTATCGCCTATCCCATTCCTTACGTGCTACTCGGTTTTCTGGCATAACAGCCAACTCATTATTGTTGGCATATGACTTTATATTCACCTGTCAACCAACAACCAACCAAGATTATAATAGTCAAAATTGAGGTCAAGTAGAATTTTGAACCACCACATACATGTCAATTGACAAATTACCAAGCAAACCAAACCAAACCAACTCAGTGAAAAAATTCGAAGAGGGGCTATGAGGGTAAGATGTACGCAACCTTTCCTCTACCCAAGGGGTAAAGAGGTGTCTGTGAAGACCCTTGACCAGATCAGCGAGAAAAGTAATGTTAAACTTTATGATAGAAGTCACACTAGATCACTATATACACTTCTACATCATAATAGCCATCCTTCCAAGAAAAGGGTTGAACATATCCTAGGTGTATGTCTCGCCCCAAACTCAAATTGATCCAAATTATGTGCTTTTGTTGCCTATATGCATTAGTTACCAAACTTTCTTGTAACAAAAAGAATTCAATTCTAGTGTAAAATTAGTTAGGTGTAATTTTTTTTAAGAGGTCTGAAGTCTAAATTCATGTCTAAAAACTAAAAGGTGGATGGTGCATCTCTTAAATTTTCAAAAGACGGTGGGAGGTTTTCAGGCCTTCTCTTAAAAATAGAACAACTGCTCTTAAGTCTACAAACCTCTTAATTTTCAAACTTAGAGGTTTTAAGAGGTAACTTTTATAAAACAATTATGTTAAAAATTGAAAAGCTAGATAAGGGTAAAGAATAGCACTAAAACTAAGAGAAAGACAGACATGCTAAGTTTTGAGAAACTATATATAATAAGTAAGAACAAAGTAAATAGAAGCAAGTAGAGGAAAAACATAATCTTACCTCGATTTGGTAGTACATCTTCCCATCATCAGCTATTTTAGAAGAAGTAGAAAGAATGCTTGATTCACGCCTCACGCCAAGCCTAGTAGACATGAACTCCGTCAAATACTGCCTAAGGACCGCCTTTCCAGCCGCTTCTGGTGGGCCCAAATCTTCAACACTTACGTATTTCGACGATGAAGGCGAGGATACCTCAACAGATAGGTTCTCATCAAGAATGAAAGGGTCTCTAAAGAATATGTCAGCATTCGCACCACGTACTTGAATCCAATTTTTGGGATAATTGAACGAATACCCATCAAAAGTATCTATGTATTCCCTAAACACTACGGATTGTTGAGCAAAGGCAACCTTGGCCTCAATTTGTGAGAATACGCAACTGGAAAGGATCAATGCCATCACATTCCTCCTTGGAACTGCAAAAGCTTTAGTCTGATTATATATTAGAAGAATAGATAAGTTTAAGGCCAAATGGCCCAAATAAGCAAAGCAGCATGGTTCATTTAGAACAAGAATCCAGACAAATAGTGCTAAGATAAGAAAGTTGTCATCCCAACTGTCCGATAACGTTCTTTTTAAAAACAGAAAAATCACGCTCCATATCTGACATTCTCCTTTTCACATCTCTAAACAACTTAATGTAAAACATTTGGGTTGTCAACAGTGCTGTGGCGGATTGGTTATCGCTTGGGGGGGTTCATAGCGCCCTAACAGAGTTCGAGCCTTCCCGTGCGCATGTCTGGGGACATTTAAGTGGAATTGCCGGGGATTAGTCGGGCTTTGGCCCGGACACCCTTCCGAAAGAAAAACATTTGGGTTTGATCTTATACCTATATTTGTGTTGAATTTAGTCCATAAGTTTCTTGATAGCTAGTCAAGCATTTTGCAAGACCAACATAAAAGATAAAGTTATGATAGGCTATAATAATCTCCTAATGCTGGCTGGGATGGTTGCAATTTAGTATAAACACCAACTCAAATTTCACAACTTGAACAAGATATAAAAGAAAAATACTATGGAGTAACAGAAATCATATTATGTCTTTCTTGCTTTTATAACAAACTAGTATGTTCAGCCGTTTCGACTATTATGCACAAATGATCAAATTCCTTACAACCACAGAATATGTTGAATGCAAAACATGTTATAATGATCCTGATGAATATTTGACAATTTCATC
Organism: Centaurea solstitialis; assembly: GCA_030169165.1. NCBI lineage: Eukaryota > Viridiplantae > Streptophyta > Magnoliopsida > Asterales > Asteraceae > Centaurea > Centaurea solstitialis. Next base: position 7,913,287 of record CM058043.1, on the reverse strand, counting down.
AACCATGGATAATATGAATATCTATTATAACTGATAATTCCAGATTTTGATTAGCAACTCCATGTCATCAATTTGTTCATTTCTCTTTCAAAGGGTGTTAGCTCAGTTGAATAGGTAACATCCCTGGGGTGTGGGGTGAAAGCTACACTACTAGGGTTCGATTCCCACAGGCAACATACTCAGACTTTGGATCTGGTCCTTTGGGCCGGGATCGGGGCTGGTATGGGAGGATCCAGTCTATGGGATCCACTTCCTTGCTGGTCGGGTTCAGCCATAGGTTGGGTCAGGTCGCAGCGGATTAGTGGGGTTGCCCAATTGGAGGCCCGGAGGCCCGGTACCACGGGAGTGTATGTGTTAACTTACCGTTCAAAAATTTTTTTGTTCATTTCTTAAACTTCTCTCATATCTTTGAAATTCATGACAATATCATACATACTAAAATTGCTTCCAATTGAATACAAACCAACTCTCAAAATTCCCAAGAGATTATACCATTCGAGCTTATTAGCTATACCAAATGCATTCACATTTTTGTTCGCAAAAATGAAAAACGTTTACTGAAATTGAAGTAATCTCGATTGATACTGATAACCAATTATGTGGTAAAAGTTCCAATTCTAGGGTTCGAAATTCAACTAATTAATGATGATAAGAGTAAGAGAGACTTACAGATTGAAGGTTGCAAGAAATAGAAAAGCAGGTGGTGGAATTGGAATTGGAATTGGAATTGGAATTGGAATTGGAGAAGGTAGAAAAGCGTGTTGGCAGGAAATGAGGTGGAAGGCCGGTGGCCGTAGCGGTGGAAAGTGGTGGTCTGAAAGGAAGACGGTGGTTGGCCATGGTTACAGCCATCCTTCAGTAGTGGATTTTTTTGAGTAGTAGAGATAAGAAACTCACAGATTCTTTCTTATCATTCAAAACTCACATTTGTATATTTCTGGATCTTTCTTTTAAACAACCTTTTATTAGTAGACTAAAAATTACTACTACTTTAGCTTTTTTTCTTTCTTGTTGTTATGCTTGGTTTTGTCCTTTACAAAGTTACGACTTACGAGTAAACTCTAATTTTGGTCCATGTGATTTGATGAGATATTTGAAAGCAGCACCTTCGACCGTTTACATCCGTAGACTGTCTTGCCAATCAATCCAATCATCACATCAGTGTTACATCAGCTTTCTACTATCTTATCCAAACCAACCCAATATAACCTTATCCATCCACACCTGTAGACTATCAACCCAATCTAAATAATTAAAATAAAAAAATTAAAAAAATAAAAGAAAAGAGAGATAGATAGACATGAGAGGGAGGGTGGGTATAGTCTAAGCAATCGACAAGCACACACCGAAACACATCCATGCCAATCGGCCTCATCAGTCTTGCCGATGGAACCGATCGTCAAAACACCCAAACCGAAGCCCTTGCCGAAACATTGCAGATGGTCTAAGTTTTGATATTTTTAGGAATCGTTTCTATGGTTCTCACTTTGTTTTGAAAATGGTTTCTAGTTACCAAGAGGCCATTTACTTAGGCTATGTTTGACAATAAGGTAGCCGATAGCTGAACAAATTATGAATTCCTTTATTGTTAATAGGAGCGTTCAAAAAACCCGAAGAACCGAACTGAACCGTATGATCAGTAACCGAGAAAACCAATACCCGAACAACCGTGACCCGAAAACCCGAAAATAAGGGTACCCGCTGGGTTTGGTTTTCAAAATCTAATACCCGAAAAATATATTTATTAATACTTCATAATAAAAAAATTACTAATTTTAAAAAATATTCATCACATACTATGTTTTCTTCATTCACCCCTCACTGCCATTGGTTTGTCGATCAAATTCAATCTGGATCATTTTTGTATACTTGTATCGACAACAATCCTCGATACTCTTATTTTCATTTTCTAATATTTTTTTAGTTGTTAATTGTTTTAGTTTGTCACAAAATAACTTCATTTTCTTGTATATATTTTGTGTACATCAAAATACTTGACCAAATGCGGGTACCTGTGAACCGAACCGTGGGTACCACTTCTTTTCGGTTCAGTTCGGTGCAGGTACCCGCCCCGCGCGATTCGGTTTCGGATAGTAAAATTAGGTACCCGTCCCGTACATGTGGTTCTCAAAAATTTCACTACCCGCCCCGCCCCATGAACACCCCTAATTGTTTACATACCCGTAAGTCATTTACTTATAAACAAATTATGCTAGGCAAAAACTAGCTTATGGATATGTAAAATGACTAAAAAATGTACATTGCAGTATAATAATTAATATTAATAAGGGTATAATTGGCAAAAGCTCTAGGTAGCTTTTCAAAAAGCTAGCTTATAAGTTACTTTTTGTCCATCCAAATATCTACACAAAAAATTAGGTAGCTTATAAGCTACTTTGTGTTTACCAAACAATGCCTTAAACACCTTACCTAGTAAGTGCTTATCGGTAAAATTGAACACTTGTCCTCACGTTCACATTCAAAAAAGTGGTTCACATTTGAACTCACCCCTATATATATATATATATATATGTTGTAGTCCCGAAAATCAAAAACCAAACATTTTTATACCATATAGTTTTAAACCCAAACCGAACAAAAAAAAAACGAATCAAAAACCGGAACACCGAAAACCGAATGTTTTGGAATTTTCAAAAACCGAACAATTTTCGGTTCGGTTTTGGCCAAAAAAACCGATCCGACCCGTTGTCACCTCTAGTGACGAGAATTAATAATTTGTTTGATCAACAAGGAATGGATGAACGACGACCCCCTTCCAAATTTTACAAACCAAACAAGATTTACAAATGATTGGAATTCAAATCACATTCCAAATCCTGCAAACCAAACGAGATTTATCAAGAATTTAAAATCCAAATTCTTCCAAATCCAAATCCCTCTTTAAAAACCCATTTCATTCCAATCCAATCCTGCAAACAAAAGCACCCTTATAAAGTGTTTGATTTGTAGGATTTGGAATGAAATTAAATTCCATTCTTTATAGATAATTTACAAAAACCAATAAAATTATAAATATAAAGGTAATAAACTTACCTTTTATTAATATACTATTACAAAAGGAATGTTCATAACATATTTTAATACATTATTATAAACAAATCTCATAATAATCCATAAGATTGTACACATAAATTCCTAAATCTGCTATTTGTATGATTTCATTGAAATCTCGGAATATTCAATTCCGATGTTAATTTTCTTTAAACTAAAGGCACGATAAATACTAGAAAACAAACAGACCCTTTAGATCGTCATGTAGGAAGTTATAACTATAATCAAAAGTAAATTAAGCTTAAGACCAATAACTAATATGGAAAGGTAAGTCTTAAGTTTGGAGTTATGGAAGAATAGAATGGAATCTAGTAAGCTTGAGACAAAGAAATAGAATGGGAATATAAAAGTACTATAATATGTAAATGATTCCTATTGTTTTCCCTCATATATACACATTCCAGTTTTATGATCACAAGCCAAAATCACATGCTTATATGCATGTTTAACCTTAAAGCCATATATTTTTCCATCTCCTCCCTACCTTCCAAACCATGGCCATGGCACACCCACTTCCAACCTCTATGCATATGTTCTTCCTATGGGTCTTGTTTCTTTCATCAGGTATGTCATCATCTGTTATCCCAAATTCAGCTGTCTCATCTCTATCCAACCAATGAGATGATGACACATCGTATTTTTATATGTTTTAAATTTACTTTATTCAATTTCATATTCTCTTTCTGATGATATGTATTTATCTGATTGGTGGACATGATTAGAACATGATAATTTAGGATGGGTGATTTTTATCCTTTAAGGGGGTTTATAGCACACCAATAATATCCAAATGTTATGATAGATTATTTATATGACTAAAAATTTGTGTGTAGTCCGTTGTAAAAGCGTTTATGCCTGTTAACAATTTTTCCAATACACTTTTAAAATAAAGTGTCATGTTAGTTTTTTACATGACTTTTTTTTAGAATTACATTGTAAATATGTTTTTATAGAACATTTGTTTTATAAAATATTTTTTTCTATATTAAGACAACGTTTATTTTAAAACATTTGTTTAAACGTCCAAAAGCGTTGTTTAAACTTATTTCAAACTCTTGCAAAAGATGGACAACTACTTAGTTCTATAAAGTAGTAAATTAAGACACTCGTATTTTTTGACGTTTTGGTATGACTTAACAAGGTTTTCTGGACACTTTTAAAAATAACGTGTCATGTTAGATTTATTACCGGACATTATTGAAGTGTCCTGTAACACATTCTTCTACAATGCTTGTTTTACAAGACGTTTTTCGAATTGATTAACACTTTGTTTCCGAATAATTGTTTAATCCTATAAACTTATAAAACAGACTATTAATATTTAGCTTTTCTAACCCGATGACAATCGACAGGAAGCATATTATCGGAATGTGCACGAATTTTCACCATAACCAATGACTGCGACGAAACAATTTGGCCCGCGATCACCCCCGGTGACAGCTTCGGCGGTGGAGGATACGCACTAAAAGCGAAACAATCCCGTGTCCACACCGCACCCGTTGGTTGGTCCGGTCGAATCTGGGGTCGAACCAAGTGCAACTTCGACAGCAGCGGCAATGGCACGTGCCTAACTGGCCGATGTGGCTCGTCCCTCCAGTGTTCCGGCTCGGGCGAGACCCCGGCCACACTTGCCGAATTCACACTCACAACGTTGGAATTTTACGATGTTAGCCTTGTCGATGGCTTCAACTTGCCGATGTCCGTTAAACCCATTAACGGCAAGGGCAACTGCAGCGTTGCGGGATGTGTTGGCGATCTGCGAAATAACTGCCCTTCAGAGCTTTCGGTTAAATCCGGTGGCAAGGTGGCGGCTTGCCGAAGTGCGTGTGATGTGTTTAACACCGACCAGTATTGTTGTCGTGGGAATTACGGGAATCCGTCGACTTGCCAACCGACGTTTTACTCGAAGAAATTCAAGGAAGCTTGCCCAACTTCTTATAGTTATGCATATGATGATCCAACAAGTATTTTTACTTGTGCTGGGGCTGATTACCTTATCACATTTTGTGGATCAAAGTATTGATTCTTTCCTCCTTTTCACTCCACTTTTATTTAGAATTTTGGTAGCGTTACAATAAAATTAGGTTCATAGGATGTCAAAAAGGGACCAATTGTTTTAATAGACTGTTCTATAGGACTTAAGTTTATAGAAACACTTCTACGCTGGTTAATTTAAATCCTGACACTGTCAACATCATTGCACCATAGAGGTTAACTTACGATGACTCCATGACTTAGGGTCATTCGTGATCGCCTTAGGAGATTTGTTGGTCCACATAAGTTGGTTGGATTTTGACGGCTAGTCAAAGAAAATATTATGTCTAAAAATGTTATAAACTTATAATAAGTTTATAGTATGTTTTTGTGGGTCTTAAGAAATATTTTAATTGGATTATTTTTATAAAAGGCCGTATTAGCTAATTTATAAAAACAGACTTAAGTTTTGTAAGATACTAAAATGTGGTTATTTTTAGTTTGGCGTCCTATAAATCTGATTGTAGTGTAGTAACGATGGTTAACTAGTTTTGGTTGGATTTCAGGGACCGAACTCAATGTATGTATCATGACAAGAGGTTGACTTGTAGCGGATCTACAACGGGTTTCTCAAACAACTGGATGCCGGCTTTGATGATTGCTTTAACAATCGTTTCTTCATGGACAATGATGTAAATAAGTCGATCTTTTTATGTTGTTTTCTTTCTTTTTCGAGTGATGTTTTTTTATAACTTGTTTCATCTTTAACATCTTTCTCATGTTGTAAATGTTTATCGATCGAGCATCCATGCTGAGATGTTTCGATTAAGTTGTTTAGATTTGGATTCCTACTTGACAACAAATTAAGCCATACTTGTCTGTATCCATGAGTTTGTATGAAGTTGACTTTTTAGCCAGCTTTACTGCTTTGTACTAATTGCTATAGAAACTGCTTAATGTAGTTTGACAAAAAACAAGAAAGAAAAATGAATGTTTGTGTTTTTAAAAATTCATTTTCCTAGAAAAAATAGCAAAAAAAGTAGTCAAAGTATGAGACTGACCAATTTCTTGCATAGATACTGTTCACAAACTGGATTTATTTAGACCTTCCAAGGTTGCTTAAAAGCAAAAAACCAAACCAAAATGACATATATTCCACTTGAAAGTAGAGTTTGGGGATGAAATATACGCAAACCTAGAAGTTGCATAAGCATTAGTTAATGATTGCATCATGTTCGACTTCGATTCTAAACTTGCACACTGATGAAATATAAGATCATGAACCGAGATTATTGGCTTTATGGTAGCAGGATACATTAGAACCGGTCCTCTAATAGGTCCTCTAAGCCTCGTCCCAATGGCTAAAAAGAAGTTCTGAAAACTATGACCGATCTAGTCTTAGCCATTCAGTTTGATTATCCCTTTCACAAACCGTTCCGGGTTCACCTTCGGGTCGGTTCAAGACCGATGCAGATTAGTCGGGTGTCTGAATGGATCTGAGATACCGCGAGAACGTGTGTGTAAGTTTATCTGCCATTCAAATTTAAATATGAATAACTTATGCTTTTCTTTAAAGTGCTTATTTGCGTTTTCTAAAAGCCAAAACATTTTAACTTCTTAAAAACTCCTTATTTACGTTTTCAAAAAGTCACATGCCGCTTTATCCAAACATTCAAAACAGCTTATTTGCATTTAATATGATTGGTTAGAATTTGGGGCAAAATAGAACTTGAATCACTTTTCATGGTTGTCATTAACAACAACATTAGGTTACTGTTTAGATTTTCTTGGCTACTTCCAACATGAACTTTGTGTTCAATTTGTAAAATTCATACTGTAAAAAACAAAAGGAGGATTCATTAAAATTTGAAAAACAAAACCAAAATCCATAATCCAAATCTAATCATCAGCAGTGGCTAATTGCAAGGAAAGCAGCTCTTCTTCAGGTATGATCTTGATACGGCAATCCGACTTCGGATACGAGACACAAAGCAACGAGTATCCGCGCTCGATCACGTCGTCGCTGAGCATCCCTTCGCTCTGATCCACGCTTCCGCTGAGCAGTTTGGCAGGGCAGGTCATGCACACTCCCAGCTTGCAATCGTACGGTACGGTCAGTCCGATATCCAACGCCTTCTCGAGAATTGTTTCGTCTGGATCAACCTCCAGCTCCGTCGTCTGGCCGTCGTGGTCGATCGAGACTTTGTAGGAGCATGTGGTGGTGGAACGGAGGCGGCCGCGGAGGTGGAGCGGGCGGAAACTGATGGCGGTTGGTTGCGGTTTCGGGGCGGGGAGTGGGAGGAAGGAGAGGAAGGGATGTGGAAGGTGGAGGTTGTGGTGGTGGCTGCCATGGTGAGAAGGAAGGAAGGAAAGATTGTGTGGTTTGGTTCTACTGCTATTCTTGATGATAAGGTTTTGTTGGTTGTGTAGTAGTGTTTATTTCATTTTTGTTTTTGGGGCTTTTCAAATTCATTTTCTCCGAGTTAAACTCATGAAGGAGCTAAATACACCCTTGACTTGCTATATACACTCAAAAAATGAATTACGCCATACACACATACGTCAACATTAAAGACCGTTTTTTAATTCCCGATACATTCACATGCTTTATAAATTGGTGCACATAGCAACCCCTCAATTATAGTTCTTTGTATTGGGAAAGAATAAGCTACCTCCGTGTTTAGATTAACATAAGTTAAGTTATTAGAATCTTATCTTCAGTGTTATTTTGAGAGTTTTTTTATAGGTTTTTTCATTTAAACTCTTATTAATATAATTATTATGTTTCAATGTCATTTTTTGTCATTTTATATATTTATAAGCTAGTTTTTGTCAAACATAATTTTGTTCATAAGCTAGCTTATTAACTAATAGTAACGTTCTAAAAAACGTGTTATGGCATGTCATAACGTTGAGGTGCAGCCTTGCCGCCACGTTAAGGCCTGTGGTGAGACTCTGAAACGTGGCTTGCAGTGTGGCGCGTTATGGCGGTTATGGCGCGTTACGACGGGTGTTATGGCGGGTTATGGCACGTTACGACGGGTGTTATGGCGGGTTATGGCGAGTTATAAGGCGTGAATAGTTTTTATTTTTTTATATCTAATTTATGGTTTATAAGCTTTGTATATTTTATAAGATAATCAATGCATGGATCTTCTTTTGTTTATAGTTTTAAATGCATTTTAATCATTATTGTTCATTACACTAAGACAAAAAAAACATCTATATACACACTATATATATACAGATTTGCCGCCTTAAATCACACCTTGAAAAACGTCATGGTCTTGCTATAACTCGTAAGGCTTGAGGCATGACCTCGCTGCTACGTCACGCTTCACACTATTTAAAACATTGCTAATAGTTAGCTTATCAGTCAATGACTAGCTTATCACCTAGTTTTTCAAACACTCTTATAACTCTTTAAAGCAAAATCATTTTCATTAATTTTTTTAACTTGTCTTTTTAAAGAGTAAATTAGGGATTTCGCCCATGTAGTTTGGTGGATTTTACGAATTTTCCCTATACTTTACTAATTACATATTTAGTCCTTACGATTTGCATTTTTTTTGAATTTGGTCTTTTGATCTAACGATCATTCAATAAATCTGTAGACAAAAAGGGCAATTTCTAAACTACAAAAAATGAAAATTGCAATTATTTAAAAACCCACATAGATTAAAAAAAATGTAATTTACTCTAAATATTGCAATAAGAGATCGAGCGACTAGAAGAAGACTATGAAGAGGCAGCCCCTCTGCCTTCCCTCTGACCCAACTTTACTATTTCATCAAGGGGACGTTTACTTAAACAGTTATCCAGTAAAATAGAACCTATTGCCTATTATATCAGACAATATTTTAGTCTTTCAAAATATTTTAATCTTGTCCCATCCTACCCTTCTGAAACTAAGTAGAACAACGTCGGATTTACCATTATACCCTTCAAAATACAATTGATTTTCTCTTTCTTTATAATTGCCTCATACTTAGGGTGAACAAAACTCGATCAAATCGAAAAACCCGAAAATCCGATTCAAAAAATCTCGAATCTACCTGACCCACATAACTCGAATTAACTCGGTCTTCGAAATCCAACTTTATGACGAGTTACTCGGTTCAGGTCCGGTCTTAGTACCATTACCCGAACTCACCCAAAACTCGAATAAAACATTTTATTAATATTTTTTGTAACTTTATATGTAGATCTTTGAGATTTGAACTTATTTTTATTAGTTTAAGTATTTAAATTTTGTTGCACGCTATTTCTATTTTCTACTAATTTGGTAGGAAAAAAAAGAAAAACATATATCGTTAGAATCCAAACTTGAACCCGATTAAATTTTAATCCGACGTGGTACGAAATACTTCACACCTAATTTTGATTTTCGAGGACAACATTTCATAACCGAAACTCGATAAAAAATACAACTAATAATGTATATTGCTACTATTTATCTTACAAGTTATGCTTTTTGATTATATACTTGATTATAGTTTTGTTGATACATAGATTAAAGCTTTTTATTTTTATTAATTTTCATTAGATCGACTATTAGGTAAAAAACGCTAAAAATCTCACCATGGATAAAATGATCATTTAATCAGTCCTGTTCAATCCAGTTCTGTCCTATCATGTCTTACAAAACGCTGAACAGCCGTTCTATCGTGTCCTATCCTGTTCAAACTTGTCCTGTCGCCTACCAAACGCACCAATGGTTAATTCGAGTCCTTTATTAACCCAAACCCAGATGAGCCAGGGAGACCATTTCCATTGCAACAAGTGTGGGGGTGGTGGAATCATCTTCTTCATCTTCTTCTTCTCTGATTTAGGTTTTTCAGTGAAGAAAGTAGTGATGGCAGGAGGTAGTAACCCTTCCAAACCCCCATCCAACAACAAGCCATCATCTTCCTTCCTCCTCTTCTCACCACCATCGCCACAACAACAACAAATCTCACCACCATCCACAGAAACCCTCCCCTTCTATCCCTAATTCTAACTCCAAACCCTCACCTTCTTCTTCCAAGCCTAAACCATCCCCAAAACCCAACCCTAACCCTAACCCTAACCCTAACCCCTCCCCCCGTCCCGGCCTGAAGCCCTAGCACCACCACCACCGCCTCAGCCTCAGCCACCGCCGCCTCCGCTTACGGCTTCCACATGCTCGATCGCAGAACCATCGTTCTCGCCGACGGCAGTGTCCGATCCTACTTCGCCTTGCCGCTCGATTACCAAGACTTTGCTCCGCCGATGCCTCGCCCACCGATCGGCCTCCGGAACCATGGCTAGGGTTTGATCGACAGTTTCCGCCTGGGCGTCCGGGGGACGATCATTATCGGCAACAGAATCAGGATTATTGGAACTCCCTAGGGCTCGAAGGCTCTCGTAAGCGGAAGTATGGTGGTGGTGGTGGTGGTGATGAAGGGGGAGGAGGAGAAGGTAATGATGAGTTTGCAAGGCAAAGGCAGCAGCTTTTGCAGTATGGGAACATGATGTCGAATTCGAATGGATCGTATATGGCCGCGGGACCGAGTAGCCGGGTGGGGGATGAAATGAGGGGGGCTAATAAGTACATGAGACCTGATGGAGGGGAGTATGGGCGTTTGTTGCATAATGAGGTTGATAAAGCTAAGCTTAAAGGTGCATTTTTGAATTTTATCAGGTTGTTAAATGAGAATGCTAGCCAGAAGAAGAAGTACTTGGCGGACGGTAAACAGGGTTCTCTTCCGTGTCTTGCTTGCGACAGGTTTGATAACCTTTTTTGGATTGAATTTATATCTTTTGCTGTTGAATGTATATATGTGTTATATGTTGGTATTCTGTTTGTTGGATTTGTATATTTAATGTTGGTTTATTATATTTTTCACTTGCCAATAGATAGGGTTCTCTTCATTTGTGTTTCGAATAGATTAACAGTGTAGGACTGATGACTATCTTTGATGGTGTTGGGATTATAATAATTGTTGGTGGGTTCTATTTGAATTGCTAAAGGGTTAAATCTGATAAGTTGTGATGTTTATAGTATCACATGAAAGTTGTAAAAGCATATTTATCTGCAACTTGATATATTTTAGATGAACCGCGAGTGTAGAGTTAGTCTCTCATCGTCTTCATGAGAAGGTAGCCGGTGCTTCCTTTTATTAGCTATGATGGTTCACAAGTATGTACCAACTTGAGGAGTGCTAGATGTCATTTTTTTATTTTTTTGTTTATGTTTCAGTCTGTTGTCTACTTTTATTCCTTTTTCTTAGCCAATTTGGAAAGGTGTGTTGACGAACATTTGCTGTAGGCAAAACCTTTGTGATTATCTTCATGCTGTGTGTATGATTTATTTTACAATATAATCACGTATTATAGAAGCCTTTTGTTTTCTAGTCATTTGATTTCTTATGGGTTTCTTTTATTACCTATTTCATTTACTTATAGGAACAGCAAGTGTGTCAGTCACACGGCGATGTATGGCTGAAGCTTTGTTTATTCATTTTTAAACGGATATATTGCCATTATATAGCGAGGTTATTGTAGGAACAATCTGCATACTTCATTGTAAGATCGCATCTGCGTCAATCACTTGTTTATGCCCACATTTTAGAGTAACTGCAGATTTTTAGCTCTATGGTAACTGGTTCAGTGTAAGTGTGATTGTTGATTTGTCATCATGTAGAGCTTAGCTATCTTACTAGATAATAAGGATTTAATTGGGTTGATTCTACCCCACAAGTTGCTGAAGTGGTTTTTACAATATACTCTCATATGTGTTGAGATGCGTTGATTGATCATTCTAAGAGAGTGTCTTGTTTAATTTTGCTTATTATATAGCGTATTTAATGTATATTTGTTGTAGAATTTTAATGTTGTGTGTTAATACCAGAGAACAATGCATGTCATGTGCAACTATCTCTGGAGAAGTGCTTTTGTGAACTATGCTTGTTCAATTTCTGATTTCTCCATACTTATTAACAAGCACATTTATTTACGTTTAATCTAATGGAGGCATACTTAATTGCATCATTATTGAGCTTATCCTTGAGAGCATGCATTAATAGCCAATCATGGTTATGTCGTGGCCATTGTGTCTTAGTGCTATGGTGGTACCTGGATGGCATGGCATCCAGTGGCTATGGAAGTGCACACTAGGGCAACCAGCAAATCAGGTGCTTTATTTCAAGTTGTTTGATGGCGTCTCAGTTGCTTTTTGGGCTAAAATATGCCCAAAGAATAAACCATATTATGTAGAAGAATAGAAGATAGAAGTCTCACATACGTAAAAACTAAATGATCAAACTGATCACTAATATACGGACTTCAAATCAGAGTAGTTATTATAAATAGAATATGGAAGAGGAGTAGTTAGAAATATCTAAAGATAGATCGTCAATGTTTTTGTTGTTGTGATCTATTTATCCATGACCATCTATGTCTTGGCCTTTTTGCATTTACGCCTTAGTTTGTAATTCTTGTAGTTGTATTGACCATTAAATCTTAATTCAATATTTTCTTACCTTTTTAGCTTTTACTTATAGCTTTTGTGTGATTGTGACTGTGTCCAATACGGTTTGCTATTTGAAGGAAGGAAAAGTATTGCAGTAAAAATGTTTTGTTACTTGGTACAAGTTACAACTGTATTTCTTAGAGATTTTTTTTTGTAATAAAATAATATGTTCTCACAAAATAGTGTTATTATCTATGTAATGGGCAACAGCTTAGTTGTTTCAGTATTGATTTAATCTATTAGTTTTTAACATCTAACATTTTATATGTGATATTGAAATGATGGTATTTATGAACTTTCAACATAATGATGTACACACACACACATATAGAAATAATACGTATGCACTAGTTGTTAGAACATGGCATCTTGGTGGTTGGCTACCGCCATGATTCTAGCTGGTAAAATAACAACTATGCAGTATGCACATGATATAATGCATATTTTATGAGCAGGTTAGAAGCATATATAGTATACTAGTTCTCATGCCATGTACATCTTCCTTAATCAAGTATGTGAACTATGACCTGAAGTTGATCAAGAGGATTGAAATTTCATGGGTCATTTCATGAGGAAAAAGCTTGAAAGTGAGAATGAAAGGAAGGAAGTTCTTGTGTAACATACTCTCTAGGTACACCGTTTCATATGATATCAACTGACTCCTTTGGTATTATTTCAAAGGGTGGTGAGATGTTGCTTCTAGCTGTGCCATTATGTGTTGGCTTTTCGATTAGCTATAGAGTGTGAATCTCCTACAAGAGCCATTATCTTTTAGTCATTGCACTGCTGAAATGGTAGTTCTTTTTTGTTGCTTTGGAAATTGTCAGAATATCTTATTTTTCATATAGTCCACTGCTTTGATGGAATTATAACATGTGGTTATCTATGAGTATGTAAGTAAGAAACATGTGTTGTAGAGTTAGTTTCTTAATTAGTATTATTAAAAGATTAAAGCAGAAAAAGATCTGGGTATATATCGTCATTTATTAATTCCATTCTATTTGGGAATGAAAAGACACCCTTCCGCAAAGAGTGAAAATTAACCAAATGGAGAGAATCACTTTTCTTGAAGAATGTTTCATTTCATTCCTGCATGGTAAACAAAAGCTTTTCTTTCTTACCATTATAATGGTCCATTCCATTCTGCCTCCATGGCTGCATACCAAACACTACACAAGTAACACCAAGCAGTCGAGTGATCTTCTAGCACCTAATTGCTAAGGAAAGGAGGGATTAAGCATATGCTTAAGTAACAAATAAGTGGTTCATTCATCTGATACAGTGTAGTCAAAAGCGACCTAGGCGAGGCCTTAGGCGCAAAGGCCCAGCGATTTTAAGCCCAAGGCCTTTAGGTTTTCATAGGCCTTTAGATTTTTCTAGGCCCTAGAGGCGTGGCTTTAGGCGAGGAGGCGAGAGGCGAGGCCTTTATATTTTTTCCTATTTTCCCTCCCATTTAAATCAGAAGACTTTTCATTTACCAACCTTTCCATGTTCTAAGGCTCTTATCCCTATTTTCCCTCCTATTTACTCTCTATATATACCAATTAAAATCAGACTTATCTATTATCATTTATCTCCTAGTTTCCCTCCTACAATTTTGAGATTTTCATCAGGCGTGGTAAGGATGATGGATTGACTTGGGGTGATGTTGCTAATGCAAGTGGAGTCAATGAGCCAAGACAACATACCAGGCAAGCAACAACATCTGCAGGCAGCAGCAGGACACTTTTATTTGATGAGTCTGATGAAGAAGTTCCAGGGGCTGCTGAAGATGAAGTTGTGGAGATAGCGAGTGATGAAGAAGAAGCAAGCTTAGAAGACAGTGATTAAGATATGATCTTTTTTAAAAGTTAAAACTTTTTGATGGATTTTGGATTAGACTCCACTTTTTGATGGATTTTGGATTAGACTCCACTTTTTTGGTTGTTTTAAAAGTTTATTTTGGGGTATAATCAGTTTTTTGAAGTCATATGTTCTATATCTTTCATATTTATGCTTTAAATTTTTATTTATATGTTAAAATCATGCCATATATGCATACACTACTTTTTCTACTATTAATTTCTATTACTTCGCTCGGGCCCTCGCCTTTTTGCGCTTCTCGCCTTAGTCCCTATACAGGACCCGTCGCTTCAGGTGCGCTTTCGCTTTTGACTACCTTGATCTGATAAGTAATTATATAAAACATAATTATCTTCTGATTATGTGAATGTGTAGGAAGGAACTTTTTAGACATGATGTTATTTTGTTACATCATTCTCATAGCAACCAGTTCCATTGTACCATGATACGGTTATTTGGAAGGGTCTGAAAAGATCCCCTCCGAGTTGAGAAATGTTGGTTGCGCGGTAAAAAGTTCAACAATCAGTTGCCAACTGAAATGCCATATAAAACTTAACTCCTAAGTGGTGATTAAGTGGCCCAAACTATTCGAGCTGCAGGGTAACTTTATTAATTGTTTTAGACTTTCTCCATTGTAAACATCAGGATAGCACACACAGACACACCGCATTATAGGATCTTGAGCATGAGTGAGCTTAACAGAGTCAGGAAAGGGATAATATGAACAGATTATCCAACTCTTTGGAAATTGATGGTTTTGTCGGATGAGCAAGATATATGGAATATTGGGGGTGGGGACTCGCTCTTTTCTAGCACTCTTAATGAGGAGTGAATTAAAATTGAAGGAGAGTCGGGCAGCTTTTGTTGAGTTGATAGAGTGATAGATCTGAGGGCAGTTGGTAGGACCGCGGATTCATTCTTCTATACAAATACCGTGCTTAGGCAGCGGTTAAGCTGCTCTAAGTAGGAATTTTTAGAACATTCTTTTTAGCTTTATTGAAATTGAAACTTGTTAGTGACACCAACTAATGCAGAAATCGACAGACCACCTGTAAGACCGTAGTCTTTGTTTTTTCATATGTGTTCTTTAATCTGTATGTTTGCAGTGCCTCCCTTAGAAGATATTGTGAGATAATGACACGGTCAATACCATCTCTTGCCCAATTTACTCAGTCTCTTGTTAAAAGCACATCCATTTTTATATAAATACTAGATACGTACGCGCGCGATGCGGCGCAAAACATCTTAAGCTATTAAGTACTTCAATGGATAATCTTATTTGGTGTCAGTTTTATGAGTTTATATGCAATGCAGATATTAACTTGAAGAATATCAAATAAAATTAATTAGTTAAAAATAATTTTGTTAAAACTCAATAATTATCTTGATTATATATTTCAAAATAAATAGATAGATAGAGATGTGAATAGTTATCTTGATATATTTTATATTTTGAATAAGTAAAAGAAATTAGTGAAATTTATTAGATAAGATGACATGTGTCAATCAGATAGGCGTAAACGAAGTGAAAGTGAAAAATGCGTCCAGGTTCAAGTTTAGGCGGGAAAATACAGACTTCGGCTCACGAGAGAATGACACGTGGCACCTAGTTACTCTTTTATTAAATATAGATTAGACAAGTTACTGGTTAAAATAAAGGGTATAGCACCGAGTATGGGTGTAATATGTTTCTGGCAAGCAACAAGCAATTGCTTGACTGATCCTGCCTAATTTTTCTCTTACCACTTGGTTATTGGGCACTTCCCTGCTGTCAGCTGGTTAGGGCTGCTTGTGCGTTGTGCTGTGTATGTGATAAGTTCAATTTTTTTTTTCGTTTTTGACAATTTCTCTTTGTTTTAGAGTGAGCTTTCTGTCAGACAGAAAGTTATGGGTTGTTAACATAGTAATATGAGCACGTAACATCTTAATGATGACCAAGTTTGTTGAAATCAAGCAGCTTTTGGTATTGGATTCAGAAATTCTGTTACCTTTATAGCTCTTAGCGCATATTAGATAGTGTGGATCACTGCTAAATGTTCTATGCTGTTTTGATTGTCAAATGGGATTCATTCATGATTATTTGTTGCTTAAGGTTCTTTTTAAATGTTTGCAACAAGTTTAATATTTCATTCTGGCACTTAATAATCTAAGCCAGATACAAGTAAGGGAAAGGATTAGGGCTCTCCATCTGGACGAGTTGTTATTGGATCTTTCATGGTGTATATTAGTTCTTCGTTACACTTCATTAGGAAGTTTAAGGAGCTTAGTATTGTATTCTTTGGAGGGATCGCAGCAGCATTTGTTAGCTCTATTTGTTTTTCTTTGTATGAACTATTTTATAATTCAATAAGCTTTACTTTTCAAGATCCATTGTGGTGTTTGAATTCTGCATTCTACAAGGTCTATATTAGGATTCTTGTTAAATGTGTGTGTTGCAGTTATTTACTATGCATGTGTGTATTCAGAAAGTTCAATTGTGTCTACTTTCCATTCTATTAAGGAATTTTTTTTAATCCTCATTACCTAGCAAGGGAGGGAAGTTTGGTTCTTGGTTAGCAATAACATAGATTCATTTGGCACTGTAAAACTGTGATGCTGTTCATTATTCACTGAGACGTTGCAGCTCTACTTTTTCCATGAGAGCTGTATTGCTTTAGCAACTTTTGCAGCTTCCAGGGATACAATTTTTATTTTGATTTTTGTTGGTTGTTAGATTGCATCGTATTCTTTCATAGGACATTTTTTAGTCCGAGGGTTTCTCTTATGGCAAATATTCCTGCGAAAGCTGCTTTTCAACTTCTCAATGCTGGATTTTTTTAATGTACTTTGCTTGTTATTAGCATGCTTCATTAAGGGTTATAAATTCTTGATGGTTATAAATTCTTACAATATTCTAGCTTTTGCTTATTTGTAGCATTACTAGGCCTTGACAATTATGTTATAATTACTCTAGAATGTAAATCTTTGAACTTTTTCTCCGCAATTCTTGGGAGTTCTGTTAACATTAAATACTATGAATTAGGCTCCATCCGAATTGAAATGATTCAATCAGTCATTTCTGCAAATTCAGGTCCTCCAAAGATTATCCAGATATGCATAGCCTTATCATGCACACATACAACCCAGAAAGTACAGTTCCTGATCATTTGGGCCTGCACAAAGCATTGTGCATTTTGATGGGGTGGAACTATATGTTGCCTCCTGATAACTCCAAGGCATATCAACGATTATCTCCTGAAGACGCTGCTGCAGACCGGGATGATCTAATAATGTGGCCACCTCATGTGATCATACAGAACACCATTACTGGGAAGGGTAGAGATGGACGTATGGAGGGTTTAGGCAACAAAGCAATGGACATGAAACTTAGAGGTATATGTCTCCCTTTGCTCTGTTGCTTATTTATCCATCTATATGTATTCTCATGGATCCACTAGTAAATTTATTCCATTGTTATTGGAGTATCAATTCCAATAAAGTGAAAATCTTCAAACTAGAGTGTTATGCTTCATGCAGGATGCTTATACTAAACCCTCCAATGCACAACCCTCTTGTACTGGACTGCCCTCTCAGTGTGATTACCTTGAAGATGTTTGACATTCTATAGATGATAAGATGAATAACCTGACCTTATTAGTGTATGAAAAATATGATTCATGAAAAGTGAGAATATTTCATTAATCAAGTCGAGAATAAAATATTGTACAAGGTGGGCCAATGAGCCAAACATAGTAATAGAAGTATAGAACCATTAGGAAACCCTAGAAGTGAAAACAAAACAAACGTACATATTTAACGTTGGAGCATGTACGTCATTCTCATTCATTCCCAACTTGTCACATCTGAGACAAATATGCATAGTCCTAGGAGGCATGTGAACATATCAATATTTAGTCTCTAGAATGCACCCTTATTGACTCAAAGAGATAGGTATGGCAAGATGTATAAACACCTCTCTGATGAACATCTACCTTTAGTCGTTGGAAATATGCACATGTTGATATTCATGTACATTTTCATCAAAGTAGCTGCTGTTTCCCTGAACCTTTGTAGCAAACGTTTTGCTTATAGCAATTGCTATGCATTCTATCCTATTGGCGAGAAGGGAAACAATTTTTTAATATAATTTCACTTGGATAACAATTTCCTTTAGAGGGCCTCAACTAGGTGGGAAACAATAAACAAAATGGGTCTTGACTGTTTGGCAAGCTTTGCTAGTTTATTCAGCGACCGGCAAGGCAGTGGCCGCAGTTGGTGAAGGATGGAAATGTAGTCATAATTTGGTATCTCCACCCCAAGTTGCTTCAAGGACCTGCCATAGGAGGTAAAGATAAAATGACAAGGGCCAGTTCTAGAAAGCCAGAACCATGTCATGTTTTCTTCAACACTATTCAGGCTATTTTTGTCAGGCCTAGAAGGTTGCAGATGACTAATTATCCCATTGAAAGTGACTAATCAATTGGTAGGACCAGTAAGGATGATCACAATCGATAAAGAAGAAGTGAGTGATAAAAGAGCATGCATCCTTGGCAGTACGTTGCATGACCCATTGGGTGACAGGTGCAGTGGTGCTGTCAACAAGTAGGCTGCTGTATGAGGGCTAGTGTCTTTGACTAAAGCTGGTTTACAATTCCATGAAGAAGATGGGGCTCAAAACAAGAACATTGCATTAAACAGGTCAAGGATAAATAGAGTAGGAAGTGGTCAAATAGGCAAAAGCAAAACATACAGAAACCTTAATAAAACTCATAGAGGCCAACACATAATAAATTGACATGTTTATTCTATATCTCTGCCAAACGAATAGGATGAACTTATTGAACACCATGCAATTAGGATAAAGGCTATGCTGAATTGACTTTTGTTATTTCTAGCAGTTAATGAGGGGTAGTTGCTTACTTGCTATATCTTAGTACATTTTAGTTACTGTCATTTATTTTGTGTTTCTTCACTTCTCTCTTTGTAGAGAGATAAGTTTTGAGTACTTAAAGATGTTGCAATCTATAAGAATGTGCTTATCCCTACATCAAGCAGGTGCATCAGACCTTTTCTCTATATGTAAGTTGTGTAGATAACGATCTCCAATGATTACTTCAAATGTTCGTAAGGATGCTATCATATTCATCACAGTTGTAGCTGTATTAGAATATTTTTGAGTGAAGCGCACAACTGCTAGTCTTGGTTCATGTGAAGAACCAATCAAATGTTTCCAGGATAATGGGCATGCACCAGCTAATATATGTATATGTCAATACTTATAATCCAAACATGCTCTTTGTAGACAACTCACAACTCATGTAATTTCTCACAATGACATATATGTAGTGACTTTGTGAACGTACTTTGCTGTTGTAGGACTTTTTTGACTGAGTTCTGCAACACATTACATGTCGTGAATGTTGGGTGGTTGGACTTTAGCAGGATAAGTACTTAGATGTGCTTTTTTCGTCCCTTATATGAACCAATCACAAGGAAATGTGTTAACAATAATAAGCAAAGTTGTTTGGTGAAGTGGCTAGAATTTAGGGGATCTACTTCAATTTTACTATGTGTCTCCAATCTCAGATTGGTAATTCTGGGTGAATCATATATAGGCATTATTAGTGAAATGTAGGACTGATATCTGCCAGGTTCATTCTTTTTTATTCAATGCATCTTTTTCTGAAATAGACTTACTATCTGCCAATGTTACTTTTCCTAATTTGCTTGTCAATTGCCCTATAATCTGTGTTGCAGGTTTTTTTTTTTTTTTTTTTTTTTTACTTTTGGTCATTGGTTATTGTCCTGACTTGTCCATAGCTCATCGGAAATGGTTGTCATAACAATGTAGCTACAACTTGGAAGGCAAACTGAAAATCCTATAGGAAGAGGTAGCTTGTAGAAAGTCATTGTGATTTGCAAGTTAATAGTGGCACATTGTATGCTCATCTATATTTTATAGACTCAATATGACCTGTTCTTAGTTCGTCACCTGCATGCCTGGCTTCTGCAATGATTTGGAGGTTGGTGATGTAAAAGGGTGTTGTAGTAGGTGGTTTCAGGAAGGGTTTTGCGCCATTAACCTATTGGTAATCTAGGGAAAACATTAAGCAGTACGAATTGCTGATTGTTTGCTTATAAGTTATATAATCAGTGAATACGTGTAGCACCTCTACTAAATGGTTCCTTGACTATTTATCTGTCTTCAGATTTAGTACCTTAAGAAAATGTTTTGTGCTAATGGCCCCTGTTGCCCATTTATATTGTTAATCATGCCCTTGACTAACAGTGATCAGTTGAAAAGAAAAAGGATATTTCTGTCAGAGAACTCTACCAACATCTTTGATTCTTCTCTGTAACAGCACAGAGCCACATTATCTCTCTTTCTTTCTTCTTCAACCTCTGTTTCAGATCCTCATTTTCTTTCGTTCTTCACCCTTTCTCCTCCCTCACTTCACAATCCACTATCCTTCATCTTCCACGCCGCACACACACAATACAGATATACAGACACTAGGCTGATGCACACACCGCAGCCCATGAACACCCCAGAACATCAATCTTCTAATGGAGAATCCCACATGCTACTTCAAACGAAGACTTAAAAACAAGACTACAATTTCATGAAGAAACGAGTTGTATACATTATTTTATCGGGAGGGCTTATGTGTATAGGCATGCATGAGGGTGGTATTTATATTGTACAATGGGTGTGTAATATCATGGTGAGTACATATAAATGTGTATATGGGTCTGTGCGTTTATGGTTATGTATGTGTTTGTGTGGGTGTATTACTGTGTGCAGGGTGTTTGGGTGGGGGTGGGGAGGGGAGATTAGTAGAATGTCGTTTTTTTTTCTGTTCCAAAATAGTTAATGGAGGGAATTAGAGAGTAAAAGAAATGGAGTAGGAATACGGGAACAGATATAGAAGAAGAGAGAGAAACACAGTATCTTAAAATGAATTTAAGTGTTGGCAACAAATGCTTGTGGCTTAAAAGGAAAAAAATGTGGTGATTGCATGATGCGGGGCCATCAATGCAAATTTTTCTACAGATGTTCTCTCTTTCTGAGAGATTCTTGTTTGCTATAGGTTGGTGTGCGTTAATATTTGCTTAACATGAGAGTAGGAGCTAGAAGTTGAAATTCAGTATCTCAAGTCTGATTGATCTCGGAGAAAAGGATATTATCAGGCTTTTTGTTGGTTTTTCTGCATTTCACTGCATATCCCCGGGATTATTAAATCTAAGGTTGCTCAAGTCTGTTTTTATAGTGTTCTCTATTCTTAGAACTGACAAAGATCTATTGATGATAGGTTCAGTATGGGAGGCCTTAAATGGCCGCCTCTAGCTTTTTTTTTTGTTTTTTGCAATGGAATCATCTAAATTGTTGCTTATTACTTTGATTCAGATCTTGGCGGGTTTCTTAGGTAAACCCGTGCCCTTCATCTTTGTTATCTTGTTTTCCTTGGTTGTATAGTTGCATGTGTACCGGTAACTATAATCCTAATATTCAAAATTGCGATTCTTGACCTAGTTAGGATGGTGACAAGTTTGTTATGAAAATTGCATGATGCTGTTGTGTTCAGATTTTGGATTCAGCAGTGGCAAGTCAAAGTCAATGTATGGGAGAGAAGGGCACATGGGCGTAAGTGTAGTGAAATTTGCTGGTGACCAATCTGGTCTTAAAGATGCCATGAGACTTGCGGATTTCTTCGACAAACAGAAGCATGGGCGCATCCCTTGGGCGTCTGTGCAGTCGTCGTTCAGACCAGGGAAAGACGACGAGAAAGATCCCAACCTTGTGAAGTTTGATAAGAAGAGTGGGCAGAAAGAGAGGATCTTGTACGGATATCTGGGAACCGTGTTCGATATGGAGAGCGTGGATTTTGAGACTAGAAAAAAGGTGACGATCGAAAGCAAGAGAGAGAAGGCACAGGCTCAGCCAAGTTGATGAATTGAAGGTACACCATGATCATATCTGATGTTGTTTGATTATGTTTTTTGGTGTTGGATAGAAACTAACATCTGCACGAACAGAAACTAACGGTAGATTTTGTGTTTGGATACCATGTAGGATGAGATTTATTTGTTGGGTGGCAAAATTGTGGTTGTAGTAGTTATGCAGATTATGGGATTTTTATTTCTCAAAGATGTTTGTGGTGATGATTATGTGTTTCTATAACAGGAAAGAATAGATGGTTGTACAACAGCTACTTCACTTCTAATGCAACTCTCCCACCCTCAAAAAGTAAGGGACTGTTTAACAGATAAGTACCTGAGAATCTTATCCAATGGGGTAGAAGGATCTTATCAGGTTAATGTTTATCAGGTAACAAAATGTTTATTAACAATGATCCATTTAGATGGCTGAGAATATTAGCTTGTAAGGTAACTGGCTTTATTTTAACCACAAGGGTTGTGGCATAGTGGTTAAGGCTCTGGGGATGTGTTGGAATATCCATATGCCCAGGGTTCTATTCCAGACGTGGATTTGCTGGGATTAGTTTAGGCATAGCCCATGACATCCTTCCAAGAAAAGGTAAGTTAAGGTCTAGTAAAATGGCCCCTAATATGTAGTTCTTTATTTTTGATTGTAGGATGATGAAATTTACTTCTTTTCATAGATTAAAATTGTCATTTTGAAAACTATACATCTTTTCTTTGTAGGCATTTATTTTTGATGTTGCTAAGCGTTGTTATGCTCAACATCACATGTGATTAAGATTAAGGAGAAACAACATAAACCCTTTTTTTGGGTTGGGCAGTTATTAACTCATTATAAGCTTTCAAATGAGCTTAATTGTTTGCTTGTGGGTCTCATGTTTATGGAGAGAGAAACTTAGGGGCCTTACCAAACAATTACTCTGGGTAATTGTATACCAAGTCATGTTATCTTATCGGATGCATAATGGTAATGACCAAGAATCTTATTCGATAAGAGCGAAGACAAGGACCAAAAATCTTACGAGGCAAGTGATCGCCATCATCTTATACTACGGTTAGCGCTTATCGGATAAATCGTTGCATAGAATACCGTTTTTGTGAACAAAAATCTTATCTGATGAGTAGGATATAGTGTTAAATTTTATCGGTAAACACTTACCCATGTAAGCATTTGGTAAACGGCCCTTTAGAAAAACTCTAGACAATATTTTAAAAAAAGTTTAAAGCTCTTAGAAAACTGCCTATTCGCATTAATTAGAAATAGGAACCCGCAAACTAAAGACTAGATTCCTGCAAATCAAACGACTCTCAATTATTAGAGTAAATTAATTTACTCTGGTGGTTTTTACGGTTTGCTCAAATTTTAAACTGGTTTCTAAAACGAACTATCTACGTTATTTGTTCATAACTTCTTTATCTCATTAAAGTCAAGGTCACACCGCACATGTGTACATGATGAACATGTTAGTCCCGAGAGGAAGAGAGAGTTGAAATCATCATATGAATTAATCAATTTTTATTTAATAAATATCAATATTATTATCGTTAATTAATTATCTTAATCAATATAATGGGTGACTTTAAAGTAAAATCACATTCTCACAATCTCGTTTTTCGTATTCGTTATTCGTTATTCTTAACACGAAAAGTTTCTACACTTAAGTTATTCTTACACACAAAAGTTTCTACACTTAATTTAGTTATATATGTCAACAAAATAAAAACGGTTAAGGGATGCCTAATTACTATTTGTCACTATTGATTGTGAATTTGTGATCTTAGGGAAAATAAAGTCGAAACAAAAGATCACTTTCATTGAAAATTCGGGCTCCGCCCTTCTTTACAAATCAAATTTCTTACATTAATATACATATTAAGTGAAAAAATTATTATTTGTTTAAAGACTATCGAATCAACAAAATGACTTTCACAATATAAACTCTCAGGTTTAGAAGATCAAAAAAGTCAAGGAAAAATCACATATTTTGGATTGGTGCTGAAATATGCAAGCAAAATATTGAAAATTAAGTACGGATAATGTGAGAATGTTAATATATGGTCAAACTTTACACATTTAAAATAATAATAATAATAATAACATAAAATACAAGTTATAAACTGGCAATTTAAGATTAAAAAGTATAAATTATCCAAACAACTAAAAAAAATTATTATCAAGTCTTCTAGTATTGTAGCGGATTGGTTATAGATCGGGGGGTTCATAGCTCCCTAACCGAGTTCAAGCCCTTTCGTGCGCATGTCTTTGGGGACATTTAAGTGGGGCCATGTTTAGCCCTCAAAATTGTCGGGGATAAGTCGGGTTTTGGCCCAAACACCCTTCAAAAAAAATTTATTATCAAATAAGAATCATTGATTAAGTAAGCAACCATAAAGAAAAAAAATTATTGTCTGAAAATATAAAAAATTATGATACATTAACTTTTTTTTTCTCTCTCTCTTTGATTAAAATAACCCACGAATATTTCATGTTATTAATATGGATGATGATATTTTGATTATCATATCTAGGTGTGAGCACAACCCGACCGAGTCCGAACCCGAAATTAGGCAATTTGACCCGAATCGGATGCCATCCGAACCCTCCCAACCTGAACCTGGCCAATGCACAGGCCTAATCATATCGAACCACAATGATGCTCTTTGTAATTCTTTTATTTGAGGAGACCTGATCTATAAATTTTTTATAACCAGAGGGACCAAATTTGCAAATTACTCAAAATATAAAATAAGCTGAAAATCGATTTTAAAACTGAAATCGAATGCCAACCAACCAAAATATATATCTC
This sequence comes from Centaurea solstitialis, assembly GCA_030169165.1. NCBI lineage: Eukaryota > Viridiplantae > Streptophyta > Magnoliopsida > Asterales > Asteraceae > Centaurea > Centaurea solstitialis. The sequence goes on along the minus strand of CM058043.1, from coordinate 7,888,177 downwards.
AAGATTTTGAGGCTCTCTTTTCGAAAGACAAACGATTCCCGGATTTTCATTTTTAGGTAAAATTTGTTTTCTCTGCATTTTCTTTCAAACACACACTCCACACCAGATACCTGAAAAACCCTAGAAAATTGTAAATTTGATTGAACCCTAGAAAAAGTTTTCAACATTTCCTTTTTTGAAATTTGAAATATATATGTTTGTAAATTGTAATGTTATAGAAACAATGTGATAGGACTTCCAATTTATCAATTTCTTCTGTTATGATCATGAGTAAAATTGGGATAATAAATGTGAAAAAGTGAATTTCTGGAAGGCAGATTGTGTGTTTGGATTATTGTTTATATATATATATATATATATATATATATATATATATATAGGGAGGTTCAAATGTAAAATCTATATTTCGTGTAAACTATGTAAACCCATCGTGGCCCTTGATCAAAAAAATCAAAGGAGGATTGGATTCATAGAAAGTATGGAAATGTGAAATATATGGTAAGTCAATGATTATGGAAATATGAAAATGTGAAATATGGAAACGTTTTTGAAAATCAATGGTGTGGATTGGTTTACATAGTTTACACGAAATATAGAGTTTACATTTGAACCTCCCTCTATATATATATGTGTGTGTGTGTGTGTGTGTGTGAAGAGAGTGAGTTGGTTTCTGATAAAAGGAGTAATTATGGTGAGAAGGGTAAGGAGGTCAATTTTGATTGAAGATCAATTGAAACTACCCTTTTAAGCTAATTCATTAGTTATTTTGGGACTTAATCTAAACCATTACATCAACACTAATTAAAAGTGATCAAGGGTCCCTTAACTATTATTACATGATAGGAGCTAGTCAAATAGATGTAGTTTGAATATTTGATCTTTGAGGGAGTTATAATGTGGTTAGTGTTTTTTACTACTGTTTTCTGTTCAAATGGTTCCAAAAAACTTAGCCTTTGGCACATGTATGTATCTAATGCTGTGTTTTCTGAACCAAATGAGTTTGTTTAAATAGGTTATACATTACTCCATAAAACCACAATAGGAAATGCTTTGAATGGCTTATGGAGGTTTACTTAAAGTTCACAATCACAAAATTTGGAGGAGAGCCGCCACGTCTGTGTACATCCCATCTTCCGTACTCCGCTTCTGAGTGGGCTATATTGAGTTAGCTTAGTTTGGTTTAATCAAAATCACGTGGATGGTTATTAAAAAAATCATCTACCTAAGTTTAGAATATCGTCATCAAGTTTAAATAGAACCGCAAAAAGCATATGTTTCATTTGCCTTTTTTATATATTTAGGGCACTTTTTTGGCCATTTTCCACCCCGGGCATGCAAATCCTTAGGACCGGCCCTGCTCACCTTAACACTTATTCTCACACGATCCTTCGTCTCTCTCTCTCCCTCCCTCCCTCTCTCTCTCTCTCTATATATATATATATATATTACATCAATGAAGGAGTGCTTGAGGTCTAATGTTTAGTGTTCTGAAAATTGAGTCGTGATAGTTAAAGCGGCTTAACAGCTGCCAAGGCTCAAGCATCCCTGCTGCTTTAATTAGCATGTAGTAGCAACTACTATAGTTGAATTAAGTGTTCTAAAATATAATAAGGGGATTAATCGACTTTTTTCATTTTGTACTCATTGACCGGCATTTCTCAACTAGGAGGTAATCTTTTTAATCCATTATGATTTATGAGTAATGAACAATGGTACTACATATGAGTAGTAATTAGTAAATGTACCATAATAATGTAACCTCTAATTAAAACTAAGTTGTATATACTTAACCATAATGCTTTCCTTATGCTATTTTTTAAGAAAAGATTGCCTGCAGACATATGAACCATTAGGTAAAATTGTATATAAAAGATCTCAAGTGGTAAAGTGTTAAAGGAAGAATCATCATCAAAACATGCCCCTTGCGGGTCCCCCTAGTGGGCCTACAGGTTGTTGTCGAGATTTGTTCCGATAAAACACTTTGTGGTAGTATGAGATAACTACAACATTGATAACAAATATAATTGTTGTAAAAGAGGAATTCTTGGTGCAAGATCTCTCTAGGTCCATCGCTCCTATGTATTATTCAAACACTTGTTGGAGAAATTAGATCATTACATTAATAAGATGGTCATGCTTATATATGTAGCTAATGAGTGAATTTATAATTTGCAAAGATATGAATTGCCCTCTGTAATGCAGAATGTATATTCTTTTCTCTTCATTAGGGCTATACACTGACATTACAAATTTACAAGTTACAACTGATTTTGTTCAATCTGTTGCTTTTATTTACTTGAGTGGTTTAAAGAAACATAGAGTTCTTGGAGATTATGTATTTGCAAACTTGTATACATATGCACATTATTTGACTAATGATTCTTGTGCCAAACAGCCAAAGGTAAATGACATGCTTGCATGATAGCATGTGTCATGCTGTGTAGAGCGCATTCCACCTAGAGCTAATTCAGTAAAGATTGGGACAGAGAATGACGGCTTTCCTTTCATCAAAGATCTTCCCACCTCCTATTTTCAATTCCATTGATAAAATCAAACCAGAGAAGGAATGTAAGTGTCCGACATCTATTTTTACTTGATATCTGAAATAGCACAATTGCATATGATCACTTGGCTTAGGGGATGTTTGTGTACCTCTTGATAGTTCCATTAAGACGTAACCTCTGAATCACACTAACAGGTGAATCTTATTTGGCAAAAAATTTCTCTCTTAATGGTTTTAAAACCTTCTGAATGATTTTGTATCTTGGACATTCCTTAACAATTCAGTGCGCTAATTTCATTCCAAGCAATTACCAAACAACCGTATTTCATTTTGCAGTATATCATAAAAGCCTCTTAATCATTCTGACCACTTAATTATACTGCACCAAACCATTCAGCAATTGCCAAACAGCCCCTTAGTCTTTTTGGCACAAATACATCATCAAAAATATTGTCTAAAGTAAGGGGTGTTTGGTTCTTTTTAGGGAATGGGAATGAAAATGAAAATGAAAATGGGAATGCATTAGAATGCAAAAGGTACGGTTTGGTTAAATCAATATAATCAATGGAAAATTGTTTTACATAATACTTTTAACACAAATATGTGCTGTCCATCATGAAAAAATACAACATATGTTCCATTCAACATCGAGAGATGGAGGGACATGGCAAAAAGGGGACCGAGCTGGAACAAAATTTCCATTCCCCCCAATTAGGTGGTGTACGGAAATTAATGGGTTTACGGTTATGGGCCCATTATATTATATCAAACCAAACCACATTTTTCATTGTTATTCCCATTCCTTAACAACTTCTTTTTCTCAAATTTTTTATGACCGTTACCCTACTTCGTGTGGGATTTACTGGGTTAGTTTGATTTGGTTGTTTGCATCATCTCAAATATCCCGTTACGCTTATCTCTTATATGACAGATAAACGGCAGGCGAGGTGTCATGTTGTCTGTCAAGAAACATGGTCTAGGCGTCGGCAAGTGTTAGCAAATGGTGGTGTTGCATTAGTTTCAGTCTTGGCATTCAACTGCGGGTTTCGGCCCCTAGTAGCTTGGGCTGGAGAGGAAGAAGCGGTTGAGGAGAAAGATGAAAGTTTAGCCGGGGCATTTAAGTCATTGTTCGATCCTAACGAGAAAACAAAGTCTGGGAAAGTGTTGCCAAAGGCTTACTTGAATTCAGCACGGGAGGTGATTAAGACTCTGCGTGAGTCCCTAAATGAAGACCCGAACGATATGGCTAAATTCAGACGCACTGCAGATGCAGCTAAGGAATCCATACGAGAATATTTAGGCAGTTGGAGGGGACAACCGAGCGTAATCAATGAGGTAACTTATTTTTTCTATTCTTTTTTTACCAAAATTGATTTTGTTAACTTAGGCATTGTTTGGTAAAAATAAGTTAGCTTATAAGTTAGGTGCATGTTTGGATGGACCATAAGCTAGCTTATACTTGAAAGCTAACTTTTTGAAAAGCTACTCTCATTAGCGTTTTGGTGACTTATGGGACTTTTTATTTTTTTCATTCCAAATATACCCATCAACTTTTTACAATACCAATTTTTAAACATGTCTTTTATTTTTTTATTCCAAATATACCCATCAACTTTTTACATTACCAATTTTTAAATGTCTTTTCTTTTGTCATTTTACGGTCATAAGCTACCTTATCAGCTACTTTTTGCCAAACGCATCTTATTCATCAGCTAGCTTATCAACTAGTTTGCCAAACATAGCCTTATTATATGTAAATGGTTTTATTTGATGATGGATGTTGTGAAATGCAGGAATCATATGTGGTTATTGAGAAAGCAATTAGATCACTAGCAAGCTTCTACTCAAAGGCAGGTCCATCTGCTCCCCTTCCAGAACAAGTTAAATTAGAAATCATAAGCAATCTTGATACAGCAGACAAGTTTTTGTGAACACCTTTCTTTGCTTTAATACTTGCAAATTGCTCATATTTTTATCATCTGTAAATTTATTCTTCTGTTTTTGTGATTATAATAACAGAGTCAAAGTTCCATTTCCTTTGCATTTTATAAACCTTCTACTTCTAATTATGAATTTGTCCATAATTTTGAAGTCTAATTGTTTTCAAATATTTAATTGGAATGGGTTCCACCACTTCGATGAAGAACTGATTCATGTATATGAACCTTTACCGTTCCAAGGCTGTGTTTGGCAAAAATAAGCTAGCTTATAAGCTAGTATATGTTTAGATGGACGATAAGATAGCTAGTTGAAGTAGCGTTTCAGGAGCCCTTGTTGAAATCAAACTAGCTTATAGCAAACTATCAAACTAGTTGTTGAAGTAGCGTTTCAAGAAGCCCTTGTTGTCACAAACTATTGAACAGATAAACGGTCATCTTAATACGAGATGGAAAATTATGAATTTAAACAAAGTCTTAGCTAGATATTGAGGTGTTAGATCATCCTGAATTAAAGAAAAAAAAAATAGTAAAAAGATAAAGAACAAAAAACTAACTAAAAAACCTACCACAAACCAAACAACCTTTTTTTTCTCCTCTGATGGCCATCGCCTCTCACTATTGCTCCCTCCCTCGTGGCCTTATCACCTCTCGTTGTCGCTTCTCTCTTTCTCTTCATGTCACCACGGACGGTCTTAGGGTAGTGCCAATAGTGTCGTTGATCGTAATAGATAAATAATTAGTTGGAATACTAGTTGGAATGAGGTCAAGATAGTCACAAAAAGTTTGTCATCTAGCCGAATCAACTAGTAGTATGACAAATAAGAATACCTGCAAGCCGAATTTTGGAGTACAAACTTGTCTAACAAGGTTTAGCTCACCAACTCCCTCAAAATTTATTATAGTATGGGAACATGACCAACATGTCAGTCAAAGTAAGTTCTAAAGTACTATTTTATTAGTGTCATACTTTATTTATTGTTCCCTTTGTGTATGAAATGATGAAATGAGTTAACACATGTCTACTTCAACTACAAAGAGTGAAGTGAAAAGTACAAGTATGCATGAATCAACAAATCAGATGAAGACACATGTTAAAGTTGGAAGATAACATTTAATGAAACGGTGACTACTAAAGGTTACACTTGCCATTTGTTGCTACTCACTTGTTTTGAAAGAATTTTTTAGTGAAAGTTTCTTAGGAAAAATTGGCATTACTATCTGAAGGACTATTTTAGAACTTCAGCTTTGAAAGTGTACGTCTTCTTTCACTTTTTCATTGTTAGCAAATTTATCACAATCAAATTGTTTAGAATCAGGTCTTACCCTTCTACAAGCACGTGCAAATCAATGTATTATTAGACAAATATAAAGTATTAAACTATTTGTGTATATATATTGTACAATGTGCTTATCATATAATTATTTATACTTTATATTATCAATTACCTTTTTATTCTTATTAATAGATTAATCATTGTAGATTTATTAACATTAATCTAATGATGTAAAGGACAATTTGACTTTAATTTAACGCTTGTTTATAATTATTTCACACCTTCAATTATATTCTTAATTTTTATTATTTATTTATGAATTGACAATAACAACGATGATAAATCATACAACTAAAAAAGTTGTAGAAGCACATTTATCTTCTTGTATAGGTTCTATAAAAAGTTAGGGATCTTGTCGTCCATGCTCTCCCGTATCTCCTCTTCATGACGTCTCTTGCTATCACTACTCTTTTCCTCTTCCCATTCTCACTATTGTCCCTTGCCCTCCTCTTCCTATAGCCATCGTCGCTGCTCTCTTTCTCTTCCCTTAATCAACATTATTCATTCCCGTCTCCATCAAGTAACTTGCTATAAAATAATCATAATATCTTCACTTTTTTTTTTTTACCTTTGAGTTATTTAGGTTTTTCATTCACTGGCCATTTTAAAAACATCATAATCACTTTTTATGTAAACCATTCTTTGTAAAAAAAAATGAGTTTGTTTATGGGAAGTTTAAGCACAACTAACACTGATAGTAAGACGAATATTTTAGATTTTCCAGAATGTTAAGAGTGTTGATAAGATCAACACATCATCAACGATTTGGAATCGAATGACAAGATGATGGATCAAGGTTTCTATTAACCGATACATTTGCATGCTCACTTGGCATAAAATTGTCTTAATTGAATTGGATTCAAATGTTATTTTTTTTTTATTTTTAAAACCTAATTATAAAATTTGGTAGTAAATAATCAAATCCATCAATCATTTCAATCCACAAACCAAGTATCATCATAGGCAAATTTGGTCAAAAAATATTCCTCTTTCTAATTGGAGCAAAAATTTATGTGAAAGCTAAATACTTCTATTGACTTGTTATATACACCCAAAAAGTGAATTACGTCATACACGTATATGTTAACATCAAAAACCACTTTTTACATTCTCAATGCATTCATTTCAATTATGCTTTACAAATTGGTGCATATAGCAACCCCTAATATTTATTTGTATCTAATTCCCGACCGATTTCACCCATCCATTTTACACCAAATAAGTGTGTTTTATAACATGCACTTAAAAATTCAAAAAAGTAAAGAAGAAAACAGAAAGTTCGTTCCACTTCTATATATAAACACGATCAATTCCCCATTTCCCCTCCCAAATTTCAAACGCAGAAACGGAGCTTCCTTCTTCATCTCTCTCTCAACCAAACTCTCTCAGTCTGCGGTTTGAATTCAGTTCGAAAAATGCAATCGTTCAAGTAAGTCTCTCTCTATACTCTATTCTTCTAAGTTGATCGTATAATCTATACTGAATCTGGAAGAAACGTTCTCGATGTGTATTGCAAGTGATTTTAGCTGATGATTTTGCTTCCGTTTTTGTGTTTCAGATCCGAAGAACAGAGCCAATTGCAGCTCGTGGAGCGTGAAGAGATCGACGAGGATGAAGATCTGTTTGAAGCCATTGATAAGCGTAATTACGTTACTTGCACAATTTCTGATTCGATTTTCTGGAATTCTCTTCGTTTTTTTAGGATTACACTTTGATTTCTGACTGTTATACGAATTGCCTCTTCGATTTTCTGGATTCATCGTTGTTTTCTGGAGTTACACTATGATTCTGACTTCCATTTCGTTGAAACGAGTTTGATTTCTGTATCAGATAGCGTAATCGTTATGAATTTGATCGTATTTGATCATATTTACTGAATCGAACTCATACTAGTTGAATTTGCTCGTTTCAAGTGAATTTTATTTCTGTATCAGATATCGTAATCGTTATAAATTGGATCAAATATACTGAATCGAACTGATAGTAGCTGATTTGCTCGTTTTAAGTGAATTTTATTTCTGTATCAGATGTCGTAATCATTGTAAATTTGATCAAATGTACTGAATCGAGCTCAAACTAATTGAATTTGCTCGTTTCAAGTGAATTTAATTTCTGTATCAGATATCGTAATCGTTATAAATTTGATTAAGTTTACTGAATCGAACTCATAGTAGTTGATTTGCTCGTTTCAAGTGAATTTGATTTCTGTATCAGATATCGTAATCATAGATTTGATTAAGTTTACTGAATCGAACTCATAGTAGTTGATTTGCTCGTTTCAAGTGAATTTGATTTCTGTATCAGATATCGTAATCATAGATTTGATCAAATTTACTGAATCGAACTCATAGTAATTGGATTTGCTCGTTTCAAGTGAATTAAAATCGGTTCGTTTGTGTGTGTGTGTGTGTAAATGATGATGTTTAAATGTGTATCCGTTTTTGAGTTACATGATTTGATTCCTTAGTTACGTTTCTACACTTTCGTTTCCATTCCTCGATGGTTAGAGAGCTAAAATTAGGCTGAAAATTTCGTGTGAAGCGTGAAAGGATGTTGTGTTTATGTTCATTCAGTGACTTCTCATGGAATAAATGCCGGAGATGTGAAGAAGCTCCAGGATGCAGGAATATATACATGCAATGGTTTGATGATGCACACTAAGAAGGTGATTATGATCTGCACTTTTTTGAAATTTGGATTATGATTGAATAGTAGGTATTTTTGGCTCTAAGTCATTTTATGTTACAGAGCTTGACTGGGATAAAGGTCTATCTGAGGCTAAAGTTGATAAAATATGTGAAGCTGCCGAGAAGATAGTGGTGACTGCTTTGTTTATATGTTACAAGTTCCAATTTGTTAGATATTATTCTTACACTGTGCAAATGTTTATGGTACTGTTTCTGATTCAGAATTTTGGCTATATTACTGGAAGTGATGCTCTGCTCAGAGTAAGATGCTCGTTTGTTTAACTTTTAGATGCAAATGCTTATAATGTTTTTGAGTTAACTTTCCTCTTATAAACTGAAAAACAGAGGAAGGCTGTTGTCCGCATTACTACTGGAAGTCAAGCTCTTGATGAACTGTTAGGAGGTGGAGACTTGAGTTCTGATGATTTCTATATTAGCTAACTTGATTTTTGTTCATGGAAATATAAATGATGCAAAGATATTAACTATTTTATGAACTTGGAAATAAGGTGGTATTGAAACTCTACAAATTACTGAAGCCTTCGGGGAGTTTAGGTGAGATTGAACATTATTATATAAATGATGCAAAGATCTTGATGATCTGTCCTTAATTTCCCTCATCAATGTTACAATGCAGGTCTGGAAAGACACAGCTGGCGCATACTCTCTGTGTTTCTACACAGGTTCCCTTTCTTACCTTGGGATCACATAAGTTGTGATAATATGGGTTTGTTCGACTTCAATGTCACAAATGATGGAAATAGCACGTTATTGCTAGTGGTGTAATGAAAACTGTTTTTCTTTTCCACAAGTGCCAACTCGTATTGTACTATAGGTCACTTAAAAACTTCTATTACATTCATGTTATTTCAAGGACCTTCACTCACAGTGCCAACTCGTATTTTACTATAGGTCACTTAAAAACTTCTATTACATTCATTCTCTCTTACCGGTATAGTGCTGGACTAATCCTTGCCTTATCCATGCAGCTTCCTACTAGCATGAAAGGAGGGAATGGAAAGGTTGCTTATATAGATACTGAGGGAACTTTGTATCCTTGTTGGCCCTTGGTGACTTGGTCCCTCCTATTTCAATCTGGTTCTTTGTTACATCTGTTACTTTCACTTTGTTAATGAGCCTCAGATTTTAGACTAAATATAGTCCTGTGTGCCTGTCATTCCTTAATAAAATGTGCTTGCAGCCGACCTGATCGTATTGTACCCATTGCTGAAAGGTTTGGAATGGATGCTGGAGCTGTACTCGACAATGTAATGATGTTTCTTTTTCTCAATCTATATTGCTATTTTGGTTGGCAACTGATAGCTTCTTCTCCCACATATATTGAAGATAATATATGCACGTGCATACACATATGAGCATCAATACAACCTGCTCCTTGGGTTAGCAGCAAAGATGTCCGAAGAACCTTTCAGACTTCTGGTGTGTCTTTTTTGAGCCTAATATTCCTAACTAGTCAAATATGTACCTTTTCCTGAAATATTGACTAATCTGAAATTAATCACTTCCTAGATTGTTGATTCGGTCATTGCTCTTTTCCGAGTAGACTTCACTGGAAGAGGAGAACTTGCAGAGCGCCAGGTTCAACTTCCCATCTCATTTTCGAAAAGTTTTCACAAAACTTAGATGGATGTTCAAAACTAATATCAATCATGCATATGCTATCTTTTACAGCAAAAGCTGGCTCAGATGCTTTCCCGATTGACAAAGATTGCAGAGGAGTTCAATGTGGCAGTTTACATGACAAACCAAGGTTCAACTGCACTAATAAATTTGAAAACAATACGGCCTTGCACTAAACATTCTGTTTTCATTCCATTAATGATGAAAATCTTAAAATGGTCAGTTTGTATAAATATGTTGCAGTGATAGCGGACCCAGGTGGAGGGGTATTCATATCCGATCCAAAGAAACCAGCAGGGGGTCATGTTCTTGCTCATGCAGCCACTGTGAGATTGATGTTCAGAAAGGGAAAGGGTGAACAACGTGTCTGCAAAGTGTTTGATGCACCAAATCTACCAGAGTCTGAAGCAATATCCTTACAGACCATCTTATTTGCACATATTTCTAACCATTTATCAATCACAATTCACATCTTTATGTTTTTCTTGACAAAAAATCACATATTTCAGATAACACCAGGAGGAATTGCAGATGCAAAAGACTGAATTCTCTATGATGATACGGACATACGCGGTACATGCCTTGGCATGAAAACATGTTTATATTTTCCTTTCAGCTGTCTACTAAATACATACTATAGTCTGAATATTTTCAGCTTTGCTAGACAAGCAGTAGGTGTAGGTTTTAAACCCATAAAATTGCTATGCAGTTCCAAGAAAATCCCAACTTTATATCCTGCAAATTAATGCAAGTTTTGTTCTTTCTCACAAGAAGATGCTATTATTTTAACCATGCACAAATATTACAAGTCACTAACAGCAGAAGGTAGTGTGATACTCCAATCCATCTTAAATAAAAAAGATGTCGCATACATATGGTTATTTCATGTATATGGTTTCTCAATGCCCTAATGAAAGGGCCTCACCGTAGGAAAGAAGCCAACAGAACATGATTATACTTATGGGTACATATAAGACATAAGGTGAGTTTTAGTTCAGTAGTGTTGGGACCAGTTAGCAGCACTCCCAACTCTCGGCATTCCAGATTCTTTCTTCGTGTCAGAGTCAACCTTGAAATTTGCACCACAGACCTCTCCCGAGCTGTCTACTCTGGGCACCGGTTTTAGTGCATTGAAAGGATGCTCAAAGCTCCTTAATCCTCCAGATGATGTGAAGAAACACCCTATATGATAACATACAATTACATAATATTAACAAGATTATCGATATAGAAGAACAATAATTATATACTTGATCATTTGTGGTAAAATCTAAATTCAGAATGCCCCTTTTGGTACACATACAATGTACATTTTACAATGTTGGAATATGAATCGTTTACAAACTAGTCTGGTGTTGGATCTCTTAATCAGGAACGGGTACAACGATTAGTTCACCATGTCTAGAATTAGCATACGTTTATCAACTATAGTTTAGAGAAAAGACTGGTCAGAGCAAATGAAACGATAGAATCACAAAATATGTACCTTTCGGGAATGGAGCAAAGGATTTCCCACAGCCTTTCTTCACGGTTTCAACATCATCAGAGAGCACCAGATGTCCTTCTGAATCAGTCCCCCAAAAAAACGGCACGCTACCATCAGCATCCTGTATTGCAAACATGGCAAATGTAACTAAGATGCTAGTAACAAATGCTTATTCTCCCTCCATCCCATAATTAAGTATCCATAATGAAAAAAGGTGCACAGTTTTGAAGAAGTGTAATCATTACATTTTAGTTAAATAATAACAATTTTACCCTTCATAATAGAGGGACTAATGGATTTCTCCATCTCCTAATGAAGGGTAAAATTGGAAAGTAGACATGTGGATGCTTATTTTGGGAGGGAGGGAGGGAGTAACAAGTTCCCTTAAGTTAGTTAGTTATATACTCACAGCAGCTATAAAAGTAGACTTTGAAGTGCTGTCATAGAGAATGAAAGCGAATTTCCCTTGAAGATCTCTCACAACTTGATCTGCAGGGTATGGACCTCTATCCCTCAGAGTTCTATATGCCTCGATAACAATTATCACTTCGTTTGCAGTCTTGTTCAATCCGTACTGTTGCTTCAGGGGAGCAACGTTCTCTACGTGACCTTGGAACAAGCAGAATATGTCGTCCACAACAGCAAACAATCTACCACCACAACAACAAACAAACACATATATAAATACTTAAAAATCAGAGATTTTTCAACCAATAATTGCTCATTCCCATAGTTATCTTTCCTATATAATAAAACATTTACCCCATTTCTTAAAATCTTTTAAAACTCTAGTTTACAACTTAAATAAAACTTAAAGCTTCACGCTTGAGCTCAGAACTAACCAGCATACGTGAAACTTTAAACTCCATGGTTGATAACTTGATATATGTAAAACTAATTAAGGGTTGTTTACGAAATGCTAACACGGTAAGTTTTTCTTTTTAATGGCAAGTAAACACACACAAGTTCCAGGATCCAAGGGCACCCGGCTAATCCCCGTCGACCACGACCCAGGCAATTAAGGGTACCAATATGTGGCAGACATGGGATCATGGATATCGCCACATGCTCTGGGTTCAAACCCGGGTAGTCAGGGATACCATCCACTGACCCCACGATGTTACCTTACCACTCCCGCTAAACATGTTTTGATTAACAAGGTAAGTGCTTACCAACAATCTCACTATGCTAATTTACAATCTTACCCCTCACTAATCTGATAAATGCTTACCTAGTTAGTGTTTTGGTGAAGGATCCCTAACTGATAAAAGACATGTTCAGATACAAACTGAGCATTTAACACTGCTAAAAACTTGATAAAACCCCTTTTCACCAATTATAAAATCTAGAGAGATTGAGGTTTGGAGTTGGGCTTAATGATCAATATGCATAGTAAAAGCTACATAACCAATAGAGACATCCAGAAACCTAGTTTTGAAGTGGTCCATGCAAAGATCACATATAGGGCTTATATGTTGACTTAATATAGTCAGATCACATATAGGGTTTATATATATATATAGCTAGAATCAATCAATCAGATCCAAGATCCAGATGAAAGAAAGAAAGATACCTTGGGAGGAGAGGGTTTTGCTTATCGACAGAGTAAGAGATGAGACCAGATTCAGCTAGATTAATGGCGACGGCTGAAGGATGCAGAGAAGCAAAGTGGCGAGATAAAAGGCCATCTTTGAGTGCATTCAGCGATGGATCTTGATCTTGGTGTGGGGTTTGTAGACCCTCTGGGCTCTTGGCTACTGTTTTCTCGAACACGGCTAACATCTTTTCGATCAATCCAAATGACAAATCTGAAGCAAGTTGTGATATATGATTATGATGGTGATGAAATGAGAGATTTTGATGGGAGTTAATAAAGGGATTCGATTGGATAACGATTTACACGTATTACTGACAAAGGTATCCAATTTATTATTATACGTATTATTTTATTTTTTAATTAACCTGTAAACTTGTGTTTGACCAACCGACTTCGTTAAGGGTTCGTCCGGATTCGTTGTATTTGTTCTTTTATATCTCAACACTACAAATTCAAAATCGATGATAAAAATTAATCATGGAAATTTTTTAAAGTTATGGGTCGTTAATAAGATAAATTATGGAATTAATCTTAACCATCATAAAATGATTTTGATGACTAAGATTAAGTTCACACCAAAATAATGGTTCATAAATAAAAATCTTTCACCCCTCTCTCCCTCTCTCTCTCTCTCTCTCTATATATATATATATATATATATATATGGGAAAGTTCAAACAAGAAACATATCAATTTAAGAGAATACGAGAACCAATCTCAGCCACTCATCTCAGGCCAATCATATATGATTAACCACTGAGGAAAAAAACATGTACAAAATCATATATGATTCATATAGTAAATCATATATGATTCATGTTGTTAATCATACATGATTAACAACTGCGCGGGTCACATGCGACTCACGACCCGCATTTTGACCCGCACGCTTCCCTTTTTTTTCATCAGTACTTAATTGAATGGCTGAGATTGCTTCTCGTATTCTCTTAAAAAGTTATGTTTCTCGCATGAACCTTTCTCTCTCTATATATATATATTCCAAGCAATATTTGAGTTAACAAAATATATTTATATTTTTACATTGAGAAGTTGAATTTTTCAATCTTTTAAAAATATGGTTAGTATCTTCTAACCATTTTCTACTTAAAATCTTCAAAATAGTTGTCTTCTCCCAAATTAACGGAGTTCCCTTTTTTGGTTGGAATATGCTAAAACCAAAATCAGCTATTGGCATATAAGGACCGAAAGTGTAAATATTGGTTCTTTAGGTGTGAAATGGTGCAATGTGTTCGGGGCCAATATTATAAAATTTTAATGAAATTTGCTTTTGGTGAACTTCTTTTTAGCGGAATTTCCATTTTTGGCTGGAATCTAGTAATCCGATAAGTGAGGAGTTGATTTTGCAGAATAAATGGTTATTTTGAAGGTTAAGAAAATAGTTAGAAGGTGTTAATACTCTTTTAAAAACACTAAAAAAACTAATTTTTCTTTGACATTTTATCATATTTGATATTTCTTCTAAATGATATAAAGCTTTTAGGTGTTTAAAGAATATATTTTAATCTTTTAAAATAAGAAAACTTTTGAGGATGTAATTTGATTTAAAAATTTTAATTAGTCTTTGGATAAATTATTGAAGATGCTGTGATTATAAATTGATATCTATCTAAGTTGTATTGGAAAGGTTTATTCATTGATTTGAAATTATTTTTTATTGATATGTTTGTTTTTTTGTACTTTTTAAAGCTTAGAAAAGACAAAAAAGACATTGAATGAAAACATAGATGATGCTCTCCATGTGCATACGTGTCAGAAGAAACAACAAAACAAGTAGCAAACTATGGTGGAGTAAAGTGGAATTGGATTTTCCGCATACGGTTTTAGATAGGGCTGTAAACGAGCTGAGCTGAGCTCGAGCTCGGCTCGTTTAAGTGTATAAAGCTCGAGCTCGGCTCGTTTCGAGCCTTTCTGTCAAGCTCGAGCTCGAGCTCGTCAAGAATTTAGCAAGCTCGGGCTCGGCTCGAGCTCGGCTCGTTTACTTATAAATCAATATTTATTATGTATTTTTTATTTTTTTAATACTTTTATTATTTAGTATTTAATTATTTAATAGTTATTTTTTAATATATATTCATATAATATATATTAGGGGTGTTCAAAAAAATCCGAATCCGATCCGACATCCGAATACCCGAAAACTTCCGATCCGAAAATATCCGAAAATTCGGATATCCGGATTTTCGGATATCCGAAAATCGGATATCCGGATTTTCGGATTCGGATTCGGATAGTGTTTTCGGAAAATTTCGGATATTCGGATATCCGAAATATCCGATTTTAAATAATATATTATTTTATATATTATTTTATTAATAATAGATATATATTAAAAAATTAAAACCCTACTCAAAGTCTCATATGCATTTTATTAATAATAGATATATATTATTTTATATATTATTTTATGTTCTTATGTTACTTTAAACTTTCGTATTATTATTTAAAACACGTAAACTATGTATTTGATGTCGTATTAGCTTGTGGATGATTGGAAACATGTTGACGATTATTATGTACAAGAATGATGTATTATTTTGGGTTTTTTTAGCTAAAAGTGATATTTTTATCCAATATTTCGGAATTTCGGAATTTTCGGATTATCCGGTATCCGAATCCGGAATTTCGGATATCCGGATTTTCGGATATCCGGAATTTCGGATTCGGATTCGGATAGTAAATTTCAGTATCCGAAATTTTCGGATATCCGAAATTCGGATATCCGAAAATCCGGATATCCGAAAATGAACACCCCTAATATATATATTAGTTGAGGCTCGTTTAGGCTCGCGAGCTTAATTGTAAAAGCTCGAGCTCGGTTATTAAACGAGCTCGAAATAAGGCTCGAGCTCGGCTCGGGTTCGTTTAACTCGAGCTCGAGTCGAGCTTTTAACGAGTCGATCCCGAGTAGCTCACGAACAGCTCGGCTCACTTACACCCCTAGTTTTAGATGATTGATGATCTTTCTAGCGTTTACGGCATGTGCACATGTTTACTTAAGCTTTTAGTAGCGCAACCCACAAGTTCGAAAGATGAATTATCATATCAGCGGCACATCAGCTTTACCAATAAACCTTTACGAGTCCTTTAATAGAAGTGCCACTATTCACAAGACAAATACCCTAATAAGGGTGCGTTCATTTTGCAGGAATGGATTGGAATGAAATGGATTTCAATGAAGGATTTGGATTTCGACGGATTTGGATTTCAAATTCTAGGGTGTGTTTACTTCTACAAAATTTCCTGTTTTCTAGAAATTTTTCCATGAAAAATAAAAATTTAGAAAACTTGTTTAATTGCTTCAATTTCGAAAAAGTTTTCCAAGAAAACCAAATTTTCATTTCCAAAATTTACACTTGAATTAGAAAACCAATTTTTATTGTTTTCCAATTCTCATTTTCATTTTCAATTGTCGTTCCCTTCCCATCGCTGGCCACTGCCGCCGCCACCGTCGTCGCGCTACCGCTGTCCCCTTCTTGTCGCAGCCACCGCCGCCTCGACCACCGCCGTCGCCACTGCCGCTGCCACCACCGCCCCACTGCCGCCGCCACCACCGTTGCCATCGCCACCACCGCCGTCGCCGCCGAGGCCAGTGCCATCGCCACCGAGGCCACCGCCGTCGCCGCAAAGGCCTTCGTCGTCGCCGCAAAGGCCACCACCACTGCCGCCGCTGCTATGACCATGTCGCCGCCGCTATGACCACCGTCACCGCCGCCGTTGCAATATTTGAAAAAATGGAAAATGAAAAGTTAACGAAAAATGCATAACTAAACGAGTTTTCTAATTTTCTAAAAATTGAAAATGAAAACTCCATCATTCAAAGTAAACGAGTTTTCTAAAAATTTTCTATGAAAATTGAAAATGAAAAACCAACTCCATTTTCTTAAAACGTTTTCCTATGAAAATGAAAACAGTTTTCCACAAGTAAACGCACCCTATATGCTTATTAGAATGAGAATTTCTTTTTGAAACGCATCTCCAATAATTCAATATTTTTATGTTCGTTATATGATGGCCAAATTGGCTTTCATTTCGATCTTGGGTTCAAACCAAGTTAATTTTATGGCTAATGCTATGGAATGGCAACATGATATGGGATCAAAATTGACTGTGAATGGGCTCATATTCTTATGTTTGCTGTTTGGGCTGTTAATTATATATGGATCATGGAGCAGTTTAAATCATATCATTAGATTTAAGGATTTTACACATATCATTAGAAAATCATTAATGATATGATTTGAAACAACTCTAATGATGTGTTTGATATTCCTTACTTAAAACAAACTTATATCTTTTTTTATTAAAATTGCGTGTGATTTTTTTTAGAAGGTTCATCTGAGTTTTGGCCAGATTACATTCTTGACAATTTTTACCGCGAGCTAAATATGCTCCCCTGAGATTAATACTCAGTGGCCACCAATTGCGCACGCATGGATTCGAACCCGGGTGGGAGCTACCATCCTTTAGGAACTTACCACTACGCCACACCTTGATGGTTCATTGCGTTATGTTGTATCAAATCCGAGTTTAATAAAAAAAATGTTTGGATTTTATGTAAATATTTTATTATGGTTTTGATTATGCATCAGTTGACAACATAAAAAGATTCAGTGTTCCAAAGAAGAATTTTGCCATAACATATGGGTTTTCTAGATTAATTTGTATCTATTGATCACACGAATTTGAAAAAATAATTAAAAATAGAATGATATTTGAAAATTTACATCTGAATTTGGATTAAACGTGTGTGTTTGTGTGTGAACTTGTCGTTCAAAAAAACAGTATGTCAATTTATGCATTAGCCTACTGAATCCCATTGGTTTGTTGCTAAAATAATCTTTTGGTATTTGATAAACACAAGCATTTATGCCCTTCACTTGACTTAACCAAAATCAATCTAGCTAAATGCATATTCAAATAGTGAATTTAGCAAGAGGGCTATTCTGACGTTGACTTGGAAGACTGTCTAGTAGATCGTGGGTCCATCGATGGATTCTACATTTACATGGGAAAAAAAATTAGTATCATGGAGCTCAAGGAAACAAAAGACGCGTCTCCTCGTTCGAGAAAATAAGCATAATATCGAAGCGTAGCAAATGCCACATCTAAGATCATTTGTATTTAATTGCTTTTGACATAACTTGGTTTTCTCACCTCCATTCCCACTCTCTACTGTGACAACCTCAAAGCCACATACCTTATGGCAAATCCAGTCTTTCATGCATGTAGAAAACATATAGAGATGAACAACTATTTTGTGCGTAAACTTGTGGCTGGAAAGATATTGCGCATATGCTTTTTCTCAACGAAAGATCATTGGCAGACATCTTTACCAAAGGTCTAGGTGGTCCAAGATTTCAATTCCTTTGTGACAAGTTGAACTTTGGCCCACCATAGTTTAACTTGAGGGAGGGTATTATAGCATTAGACAAGGTTACATGACTTATTTAACAACCACGTGCAATCAATCTCTAACCAAATGCTAAGCTAATGCTGCGAAAATTGACAGATTTCTATTTTTTAAATTCTATATAAATATATGTATTCCATTTGCTAGTAACTTGCAATTCAAGAGAAATATCTGAATGTAAAACTAAGACGTTGAGCAATATGAATGAGTAATTGTATTTGCAACCTATTTTTCAATTATTTTATACCTTGCTTTTTCGGTATTTCCTTGCTTTAAAATATTGCGATTATTAAATTGATTTTAAAGTTCATTTGTATTTTTCTCTTCTTGGCAATCAAAAATCTCATTATTGCTCATCAAAAAAAAAAAAATCTCATTATTGAAATACATAATGTGCCAATCTAAAAATATTAAGGATTTTAAGACCTAGAAAAGTCTAGAATAGATCCCCTCTTTATTTCGTGGTTGTCGACCAACATTATCTTATTATAAAATCCCTCTATTTTTTTAAACTATTATAACCAACCAATAACTAATAATTAATATAAAGTACTTTCAATTGGGCCATTTGAAAATTCAAGTACACAGTTAGGGAAAAAAGTTTATTTTAAATGCATATTTACATAAATAAGAATTAGTTTTGAAAGGTTGATGACAATTGTTTAAATTGTGACCATCTATTTAAGCATAGAGACCGATCTGCATAGAATTATTTGTAATCTTATTTTTTCTTAAAAAATTGTGCATTTAGAAGGGTAGGATCCTATGCATCTCAATTAATTTATCTCGGTGTATCTCATTATAATGTACGTCCATTTTTCATCCAACGATGATTTGATTTTCACGCTTCTCACGTTTGTCTCAAATTTTCATGGGAACTCAACCCAACAACCATGGATGGACCTTATAGAGGTCTCATGGTAGGATCCAGAAATTTAGAAGATTGAGAAGGCACACCAAGAAAGGTAAAAAAAATTACGAGCTAAATACCCCTTTCAAGTAAAATTGTTTCAGCTTACTTAGTTTCAGGTTAAATGGTTCCTGTTTGCGGTTATTATTTTTAGTATTTACAGTTCAATCAAACAAACAATATAGTATTATTTATTTGTTTTACATCTATATGGAGTAGTTCTCACAAAATCAATCAAAAAACCCCAAAAATTCTCTCAATTCAATAACAAAAAAAAAGTATATCGAAATCTACAAAAAAGAAACTTACAAAATCTCTTGAAAGCAACAAAAAAATTAAAGAATGTTTTTTGACATCAATCAAAACCTTAACCATATGTTGCCACCGTTTGAAAAATGTTCTGTGTCCGTCCCTCTCCAACACGACGACCGTCTCATTTTACTTACTTAGGGACGAAAACAGACAAAAATAAACATTAAGGGACCAATACCCATATTTCAAACTCCATCAACAACTATGAGAACGATGTCTGCCTCAGTACGACGTCGTTTTGGGGAATCCTTGCCGCTTTCCACCACACAGCTCTGCTGTATTTATCGATTCAGCTCAGCTCTCCACGATTCCTTCACCGACCATTCCATCTTTCTGCAAAAATGGCGTATTTCCAAAGATTCCTTATCCTCACTCTTCTCCTCCATTCGATCTTCTGCATCAACCACTTATTAGTCAAGTGCGATGGTATGTATATATGTATATATATATATCTTCACATTTTGTAAGCTTTTGATTTCATGATTTCACTTTGAATCAATCTAAAAGAACTCAGCATTGCTAGAAGACCTAATCTCCTTCTTCTGTAGATCATGATCCATTAATTTCTCATTTTTACTATGAGGTAGCTAGATGTTTTGGCTTAACTGGAATTTCTAGTAAGATGTTGGATAAATTGGTTATAAATGCTTGGAATTGATGTTAAGGAGGAGATGATGATGTGTGGATTTGGATCTGATTGATTCACGTTTGATTTTGTTTAGGTGGAAATTGTTAGATTTATATAGAGAGATCTAAGCTAATCGAGATAGCTTTAAATTTAGGTTACAAAGTATGAGATCGTTTTCCTTCTCGGTGTTTGTCGTCAAAATCTTTTGCGATTTGGATTTGGGAGGATTTGGAATGGTTTTGTTTTGTGTGTTTGGTTTGAAGGATTTGGAATGTAGAGGAAAAATCAAATACACACCAAGTAATTCGTAAACACTTACACACCAATCTAAACCATTGATTTACCATTGAATTTTTGATCTGACGATGCATAAATATGGGGGTGTTTTGATAATATAGCTATGGCAACTAACAATTTGAAATTTGAATTATTAATAGCCTTCAGTTAATAAAATTCATAATTTTAGGAAGTAAATCTCATATGCAAATTGGTGTATAAATGTTTACGAATTAATTGGTGTGTATTTTATTGTTCCTCTTGGAATGTATTTCAATTCGGTTATTTATAAAAAAAATTATTAGAATTTATGGAAAATATAAAAATTATAAAATTTACTTTTTATTTACCTGATTATTAAAAAACAAATGTTTTTAACATATTTTAAAGCATTGTTATATACAAGATTTCAAGATCCTATGAGGGATTTCAATTGAATCCTAGGATTTCAAATCCGGACAATCTGACAAACCAAACTCATGATTGGAATGGATTTGAAATCCAAATCCCCTCAAATCCATTCCATTCCCGCAAAACGAACGGGACCTTAGTAATTTGATGGTTCTAATAATTGTAACCTAGGGATGTTGTGTTATCAAAACCGGTATTCTCATGGGATTTGTTGTTTTCTGATACATGGTAACAATTTGGTAGACGATTAGGTAGACAAGATAATGTTCCTCAAATTGGTATATTACTTCTTCAAAGAAAATCCACATTGCAATTGAATTAAGCATTTCCAAAAAAGTACGGTTTGATTAGAGTTTTTCCATTGTATACTTGATCTGATTCCTCACTTTTTGGAGGGAATTTTTAACCATTTTTAGAAATTGTTCATTGCGTTCCTGATCTGATTCCTCACTTTTGGAGGGAATTTTTAAGCATTTATAAGAATTGTATCTATGGGAGAATAGAACTAGTCATTCTTGTTAGAGTCCCACCTCTCCTGGTCCTCTTGTGACCCTTCTAGGCTCTCTATAGGCTCTCTATCTAGCCTTGTAGGCTCTCTATCTACCCTTCTGGTCCTCTTGTGACCCTTCTAGGCTCTCTATAGGCTCTCTATCTAGCCTTGTAGGCTCTCTATCTACCCTTCTGGTCCTCTCGTGACCCTTATAGGCTCTCTATCTAGCCTCTGTTGGAGGGGGCGTGTTAGAGTCCCACCTCTCCTGGTCCTCTTGTGACCCTTCTAGGCTCTCTATCTAGCCTCTGTTGGAGGGGGCGTGTTAGAGTCCCACCTCTCCTGGTCCTCTTGTGACCCTTCTAGACTCTCTATCTAGCCTCTGTTGGAGGGGGCGTGTTAGAGTCCCACATCGGCTAGACTTGGACCAAATCTTCACTATATATGTTGGAACCCCCCTTCTCTCCTCAAGGGCTCTTTTGGAGATTAATCTAGGGGTTCCACATATTCTAACAATTCTATAGTAATTGTGTCAACACATACTGAGTTTTGTGATCTCCTGTTTTGTTTTATCTTATGTCCCTCGTGTTTCCCTACGCCCTTTTTGGTTCATTGTGTCCGCTGGGTGTTTGCACACGCTCTTATGTTACTTTTCTTTAAGCATCTCCTTGTATTTTTGTTTTGCAAGCCGGGGGCTTCAAGACTACAGTCTCTCTACCCTTTAGAGTAGAGTAAATACTACCTACAACTCTACCTCTATGTGGGATATACTGCATTTGTTTAGATTATGTTTACATAACATTAAAGTATTTATATTTTTTAATATAGATAAACACACATTTTCACAAGTTAGAGATATTCATGATAACAACTACTCTACTCCTCGACATAGAGGACAAGTCTGCGTACACGCCACACCCTCACTCCCTGATCCCACCCCCAAATGAGATAATATTGTTCTTGTTTGGTTTGATTTGGTTTAGTTTATATTTAACTGAATCTTTTAAACGTCTGCATAGTTCCCACTTAGGTAATATGCTTTCTGCATATTAGGAGATTGATAACTAGATGTGTTTGATGCTACTCAGTCCGTGTAGATGTTGGTTTTATCTCTAAAGATTGTGTGGATTAGCTTTGGTCCTTCGGAACCTGCATTGGTGTTGTCCTCTAAAAATACATGACCTCGAATCACAGAAGCCTCTTTGCAAAATATTGGGGTAGCTTTCTTAAAGCAACCTCACGAAATCCATGTGTCCCTTAAGATTGTCTGGCTGTTATCTGAGTGAAGTTTACTTGTTTGGCATTATTAGAGTCCAGCGTGCAATTAGCTAGCAATCGCTTCTTCAAATTAATGTTAGTTTTTGGTTGGTGACACATAAGTTTTAAACCTCATGTAGCCATTCACACAATTACTCTAGAATAGTGTTTCTCCCTGATTCTGATAATGGCCAGTTTTTTACTAAAACTATGTTCATCCCCTTACTTTGCTAAACTGGTTGACTAGTCTCCATGATGCTGTGGCACCTCTTTGGATTGAATTTGTTAGTGTTCCACCTTGGCTAGACTTGGATATTTTCTCCTCAACATATGTTGGAACCTCCCTTCTCTCCTTAAAGGGCACTTTTGTACAGTAATATGATGGAGCGTGTGTGTGTTAACTTGCCTTTCAAAAAAAATAAAAAATAAAAAATATGCTGGTTCTACGTATTCATTCTCACATGGTATCAAAGCCAAGGTCTGCTACTCTGGGCTTGACATTATGGGAATTGGTAGTTATCTAGCCCCCTATCGACACTTTGAGACAATATATGTTCTTCTAGACTCTGTTAGAAGGGGAGTGTTAGAGTCTTATATTGGCTAGATTTGGACTAATTTTTCTCTGTATATATGTTGAGATTCTTCTCTTTGGAGAATAATTGTGGGATTGGGGGTTTCACATATTCACAATTTCACATATAGTTATTACATTGTTCTCTGTTTATGTGCCACCGGTTAGGATTAGATCAAACCATGGCATTGATTTGTCTAGGGGTGTTGGAAAAAACCAAAACCAAATAAATCACCCGAACCAAATGAAGTTCACGTTGAACGGTTCGAGTTATTGGTTTTCGGGTTATTTGGTTAGTTATAGATTATTATTTTTTATATTTTATATTTACAAGTTATTTTAAAATTCTAAAAGTAGTTAAGTTTGGGTTATCGGTTTTCGTTTATGCTTAAACGAGTTATATTTGATATTCAATCAATCCAATTAAACTCGTGTGTAAATTTTTTTGTAAAATACTTTTAGAAGTTGCAAAGGTATTTTCCTAAAATTACTTGAATTTTTAACTTTCGAGTTTTGACCAACCAAATAAACAAAAACAGATTTTGTTCGACAAACGTTATTAAAACATCTTTTAAAAAACCTTATTTATATTAAATTCTTATTTGGTTTAACCAATAACCGAACCAAATAACCCGAAACTGATTAAACCGAACCTTATTTGGTATGGTTATCGGTTAGTTTGAAAATAGTTGAAAATTAATACCCCTAGGTTTGTCCCCCTATCCAACTTGAAAGAAATTTGAGTTGCCTCACTTAAACCTTGTATACACTTCTTAATTACACTTTTGCATTAGTTGGGGTTCTTCACGAAACCAACCTCTCTACCCGTGACCCTACTTTCGCAAGGGATATACTGTGTTTGTTTTGTTTTGTTTTATTAATAGTTACCGTTGAATTAACGAATTTTGGTCATCTTAAACCTTACACTTGTTCATTAGACTTTTGCACAAGGTGGGGTGTTTCCACATAAACAACCTCCCTACCCTATAAGGTGTGGAGTACCAATCTGGTTACATCCCATCCTCTAGAGTCTAGCTAGACCCTACTTTCGTGTGGAATATATTGGGTTTATTTTGTACATAGTTACCACTGACTTAATGATTTTGGTCATCTTTCAGATGAAGAAGACGGACTTCTGTCAGGAATCAACAGCTACAGAGCAACCGTAAACTTAACAACTCTAACACAAAATGACCGCGCCAAATGCCTTGCGGACAAACTTGCCGACCAACTTAAGGACCGACCCTGCACCAACACTACCGGTTCGAACACAGTTCCCGGCACCGAACCCGAGTTCGCCAATTACCCAGACCTTTTAGACAAATGCCATCTGAACGTAACCACCACAAGAGACGGGGCTGTTCTTCCAGCTTGTGTTCCAAACCTCGATGCAGGCCTCGTGATCTCCAACTACACCCGATCCCAGTATTCAAGTTACTTGAACGACACCAAGTATACGGGAATCGGGATCGGTTCCGAAGATGATTGGATCGTTGTTGTGCTAACCACAAGCACCCCAGAGGGTGGCTATTCGCCTGGTAGCAATGATGTAAATTTTGTTTCGAAGATTGGTCCGATGAAGTACTCGATGGTTCTACTTGTGGCGCTACTTTTGCTCTTGTGGGCTTGATCGGTGTTACGGAGTGGTTATATGGATGGTTGGGATTTGATTTTCGAGTTGTATTAACACGCGTTCATAGAGCGATTACTTATGGTGTTTTAACGTATTTTCGGCGTTCTTAGATGAAGTCGGGATTTTGCATAAAGGGTTTTGAGTTGTCCCTTTTGTTATTTCGTTATTCATGAATGTTTTAATCTTAATGTTTTAAGATGAAAATGAATGTGAAAAGATTACAGGATGGTACCCGCAATGAAGTTGAATAGTTGTATACCCGTACAAAATAACTATGCAAAGTACCAGAATGTAATTTAGCTGTATACCGACATTTAGCAAACTAGTTAAGTAGTTATGTATCTGTCCAATATGGTGGGATGTATATTTGTAAGGTAACATTACTGGCATCCCTATTAATGTCAAGATCAGATCAATTCATGAATTAAGAATATAAAAAATAAGTTTTGATGTCGATGTGTGTGGGGATAAATTGAGGTGGATGCCATTAATTTTCCTCATAATTTTGTTATTGTAAATTAAGAATGGAAAATAATTCTTTAATTTGAAATCTATAGAGTACTTTGTTTTATAATGTTAATTTTGTATCTGAGGGGATGTTTATCAAATTCTTACCATATAAGGGCTTACAAACAAGATATTCACATTTAACTATTTAGTCATGTAACGCCATTGGCCTTGAAAACAAATTGTTGATAAGCATTTTAAACCTGATAAGCGCTTACGGGGTAAGAGTCATTTCCTACACTTATTGGGGTAAGGGTCTCGGCCCTAGGCTCCTTACCTTGTCTTTTACTAGAAAGTTTTTTGATCCTCATTATGCTCAATCAATAAGGTAAACAATATTGATAAACGTTTACTCGATAAACGTTTACTAAACAACCCATAAATGTTGCTAATCACTTGTATCCCTTCAGCGATGTTGAAGAAGCAGCTGAATGTAGAATTATGACTGATCGTGATCAAAAGTGGCATTTAGTGATATCAACCTGACTACAAACAACGTGAAGACCTAAAACTAAGACTCAACCTGACTACCCACTCTATTACTGAATCAGAGTCTTGCTGAAAAGATTCAGATGTTTTGTCTTATCCTCTTTTGCACAAAGGACGAGCATCAACTTTACACCTACAAAAAGCACACACCTGGTTACTTTATTGTTCCCATCGTACAATTCCACCATAAATCAATTGTTCACAAATAGCAAAAAGTATGGGTTGCCATAAGCATGCGCTCTTACACGTTAGATGCACAGTAAGATGCGGGTCAATCTTCAGATGACTTGTGGAAAGTGGGTCTGACTTGCATTAAAATGGAAGGGGTATAAATATTAAAGAAAACCCTTTTTCTTTGATTACATCTTTTTACCCTCTCATCCAAATGTTTCACAAATGTTTTTCTCTTAATCTTTCTTATTTGTGCAAAGTAAAAATGTGTGATTTTTCCTAAAAATGTTTAGATTAGCTTTATCTTTTTCTTATTCCGCTATAGTCTTGTAAATTGTATATTGATTTCTATAATAAATAAACATCAAAATTTAAAGAGCATATTATATTGTTGTGTTTGTGTTCAATCCTTCCTACAAACTGTTTATAATCTATAGAACCCTTATGGGACCAACACTTTTAAAGTAAGTTGTTTGCTAATATTAACCAATCAATGTTGTTACATAAAATTTTCAAGAATTATGTATTTGAAGTCCGAAAAATCTCCAATTCTCCATAATTATCAGATTGATTGGACCATACATGGTAATAAACATGATATGTTCATGGATGACACTTGATTTTGATGTCTCACAAGCACATTAAATAATCTTTTGAATTGGTTGAAGTAAAAAAATCACGTATTTTATGTCACATGGATGTCCCTCGACTTTGAAAAGTCCTTAAACATAGTAAATGCTACATTCCATTATATATAAAACATCTTTTTTGAATGATAATGTAGGTGCTTGTCATAATGTTCTTGTAGTGGCTCAGCTACTCGATGTCTTCTATTTTTTGAGAGAAATTAAACTTTGTGTAACTTGGTTGGGTGCATCAAGATGTACATTGTTAGTTTTTCTTCTTGGACGTTTTGTTATACTCGGTAGTCTTCTTTTTGTTTTAAATGCTAACTCAAACATCATGAATTTTTTAGTCATATTTTAATTTTTAACCATTATGCCTTGAACATCAGAAACCCTATGACTAACCATAACACAAACAAACACAACATCCATATATCACACACCTAAAACTTCATCACGAAGAATTGATGCTTGAACATGCAAATGACCACACCTACAACTTCATCTTTTAAACCTCTTTGCTTACACACAAACACACACTTGCAACTCAACGGAGAAAGTTAACATATTTAAAGATTAGACACTAGTAGTAAAGCAAATAAAAGAAGTTGTGTGGGTCTATTACGATTCTAAGACAATAGTGATTATTAGTGGAGTTGTAAGAGGGACGTTTCAATTTTCCTGAATGCCCTCTTACACCTAAAACTGTTTATTACACTATAAATTGAAATAACAAAAATACATAAAAATCAGACATTTAATATGTTAAGGAACGTTTCTAAGTTAAAAGTTTATGTAATTTACTCTATGTTAAATGCCACTTCAAAAATATTTGTTTTCAAATAAAAAAAAAACGTTATTTTTTAGACAATGTTAAAAACGTAATAATATATGAAAATTAAACCAACTGGGGCTAGCTCAGTTGGCCACCAAGGAAAAACCTTAAGGGGTTTTGCCCTTGTAGGTCTCAAGTTCGAGCCTTACAAGGAATATTTCCTCACGTGAATTTAGGAGAATTATGGTGTTGGAAAGAGGGGCGATTGTGGGCCATCAGGATTACCTGACCCGCTCTAATGTTTCCAAGTACAAAGCTAACATTTAACTTTAACTTCGTCAATTTCTAAAAATATACGAAAAATAGGAAATTTGCGGGAAGATGTTATTTCAAGATTAAAGTAAAATAAGACGGCAGAGGAAACAACCAGGTGGTGTCGGTTAGAAATGGAATTAGAAAAGTCAAAGGAAAAAAGCATGTCAACGCAAATGAATTGGTGGAATGTTAAGATGACATGCTTGTGATACACAGCCAATTCTATGTCTCTTTTTCACTATACATAAAAAACGAGGCCCACCGGTTGTTAGCAAAAAGAAAAAGGAAATTTTAATCAAATTAAGTATGGAAATTATCCCCGACCCATTATGAAACTCGGTCCATCCATTCCAGTTGGGAATGGATAAGGGATCCTCGTTTCGCTCTAACTGGGGATGGGGATGGAGGGGGGGACAGAGACAGATATAGCACTCCCCGTCCTGTCCCGTCCCATATATATTAATTACTAATTTTATTTCAATTATATATTCTATTTTTTATTATATAGGTATATGTTTGTTTCTATTTTAATAAATTATGAATACTAGCTGATGTGGTTTGACTAATAGTTGATACGGTACATGTGTTATTAAAAATAAAGTTGAAATTTCGACATATCTTAAATGACAAACAGTGTAATTAATTTTACATGAAACTAATAGTTATTTTTAAACAATATTTGAGTAAAATTTAAATACACCTCTATATCCTTCAATTAATGCTCGTATGCTCATAAATATCTATAATTAATTTGATGATAAGAGTAAAAAATCTTAAAATAACAAAATCAAAAGTAATAATATAATAGGTAAAAATTATAATCTATAACACAAATATAGTTTTTTTTTTGAAGAGGTATTCCAGACCACATTGGGCCCAGACTAATCCTCGGCAATTTTTGGGCCGAAACCCGATTGATAAAGCATGCAGCCCGGGGTCGAAGCCCCCGTATCTCCAGAATGCGTCTCCCAGGGCTCGAACTCGGATTCACCACTATGTAGTGCCCAAATATAGTTTGATACTTACGTAATAAAATAACACTTATTAGTTTATACAAAATGATCAATTTGGCTAATACATAAATTCTTTTTACATTTATAAATGTAAAATTACTTACTTTGATTTCATATTAATATTTATTTGGAACTATTTTTCAATCGAAATCAAACTTAAAACATAATTTTTTTTGAAAGATACTTAAAACCTTAATCTTACAAATCCAATTCAGTAAATCAAATTGTAACATCCAATTTTCAAAAACGGATTTTTTTAAGGTTTTAAATAAAAAGAATTTAATAAATAAATTTATTACGAAGTAAAAAAGTTTTCACGGCCAGCCGGCTCAATAAGTGTCAACTAAAACTAAGTAACTAAAAATCCCATTAATTTATAAAATAAAAACCCACAATTAACTGCCAAGGTGTCGCTAGAACCGTCATCAACAGGAAAATCAAGCTGGGGCCTTGCCCTTATCCACTTCTAAACCAGAACCTGAAAAAAAGGTAAACAACGAAAGGGTAAGCGAAAACGCTTAGTGAGCTAGCACTATGCCTATTTCATACTGCCACGCGGGCACATACCACAATCGGTGCCATCCCAATCACATCATATTCACATCTTAACGGTTTCCCGCTCTTCGGATCGCCCCGCAATCCGGCCTTAGTGGTTACCCACTCTTCGGATCGTCCCACGACCCGGCCCTAGTGGTTACCCACTCTTCGGATCGTCCCACGACCCGGCCTTAGCGATTACTCGCTCTTCGGATCGCCCCGCAATCCGGCCTCATCAAACGCATCAACTTACATACATATAAGCAAGCTATAATACGACGAACGTACAACTCACTCACAATTATAAAAGTGACTCAACCAAATCATGCATACATACACACGAAACAATATAAAACAAGCACAGTGTAACTCACCTTATAGCAGCTTAGGGTACTTCTCGGTATCCTCACGATAGCAAGTTAACTCACCTAAACAATTCAATCGTAAAGCACATTACTTACTATCAAATCAATACGAAGACTCGATACCGAAACAAGGGTCTTAGACGTAGCTAGACTAGTCCAATTGCCCCTAAAATTCACACATTGATATCCTATAACTTCTCTATCCATTCCAATACCAAAAACCAACATTAAACGACTTCTAGCAACGAATTAACGGTTCAAAACAACATTAAACCCTAGCCTATCGATTACTCGATAATCACTTCAATTAAACCAACAACATGCTTAAGATTCTTACCTTGCGATCGATTAACAACTACACTTGATTCTCCGTCGTTTGCCTTTGAGAATCGCACACACCGCTTAATAATCCAAATTACCGAATTCGCTTTTCCTGGAAAACAGCCAACTTCGGCTGGTTGCTGCTCCTTACTGGAGCCTCCGATGCTCGATCCCTCCGGTCAGATTGAAGAACAATGAGTCGTGAAGCCGCTGTCCAAATTTCACGACGATCCGACGGTTAACGAGGGAGAACGAGCCGATTTCCCACGGCTGCGCAATCCTGACAGCAATTCCGAAAATCAATCCCAAACTCATTATTCGACTTTCTGACGAGAATTCAACAAGTAAAACGTTCCCCAAAACATATACTAACGTTGGTAACACAAATCCTAACACAACCCAACGATTCGGTGATCGTTTCGTCATCCCACACAACCCTAAACATAATGAACAAAAAAAACCAACACTAACGAAAGGGACTATGATTATACCTTACTTGATTGACGGAACTCAACAACGAATCTAAGGCCTCCGGTGACTCCAACGAGTGTGATGATTGCTTCGAATTGAATCAAGTGGAAGAGAACTAGGGTTTGATTTCTTCTTCATTCTCTCTCGGTTTCTCTCTCTCTCTTTCTTCCTCTCCAAGTTAGAAAGTAGAGTTGTGAGGAGAAGTTAGGAGGTTTGAGGTATTTATAAACCCGGGCCGGACCCTTCTCCTAGGCCAAGCCCACTCCTAATCCTAAGCCCACAAGCTAAATTTCTAGTTAAAATCCAACTTCTTAAAACTCTAATTAACTAATATTAATAACACAATAATAATAACCCAATCAATATAAAATAATAACTTAAGGATTTTGGGGCGTTACACAAATAGATACGTAATTAGTTTAATTATATGTTAAATAAAACAACTGTATTTATACTAATATGAATTGTGACACCAACTTTTAACATTGAATGCCAATAAATAGTTGTCAACGTGATTAAAATGTTTGCAATGTTCGAGTTGTTATAATTTTTGCTAAACACTAAGGGGCTGTTTACCAAATTTTTCATTAAGTCCTGTATGGATAAAGTTGTCTGTCTAGATAAATTTGTCTGTCTGGATAAATTGATGCTGGTGTTTACCTTTTTTTTCTGAATCTACTGTCTGAATGTCAAAAATGACTGATTCACCCTTAAGTATGAACTATAAGCTGTTTTATAAATTGTTATTTATTTATAAAGCAAAATTATATATACAAATCACAAAATTCAAAATTCCAAATATTTATTCATTGATATAATCCAAGAGGTTCTTTATGGAATATTTAAAATAAAAAAATAAAAAAAAAAACTCAACAAATTCATGATTTTAGAGACCCATAGGATCATTTACCATTTGAACTTTTTGTTCCAAAAGTAGTCTTATAAATTAAACCAAAATAAAATTTACTTTTTAACTATAGACAAACCATGGAGATAAGGATGATACACACTATTCAAAAACCCATCATTTCTAATTGCTCCCCAGGCGACTAGGTTCTGCCTCCCCCTAGTCGTCTTCTTCAATCCTCATCATTTTTTTTTTTCAATTTAATTATCTTTATTCTTGACTCATTTGCTTCAATCTTCATCGTTTGCTCATTAGTTTAATTATTTTTCTCCTCCCAACTGGCTTCTACCCCACCATTTCCAAGATTGTTCAATCCTCCTCACGCCATGGTCACCGATGGTATTCTGGGTTTTCTTCTCCGGCGGTTTTCCGAGATGGGCTTGACAGGAATAGACTTTCTCCGGCGGTTTTTCAGGATGAGGGAAGAATAGGGTTTTGGTGGGTTTAGATGCGTGAGCGAAAGAAAGAAGGTATAGCTGGTCTTTTAAAAGAAAACCCCTTTTGAAGAAACAAGGGTATTTTTGTCTACAAGTTGTCTGAATGGGGACAACAGTACCCCATGTGCTGAGCGAATAAGCTCATTTCTGTACCATTAAGTCATAAGTAAACACCCTTGTATGTCTGTGCGAATAAGCAATTTTCTCCATTAAGCCCATTAAGTTGTTAGTAAACATACCCTAAATGTGATTTCTATGGGAAAGTTTTAGATTCAATACCAGCTCATTTAGAAAACAATTTGTTTTGTCCAAATATGGTAATAAGAATAAGAAAGAAGTAAAATTATTTTGAATATTTTGTTTGAAAGAAGTTGACATAATGATATCCTTTCTTTACATTTTCACTCTTTATTAAGATATTTAAATTCTCAGTCAAATATCTTTCTAGAAAAGGGGAAAAATCCTAGAAAATGGACAAAAGGGAGAGATTTTGAAAGATTTAAGATGAAAATTTTAGAGATATGAAAGCTACCCATCATAAACTTGGTTACTTTTTCTAAGTGCATGATCTTTTATTGTGTCATCTCTTTTACTTAGAATGATTTAATTTGTTTTCAGGTGTATTAATTGTTGCTAACTAAAACAGTTTAAAATTTCATTTTAACATAAGTTTAACAATATACTTGGGGTTTGTTTTCGAATATATATATATGGGAAGGATCATGCCACAAACAAACTAATTTATGAGAAAGTGAGAAGAAATATGAAACACAAAGATTCATTAATTAACAAATACTTTAGATAAAAAAATAGAAATAGAAATTAGAATAATTATCATTTTGAATTTAATAAATCCATACAAATCTCATCATTGGTGAAGAATAAGTGTGTGACCCTCTTAAAAATATGACGATAGAGTTAGATATAGAAATATAGAGATAAAAATATAGATAAACATGTTAGGCATAGATTAGAACTAATATCTCTCGTATCTATCTACTTGTAACCCATCCTTATTTTAAAGGTTTTTGATTAAGGCTATCAGTACCCCAACCTAACTGTTACATCAGCTCCACATTAGCTTTTTTCCAACTCTCCCATTAATCCTCTGGAACCCTCTCTACTTAGTACGCCAACCCTCCCAACCCTCTCACACACACAACATACGCACACAACACACACAAAAACAGCGGTGTGACCAACCCGTTTAGGCTCCCAGCCCGCCGAGCACCAAGCCACTGTACCGCAGCCCACTGAGCCTAAGGCTGCAGTACGCATAGCCTAATGAAAATAACAGATTTTGTTTCTATAATTTATTGTTGTTCTATTCTATTTTTCCTTTAACATGTTATCAATATGTAAGCTTAAAATTCTTTGTCATTATCTGCCGCTATTAAACGATTGTTTAATTCATTGTTAGACGTCGTTGAATGACTGGATTCCCTCTACTTTAAATTGAATTTGCATGTTGCTGATAAAATTGCATCCTGATACCACAAATAAACAAATCAAGTAAGTAATATACATGTTTACTACTCATAATTACATCGTATTTCTCAACTTCATGCTATATTTGTTGCTAAATATTGTTATATGTTGCATAGCTCCCTTATTATATTTTTTTTTTTGAACTCTACATTTTTTAATATCTCTAGATTTTGATTGTGAAACTAATCAAGCCTTTATGTAGAATTTATTTTATAAATTAAAGAGTAAATTATACTGGTGGTCCATGTGGTTTGCGTAAACTGTGGATTTAGTCCCTAAAGTGAACTATCTACATTAATGGTCCCTAACTTTATAATTTAATTTCACATACAGTCCCTCCTATTTAACACCACTTAATACTGTTTGTTTTGAAGTGATAAATTAGTCTTTTAATAAAGGGTAAAATATGATTTAAGCCCTAAAGTTTGCATTTAAAAATGGTTTCGTCCCTAAACTTTTTTAATGAATGTTTTAATCCCTAAACTTATTATAATGAATGTTTTAATTCCTTAACTTGTTATAATCAATTGTTTTTGTTAGGGTTAAAAATATAGTTGTATTCAAGTTTGGGTTGATAGTTGTATTTGTTGTAAAGTTGAGGGGAGCTGAGTGAAAATACCCTAGGGGTATAAAAGCTTTTGTGTTAGTTGTAACAATTAGAGAATTGAGAGTTTTGAGTGATACGTAACTGACAGATCTAGAGTTTGATAGAGGAGAGAGAAAGTTGAGTTTGTATCTTGTGTTCATATTGTTCATATCAATAAAGTGAGATTTGTGATTGAAATTGAAGCTTCTTAATCATGGTGGATTGATATTCAGATCTATCAAGTGGTATCAGAGCAGGAGATCAGTGAAATTGTTGAAGATTTGAAGGTAAATTCATGGATTTTTGAAGTTTGGAGCAAAAATGGTGAAATTTTGATTTGGAGCTTGAAGATCTTGAAGATTTGAAGATTTGGATGTAGTTTGATGTTATTTTGTTGTTAGATTTGAGTTTTTAGTGTTTAATTGTGAAGATTTGATGAATTTTGAGCCTAAAATGAAGGTTTTTCGAGTTTTTGTTCGAAGTTCATCAATGGAGGTTCGTCAATGGAGGTTTGGAGAAGAAGTTGTTATGTCTCGAGTGTATTTTTGAATTTTTCGGGTCTAGTTTGCTATCTCGAGCATAGTTTTCAAATTTTTGAGCATATTTTTTCAATTTTTTGTTATTTCGAGTCATGTCTCGAGTCTGATGCGTGTCTGACGCGTAAGAAAAGTCATTTCGAGTCATCTCGTGTGTCATTTCGAGCCATCTCGATTGTACTTTTTCGTGTATTTTTCTTCATCTCGAGTGTCCTTTTAAATAGGAGAGAGGATATTTCGAGTCTTTTAAATAGTAATTTGTGTCAGCTCATAGGAGACAAGCATGTCAGGCTCGTCAGCCTCTTGATAGACGTGCGTCAGAACGCGTGGGTCACAGCAGCAGTCAACTCGAGACCACATCTCGAGTGGGTCTCGAGTGGTCTTCTCGAGGCACGTGTCATCAGAACGTCAGCATCTCATCAGGTGTCAACAAGGCGCGTGAAGAGTCAACAACGAAAACGCGTCAGCTGGTCAACTCTCAAAACGTGTGCGTCAGACCTGTCGGCGCGTGGGAAACAAGAAGGACGCGTCAGATTGTCAGGCAGCTGTCATCTCGTAAGTTGTGAGCGCGTGAAAGCGCGTGCTTATCATCTCGAGGCGCGTAAGGCTATCTCGAGCCGCGTGGCGCGTCAGCAAGGCATCTCGAGTCCTCTCGGGCGCGTGGGGGCGCGTGATTTCAGTATCTCGAGTGTTTAAGCGCGTTTTTCGACTTATTTCGTGTCTATTTCGAGTATTTCTTCATATTTCGAGTGTATTTCGAGTGTGAGACGTATTTTGAGTTTTGGGCTTCATTTTTGAGTATTTTTTTTCAAGATATTGTACAGGCCTCTCCCTCATACAACTAAGTGGACACGAGATCATCCACTTCATCAAATAATTGGTGATCCGAATGCTCCAGTGCAAACACGATCGGCGACTGCGAATGAATGTTTGTTTGCTGCATTTTTGGCTAATTTTGAGCCATTGAAAGTTGCTGATGCTCTTGCAGATCCAGATTGGTTTATGGCCATGCAAGAAGAGATCAATCAGTTTGTGAGATTAAAAGTCTGGAGACTCGTACCTCGACCTGAAGGAAAATCAATCATTGATACCAAATGGATTTTTAAGAACAAGAAAGATGAGGATAACATTGTTGTTCGAAACAAGGCACGGTTGGTTGCCAAAGGATACAGACAACAAGAAGGAATCGACTACAATGAGACATTTGCTCCGGTTGCTCGTATTGAGGCTATAAGGATGTTTCTAGCCTACGCGGCACACAAAGACTTCACTGTCTATCAAATGGATGTGAAGACAACTTTTCTAAATGGCGTTCTGAAAGAGGAGGTATATGTTTCACAACCCGAAGGGTTTGTTGATCAAGATCATCCTGATCATGTCTATATTCTCGATAAGGCCTTATATGGTTTGAAACAAGCACCGCGGGCATGGTATGATTCCTTGTCTCAGTTTCTTGTTGAGTCTGGCTATTCCAAAGGTAAAATCGACAACACTTTGTTCATAAAACGTGAAGGCGAGCATATTATGTTGGTACAAATTTATGTAGATGACATTATTTTTGGGTCTACTTGTCCTAATTTTTGTGACACTTTTTCTAAACTCATGATGACTCGGTATGAGATGTCGATGATGGGAGAATTAAATTTCTTTCTTGGTTTGCAAGTTAAACAATTATCGGCTGGCATTTTCATTAATCAAGCAAAGTACATAAAAGATATTTTGAAAAAGTATAATTTGGAAAATGCTAAGATTATGAAAACACCGATGTCACCAAGTTGTGCACTAGATTCTGATCCTGATGGAACAGCTGTCGATGTGACAACTTATCGAGGAATGATTGGTTCTTTAATGTACTTAACTGCAAGTCGACCTGATATAATGTTTTCGACATGTCTTTGTGCTCGTTATCAGTCAAAGCCTAAAGTCTCTCATCTTAAAGCGGTCAAACGTATTTTTCGATATCTGAAAGGTACTATTAATCTTGGTCTATGGTATCCTAAAGGTTCAGGATATGAGTTGACAGGGTATACTGATGCGGATCATGGAGGATGCAAGTTAGATAGAAAGAGCACGTCAGGACACATACAGTTTTTGGGAGATAAGTTAGTTAGCTGGGCATCTAAGAAGCAGAATTGTGTTTCACTTTCAACGGCCGAAGCTGAATATGTGGCTGCTGCGAGTTGTTGTTCTCAGATTATTTGGATGCGTACCCAGTTACGAGATTACGGATTCAAGTTTGATAAGATCCCAATTTACTGTGATTCAAAGAGCGCAATTGCTATATCTTGCAATCCAGTCCAACACACGAAGACCAAACACATAGATATCAGGTATCATTTTATTAAAGATCATGTAGAGAAAGGTACGATAGCACTTTATTTTGTAAATACTGAATTTCAGTTGGCAGACTTGTTTACTAAAGCTTTGGATGAAAAGAGGTTTAACTTTCTTATCACCAAGCTTGGTATGCGAACTCTGAAAACTTGAAATAGTATTTTCAAAATTTATTTCTTTGTATATTTTCTTTCTACATTTGTTTTTCTTTTTCAGTTTAATAAAGTGTGTTTCTTTGTTTGAGGGGGAGTAAATAAATAAATAAAACAAAAAGAGGTCATTCAAGTTTCGGTACAACATATTTTTGAGGGGGAGCTACTAACTACCGAGGATTCATTTTTTACATGAATACCCAATTTTTATTATCTGTTTTGTAGGTAATTCACATTTCGAGGGGGAGCTTATATGTATATATATATCGTTTGGGATAAACACATATTTGAAAGATGAACAACTTTCAAGTATGAAAACAGTTTTTCATAATTGTTCAAATCACTTCTCTATTTTCAAAAGTTTTTCATGAATCTAGAAGTGAATTTTCAATGTTTTCATATTGAGGAATTGACGCATGTTTTCTAAACCGTGTGTTTCCAAAGATTGATACTTGTGTATTATCTTTTCTTATACTGTTTACGTATTCATACACACTGGTTTATGTTCTTCTTGTTTAGTTATTACCATGTCTCTAGAACGATCCAATTATTCGATGGTAATACACACGTTTGATATTCCAATTTGCGTCTAAGCGTTCGTTTGATCAGTCCGATACATCTTGTTTCATAAACATATATCTGTATATCGTTCATATAGATATTTTTCCTATCTTTTTGAACCATTCCTTTTTGCTCATACCATCTGATGAAACAGTTTTCTCAAACAATTCTTTGTTTTTCATGTGCATTCAGTATATATAAGTGTTTGGAGATATCATTTCGCTCATGTATTGTTTCTATACATTTTTTTTTGAGCAAACTTTATCAAAGGCTATATGATTCAACCGATGAATCATCGATTTTTCATGCTTAGGAAACATATTTCACGGGGAGTGAGGTTATTCAACTTCTATGGACTGCCAGCGCCGGTAGCCCTACCCAAGAAGTTATCCTTGAGAGAAATGAGGGGTGAAGGGTCTCAATCAAAGAGTGGGGGAGATAACTCATCCGGTTGAGTTATTCTCATAGTGTTAGAGCGGAAAAATGGAATAAGAGAGCTTGGTTAGAAGTGAGGAAGATTAAAAGAATTGGAGGGTGTGAGAACAGAGTTAAAAGAAAATTAAAACTCTGCACCAACCATTTCTAAGCCGGGCAACCACATAATCTATCGGTTCACGTTCTTTGGTGACTGATATTGAATCAAGG
Organism: Centaurea solstitialis; assembly: GCA_030169165.1. Taxonomy (NCBI): domain Eukaryota; kingdom Viridiplantae; phylum Streptophyta; class Magnoliopsida; order Asterales; family Asteraceae; genus Centaurea; species Centaurea solstitialis. The sequence continues at coordinate 7,849,837 of CM058043.1, read as the reverse complement.
CAAAGCCCAATGCCGACTCTCGTTTAAACCCCACCAGCTACTCATTTTCTTCTCAACAAGAAAATGTTTCATTTTTGCACAGGGACGCAGCATATAATCTATCAGATTTTCATTCGGAAAGTCGATATTGAAAAAGAAGGAAGTTGCCCTGCCTTCGAACTTCATTTCTTGCACATCGAGTCAGTGAATATGTTTTTCACTATTTTGAGCCTTTTAAAGCATTTTATGCTATTTCTTTCCACACTTTGCACACAAGGAATTTGTTTCTTTGTCAGAACATTCATAGAAATACACCGGTATTTCAATGATTGAATGGAAGTCCTGGGGGGTGAACGTCAATAAAGCCCTTTCTACAGTACATCCGTTGTACTAAGTGGCTTTGTGCTACTTACAGGCATTTTAACTGTTTCATGTGTTGTTTCAGGGTTACCACTCTATGTCTGAATTTGAAAAGATTCGGATAACTTTTGGAATTGACGGATGGTTTACATTTTTGGATGGTGGTTCGGAAGGAAAAGGATGGTGACTGATCACAACATTTCTAAAGAGTTGGTTGCTATGTGGATTCGCAGATTAATCATTTCTACATTGTGATTTGATGATAAAATCATTTTTTCATCAAATAGGGGGAGAAAGAATGCGAAATGGGGAGAAAGAAAGAGAAATGATAACGTCTTGATATGATAAAGAAAGAAAGAGAAATTCTTGTGATGTTTGTACATGGTGAAGTGCTTGAGAAATGTTCAAGAAATAATCAAAGTTGGTGAATGTTTTGGTGATTCAAAGAGCAAAGAAAGATGATTCTTCAACGTACTTGAAGATATTTGTTCAAAGTTCAAGTTAAGTTCTGAAGAGATTTTGTGCTTAAGTGGAAGATCAAGATGAAAAGTTTTATCAAGATAATCATGTTGTCAAAGTTTTGATTATTTGAAGACATTGAAGAAAAGTCAAGTGAAGACTGAAGATATCAAAGAGGTTGTTTCTGGATGATGAAATAAGAGTTTGAAGTTTATGGAGAATAAGAGATGGTTTTATTTTCTGAAGGTTGATTGGATGGAAATATCTGGAGATTGATACTTGGGTGGTTATCAGTTGGTGAATTCTGATTCAAGATGAGTTTATTGAAGGTGGATACTTCAAAGAAGATAATTCGTTTTTGCGGATAAAGGGGAGATTGTTTACTTTGAAAAGGTTGAGATATTTTCTGAAGACTGTGGAAGATCGTTAAAGTCAAGAGATTCTCAAGTTAAATTCATTGGAGAAGTTTTGAAGTTGGTTATTTGTATTTTGTGAAGATTTCTGATGCGGAAAAGTTTTGTTCGTTGATGATTCTGACAAAGTGAAGATTGAGCAGATTGTAAATGTTTACAAGTTTTTGTGTTAGTTGGTTATTTCCAACTTGAATACAAAGGGGGAGATTGTTAGGGTTAAAAATATAGTTGTATTCAAGTTTGGGTTGATAGTTGTATTTGTTGTAAAGTTGAGGGGAGCTGAGTGAAAATACCCTAGGGGTATAAAAGCTTTTGTGTTAGTTGTAACAATTAGAGAATTGAGAGTTTTGAGTGATACGTAACTGACAGATCTAGAGTTTGATAGAGGAGAGAGAAAGTTGAGTTTGTATCTTGTGTTCATATTGTTCATATCAATAAAGTGAGATTTGTGATTGAAATTGAAGCTTCTTAATCATGGTGGATTGATATTCAGATCTATCAGTTTTAGCCACTTGACCTGTTATAGCAGGTTACTACAAATTTGAAAATTACTTTAGTTCTTAAACTTATGGATAAAATGTGATTTAACCCTTAAACTTTTTACTAAAAAATGGTTTAACCCCTAAACTTTATTAATAAATGTTATAATCCTTAAATTTTTTTATAGTATTTGTTTAAATACCTAAACTTGTTTAACCTAATTATTTTTATCTCTAATGAGTGTTTAACCCTACTTTGAAGTACTTTTGAAACACATGATCTTAAATATCTCCAACTTGCATTTATTGTTCTTGATACCCCTTGATCAAATGAAATGTTCTCCAATACGATAGGAAATGACAGAAATGAAAACAAATCGAGATACGTACCAATAACTTTAGAAAGAAATTTTTGACAAAGAAGAAGATCGATTTGACTGAGTTGCAAGCTAGACTGGACTGGAACGAACGGATGCAAGGTTTTTTCTATCGTAAATGGATGGTAACGAGTTTAGCTAGTAGAATGTTTTATTGGATTATGTTAGGGATAAAAATAATTAGGTTAAACAAGTTTAGGTATTTAATCAAATACTATAAAAAGTTCAATACTTATAACATTCATTAAAAAGGTTTAGGGGTTAAACCATTTTATAATAGAAGTTTAAGGGCTAAATCATATTTTATCCATAAGTTTAGGGACTAAAGTGGTTTTTAAGAGTGTAGTAACCTGTTGTAGCAGGTCAAGTGGCTAAAATAATTAATTATAACAAGTTCATGGATTAAACATTCATTATAATAAGTTTAGGGATTAAAACATTCATTAAAAAAATTTAAGGGTTAAATCATTTTTAAACACAAAGTTTAGGGTTAAATCATATTTTATCCTAAAATAAATAAATAAAATAAAATGTTACAAAATATGAACTATGTAATTTGAGAATAAAAAATAATGATGTTCTACTATAAGGACCGATTATGTAATTTAATTAAACATTTTTCGGATGAGTTAATCACATAATCTAACAAAGTTGGATAGAGAGATAAAAATTGAATAACAATACAAACTATAGGGATGAAAAAAATAATTTAAAAATATCAAAAATGAAAAACATCATAATTATCAAATCACAAGGACCAAAGTTATATATTTTTATTGATTTTAAAATATTGTTCATCATTCCTGATAATTGTTAGTATATACAATTAGATTGAATCATTGAAATTGCCAACTCTAGAATTTGTAAGCCAAAACTTGTAAGAAATGTGCTTTTTATATAAAACTTAGTTTTCATCTTTTCATGTTGTTTTTATATAATATTTTGTTTCAAGTGTCACGCTGAAAAACAATAGTATGATATACCTTTTGATTTATATTATATTATAAGTTGATTGAATTTTTATCAATTTTTTCACAAGTATATAATTAGTTAGATTGGCTAACCTTTTCTTAACAATTTATCATACTATTTTTTCTATAAATCTATCCGTTATTCATTTTATAAACTCTAAATTAATAAAAATACTTTATTAAAATATTTATAAATGACAAATGTCATAACATATTGTATCTCAAGAAAAACTCTTTCAAATATCTTCTAAAATGATTGATAATTAATAAGATAATTTATAAGACAACTTTTGTAGTTTTGGATAATGCATATGTGACAAAGAGAGTTTTGTAAAAAAAAATTCTTTATATAAAGAAAAAGTGACACAAATTGTCCATTAATTGTCATCACTGCTAAGGCATTCATTTGTTTGGCTACTCATGTTTCACCTTTTTCCATTTAATGTTTATTATATTTACATAAGCTCATATTAATAGATGGAGTTCAATTAAGGTAACGTTTTTGCATGTATTTGATGCACGGTTAAAAAGTCTAATATCATTCTTCTACCATGCATAATTTGATTTGTGTATGTCTAAGTTTTAAGTGTAAAAAACAATGTTATATTTGTTTAATACATGTACCATTTACAGAATATATGGTCATACTAATATAATATTATTTAAATAGTCGAGACTTGTTTATATTTACAAGAGACCAAGAGAATTCTGGATTGCAACGCCTTGAATGTGGTTTTGCAGCTTTTGCTTCTACCAATGATAGTTTGTAGCTGATATATCAAGGGATAAGTTAGTTGGTATCCGATAAGCTAGCTTAATTATGAGTATGTAAAATGATTAAAAGGAGTTTTCTAGTCTTTTGGTTGAACTTGAGGAACTTATTAGGTTTTTTGGGTTGATTTCGTCAAATTTTCTTATATGTTAAGAATTTTGTGCAAAATAAAATGTTTTGCGATTTAAAATTAACTAACTAAATTAAAGAAGGCTAGGCTGATTAAACAAATTAGCATCAACAAGACAACAATTAATGTTAGCAACACCTTTACCACTACATCAACCATCCTACTAGCTTCGATTTGTTGTCTTCATTTAGGTTTTCATATATTCAAAGGATGCACTTAAAATTAAGTCCATGTACCGTCTTAACGGCTCATTTTTTACTTCTTACACTAACCGAGTGAGTGGGTTCACAAAACCCAACTCAACTCTTAGTAGGTCCGCCCTTGATGGAGTGGAAGTGGTGGGCATGCAGTGGTAGTGGTAGCAGATTGTGGTGTGTTTGGTAGCGACGATGGTTGTGGAAGTGGTGGAGGAGTTTGTTGTGGAAATGATGGAGGTAGTTGTTGTGGTAGAGGGGAGGTAAAGGTGGCGAACAATGGTGGTGGTGGTGATGGACGATGGCCGATGGTGGTCGTGAAGGTGGCGATCGACAATGTTGGTCGGTGGCCAACGGTGCTTGTGAAAGTGGTTGAGGAGCTTGTTGTGGGTGAATTGGAGGTACAGGTTGCCGACGGCCACTGCCACTACGACTAGCCGTGGTGACCACTAGACCACTAAAAACAACGATCATATTAAGGTTATATATTAAATGAGGGTTTAATTAGTTATATTTTAGTTTTTATCTCATTCTTGTCCCATGTCATTCCAAGGGTTTTGGTAGAACAAGGAAAACCTTTTAGTCCCACCTTGTGTAATTGTTGTCCCTATCCAATGCACCGAACGTGGGATAGTGATCGAGTTCTGGTTCTTTGTCCTATGTTGCACCAAACATGGGACATGAAGTTTTATCCCCACCCTATCCTTATCCCATGCACGAAACGTAACCTTAGGGTACAAAGTGTCATAACAACATTTTAATGTGACTTCAGTTAAATTTATAGAAAGACATTAATTACAAATATGTTGTTAGAATAAACAATCGAGCAAGTAATATTCTTAAGAAATAGTAAGTTAATACAAAGTTGATCAAACTATTGACTTAATACGTCACCATATTAGTCTATGACAAAATATGAAGTTGAGGTTAACGTGAGAAGTGAATTTGAACCCTTGATCACTTTTTTTTTTTTTGGGAAGGTTCACCTGGACTTTGGCCAGACTACATCCTTGGCAATTTTTACCGAGAGCTAAAGCATGCTCCCCTGGGATTAATACTCAGTGGCCCCTGGTTGCTCACCCCCGGATTCGAACTTGGGTGGGTTTTTCCCCAACACCAAGTCTTAACCAGTAGGCTGCCCCATTGGGGTTAACCCTTGATCACTTTTAATCTCAAGCACTCTCATGAATAACACTAGCTTGATATGGGGATTGATCACATGCATCTTAATTCATCCAACCCTAACATACATTTAACGCTTGAAAACCAACTTCTTAAGTTTCTTACATTAACTCAAATTCTCACCGAAATTGAACCCAAGCTTTAATCCATCTATCTTTTGACTATCTATCTATTTATTATACATATATTGAGTTTAAATCATAAGTAAGAACCAATATACGTGCTGTCCAAAAAAAAGAACCAATGTACGTGGTTCAATAAGAAATTTGACCCATAAATAATGATTAAACTTGTTAAGTTATCTAATTCCATCCTAAAACTTTATAGTTCAAATGAGAAGTGCTAAAAAAAAGAGAAGTAACTCATCCGGTCAACAAAAGCGGCTTTGACCGGGCCCCCCTCCTTTAATTGTCTCCACCCTCCATGAATCGTGTCAATCATCCGTGATCACGTCCAGCGTAACCGGTCAAAACCGCCTTTATTGACTGGCAGCGGCGAATCTAGAACACAAAACCACGTGGTTCCCTAACTAAGTTTAGCCGAAAAAAATAAGTGTCAACTATACGTTTGTCGAGTCCGGCCACTAAAATTAAAAACCAAACATTAAAGCCGTGATTTTTTGTTTGGTGTGGCTTCTTTTGTTTGATATTTGAGCCAGACTTAAAATCGTTGAGCCACAAACCAAAAATTTTTAATTTAGCATTTGGGCCAAATTTAAACAAAAAGTTTTAAAAATAACAACAATGCACGCTAGCTGAATGGAACCCATGACCTACCTTACACAACCGAATGCGTTTTCCAGCACACAAATAATCTCTTTGTGTTTTTTAGCTGCGAAATAAATTTTTAAGGTAGTTCCTCAAAAAAACTAAGGTAGCTAGGTCCCAAAAAAAACTTCTATATAACTTCTAATAAAATCGGAAATTTTAGGTAGGTCCCGGGACCTACCTACGGTTAAGGTAAATTCGCCCTTGTTAACTGGATGAGTGGTGAAGATCACTTCTCTACTTCTTATTTTTTAGCACTTCTCATTTGAACCTTTCTCTCTATATATATATAATCCAATGTTGGTTTTATATACTTAATTAAAACTTAAAAGTCTAGTAAAATATTCTACCAAAACATATAAATTTTTTTACAAACAAATTCTGTTATAATAAAATAACTATGCTTTACATTAAAGCTTCATTAATAGATTGATATATGGCTAGAAAAAATTCATTAATTTGTTTGGTCAAGAAAAACATGCATATGGATAAGTATGAAACAATACAGCTCTGCATGCATATGCAAGAACTTTTAAACAAGATAATGACATATGTTGAACCAGTTTAGAGTTATGAAAATGGTTTTCCCAAAATAGAACCCATTGTTTGAGTGGCAAGTGACCATATGCCCAATCCAAATACAACACCAACTCTCTAGAAAGCAGTCTGAAAATGGAAGCCATTGTTTCAGTACTTTTGAACAATAATTGTGTTAATTTAATCAATGTCTTTTAGGGCAGCTTCTCTTTTAGACCCCACTGCACCTTAAATCTTTTGGTTACTTAATTGGGAAGAGTCGATAGTGGCACACTCCAAAAGAAACTTCCACCATGCAACTCGATGTTGCCTTCGATCGCATATCGTATTACAGGTGGATGTTGTTTAATAAATCCGAAAAAAGAGAACTTGTAATAAAGTTCGTTAAACAAAACTTTGTCGTTTTGAAGTTAGGATATGAATCCAAGTATGCAACACATGATGTCACACTAGTTTTATTGTTTTATTACACTATCTGACGTTATAGATTTAGGGTTAACTAATCTAGCCAATTAAGCTTAGAGACTTGTTTACGTGTTCAGTTTCTTTTGTGTCATGTTAGATTTTTGTCGGTTTGTATCCATGACAAATTAACTGATGTCGTCGGTTTGTATCCATTTGCAAGCCTCATAACTTGTAGAAAAAATTAATCAGATTTGATCATCTTAATGCATAATCTACTATACCATGATCATTTGGGATTTTGCATGTAACTATTTTATCAATAACTCAAATTAAGCAATGTTAGTTGACCGTTACTTGGGGGTAGTTTTTACCCAATAATACTTACAGTAAACATTTTTTTAGAAGGTTCATCTAGGCTTTGCTCAGACTACATCCTTGGCAATTTTTACCAAGAACTAAGACATGCTCTCCTGAGATTAATACTCTGTGGCCACCAATTGCGCACGCATGGATTTGATCCCGGGTGGAAGCTACCACTCTTTGGGAACTTACCACTACGCCACACCTTGGTAATGTATGCAACATATTTATCCGGTAAGAGTCGTCACTCTAATCACTTACCCAATAGGACCTTTAATATCGTTCTTACCGGGTAAAGTTCTCATGAATCTGTCATTTTCATCCAATAAAGTAATATGACTGGGTATACATGATAAGTATTTTAGCAAATTGCCCCTTAAAGGCACACCTACGATTACCTTTTTTAAAAAGGGTATCCGAGACTTTGCCCCTACTAATTCCGGCAAGGTTTACCGACAGCTAATCAAGCATGCTACCTTCACTTAATACTCAGTCGCTTATTCGAAGGGTTAATAAGCCACTTTCTCCACAATCCTTAACCAGTACACCACAACCTTATAGTTTCCGTGGTTGCTTTCTGTGTTGAATTTTACGGTGATAGCTTTTCTTGGGTCGCAAATGTCACGTTTAGAAGTTGTTTTATATCTCCTATATATCACTTTTTAATGGATATCGCTTTATCCTTCTTAGATATTACCTTTTGCAGCATCTGTTTTGTGGCCATTATAGATACGCTTTTTGGTAACAATATTCAATGCTTTACATCAGTAATATATATTGTGTTTGTCGGTTTTCGTTTAATAAATTCTTTTGAATCAACTTTTTGCCACCATAAAAAGGTACCTTTTTCAACCAATTAATTAATATACTATATATCTATTCAAACTTATGTAATTGGCAACGTTTTTATTGGTTGTTGCTATTGTGCTTTATTTTTTTAGTGGCATTTGTTGGTCATGACTAAAATATTATTAAAAAATAGACTATGTGGTTATTAAGCATTAAAAGTTGAAAGATTTAAGTGATCAAACCATGTACGTACGTCATATATAAAGTTGTTGAGACAAGTAAGTTGACGGCATGTTTTTTGATGTCTAAGTTTTAAAAGATAATTTTGAAATAAAATGTTATAGTAGCTAATTTGTTTTAAGTCATTTTAAAAAGTGATTTATAGAAACAAACGTTCTCATATTTGTTTATAGGATTCTATATTAAAAATTAAATATTTGAACATTTTTGGAGGAGAAACCATTTAAGATGTCTAAAAATCTTATATGAATCTATTATACGTTTTAAGTGCCATACAACGGTTTGACCCTATCTATAAACTTATTTCACTACGTATGATACGTATTAGAGGTGATCAATTGCGGGCTTGGGCCGGGCCTAATAAGGTTATTTTTTTGTGTTCAACATGCTTAATATAGAAAAGTCAAACCTTTTTTTACGGGCTTTCCCACGGGTTAGGGAGCTATTTTTTTACATTTAAAAAGACAAAGGTACATAAATCATTTAAATTATGTAATGCTTTCGAGCATAAAAATAAGATCTAAAGAATATTAATGTACATAATATATGGGAAAAAAGTACTATGATATATGCATTATGAACATTTTCTCTCTAACAATTTATAAAATTATATTAAGTTATTAAATCCAAAGTTACTTCTTAATCTTTTTCAATAAAGATCATTGAATAATTTACCATATACAAAGTTAAATGAACTAGTCCTCCAGTGTTGTGGCGGATTGGTTATTGTTTGGGGAGTTCATAGCGCCCTAACCAAGTTCGAACCTTTCCGTGCGCGTGCCTGAGGACATTTAAGTGGGGTCATGTTTAGCCTTCAAAATTGTCGGATGATTAGTCGGGCTTTGGCCCAGACACTCTTCCAAAAAAAAAAGTTAAATGAACTATAAAAATATAATAGGTCGGGCGGGCTTGTCTGATTTTTTTTTTTGCCCAAGCCTACCCATTTTTACAACAATGATTGTCCAAATACGCTATTCTAACGGTCTAACAGGCCGTACTGCCCAGAAACAACTTTAATACAATATATTTTATCTAGTTTTAAATTCAATCCTATAAAGTTGTTATTATATTAGTTAAAGGCATCTAATTAACTTAATTTATTAAAGTCAATAAAAGTAACTTTTACTATATACATTTTTATTGCATGCCTATAATTTATTTGAACGTGCAATCTTAAGCATAAATTATGTGATTTTACATAAATTTTTTTAACCGAAAAAGGGAGATTTTATTTCAATCAAAACTAACAAGAAACTAGAAATAACAAATTATCTATAGAGGGATAAAAGCGATTTAATTCGATCATCCCCACAAAAGTTTCTACCAATTTTAGCATTTGTAGCGCTCACCTTAATCCAATAGAAAACATAGTATTGTACCAAATTAGTAAATCTCCTTTGGTTTTTCATCCTCTAGTTGAAAATCATTTTGTTTCTTTGATTGATAAATGTAGTTTTTCAAATATATAACTTTAAAATAGCACAAATCTATAACAATTTTAAAATCCTCCCTCAAAATTTTAATGAAAAATAATAGAACTTTTGAAAATTACAAAAGCTATCTATGAAAAGCAAAAAAAACATAAATAAGTTTTATTGTTTCCAAACCTTACACGAGTTAAACCCCCTTGCTGCCCTTTCACAGTCCATTAAGATATCTTCTCTACGCCGCCTATCATCCTTATCCGCACGTGATATTGATACCCATCATTTTAATCTATTCTTTTACTCTTGATTCTCTCTCTTTCTCATAACAACTTTTATGATGTACATATACACAGAGAGGAAAAGAGCGAGATTCCAAGCATAACGAATCAGAAAAAGGGATATCGATAGAAGAAGCCAACCGCGATGACAGTCACTTCTACATAAGCGATGATGGGAGCAACTGATATTTAGTTTTATTTTCTACTTTCAAATTTTCCAACAGTTAAAGGTATATATTTAGGTTAAAAAAAAACCTAAATTAACAATTTCTAAAACTTCAATTGGTTGATGTATTTAAAAACATACTTAAAACTTAATTATTCAAAGTAGAAAAATTCAATTATTATGTTATTTCAAAAAAAAAAAAAGTCAAATCATTTAAAATCAGAAAAATTGTTGGGTTTTTCCTAAACTTTCCCTTTAGATTTATCATATAACTTAAGTATTTCTTATTTATTACTACATAATTACTAGAGTAAAAAGATGTATTATTAGATGATAATAAGTTTAATGAACCAAGTGGATACACGCTTCTATCCTAAGAGACACATATATAATATATACACCCACCTACAAACATTGTGTCAAGTGGAAAACACTAACGGCGATGAGCTAATGCATGGTCCCAGCCGTCGTACGGCCGCCGGTAGCGATCTTTGCAGGCTCATTAAATCCACTATCACATGCAGGATTTGCTTATTTGTTTGTTTGTGTATATATATATATATATATATATATACATACACACACCCTTAAATATGTCTCTCTCTCTCTCACTCATCAACAACGTGAAGCTGCGGTTATCTGCGGATCGATTTGATTGCTACGCAGCGAGTATCGTCTGTCGACATTGTCTGCTAACATGTGATCTAGTTGACATTGATTTATTTGTCTTTGAAAGTACAGATCTATCGCAAAAATGGCGGAATTACAAGGGTATCCATGATGTTGTAGGGTTTGTGCAAACGGTTGTGACGAACATAAAAATGCATATAGATATGATTTTGAGTAGTTTTAGTAATGACTCTTGTTTGAGTTCTATTATCGTTACATATGGCAAGTTATACTATAAATTGAAAGGGTGTTGGAATGTATGTGTTAAAAGTGATTATGAGATGTTGATACATAATATTGGATAGGGAATGGTAAGGCTACTGTGTCCAAGCCTCCAAGGTGTTGTGGTGGAGTGATTAGTGTGCTTCGAGGGTACATAGTGCCCACCCAAGTTCTAATCCCCTCATCTACATACTGAAGGACATTTGTCAATTCCTTTGTAGCTCAATGGTCGTTAACGTCCTGAGGGGGGCAGTGATGGTATCCCCTGTGTACTTGGGTTCGATTCGGGGGTCGACCTTCGAGCTGGGCATGGGCGAGGCTATGGGCCGGTAACGGTTTCCATGGTCGAGAGGATTAGTCGGGTGCTCGAATAAATTCCGGATACCTCTTCGACTTCGGTCGGGGCGTGTGCGTGTGTTTAACTGCCGTCCAAAAAATGGTAAGGCTACTATTAGAAAAATAAGGCTAAATAATAGAACACTTTAAAGAGACTAAAAAATAAAGAGACACATTTGTTGTAGTGCACAAGAAATATCAGATCTCGTAATGGTGACAAAATGAAAAGACACATTTCCTGGACGATTCTCATATGCATGGTTTTCATGACAAAATGAATAGTTCTCATACGTTGTTTAGAGAAAGACTGTCTTGCTAAAATAGTGGGAAGGAATCAAAACATCAAAACAAAAGAAGTAGATGCATTATATATATATAGGCATATATGAAATCAGTATTAGGTTAAAATGAAAAGTGCTAAAAAACGAGAAGTAGAGAAGTGATCTCCATCACTCATCCGTTCAATAAAGGCGACTTTGACCGGGACACCCTCCTTTAATCGTCTCCACCCTCCGTGAATCGCGTCAATCCTCCATGATCAGGTCAACCGTAACCGGTCAAAACCGTCTTTATTGACCGGATGAGTGGTGGAGATCACCTCTCTACTTCTCACTTTTTAGCACTTCTCATTTGAACCTTTCTCTATGAAATCATGTAAGAAGTGTCATTTTTTGGAGGGAAGTGTGAGAAGTGGGTTATCAATTGTTGATACAAATTGAACGAATATTAGGGTGAGATGCAGTGAGATAAGATGCATCGGACCAATTCTCTTTTAAGCTGCAATTTATAGGAGGTTATCGACTGAAAGCTCATCTTTCTTTGCAAATGTGAGGACAATCTAGAAAACACCATGTCTCTAATTGTGTCTAAATAATCTATATATATATTAAAGAAAGGTTTTGGCTGACATCATCAATACGAAATTGAGCAATTTCATTGGCCAATTAATTAAAATACATCAATTGATGATGTCATAATGTATATCTATTTTTTCCTTTTTTTAATACCATACTAATACCTATAAATTCGATTTTTTGTAACTACAAATATGGAAAAATTATTTTCCAAAATTCACATACCTAAAATTTCTCATTAATTTATTAATTTCCCTTTTATCATTTACATGTTGTATCCTTAGAATTATTTGATTAAATTAATTTTTACCCTTTAGTTTTTCAATTTTCATTTTACAACCTTATCATATATATGAATTAAAACCATTTAAGTTTTTTGTTTTTTTTTTCTATAAATTACGCCATTATAATCGTCTCGACGATACCTTCAAAATGAGTATAATATTGAATATTTTTTTAATTAATTTATATTATTAAATATTAAAAAATAGATGTAAATGAACTTGTTTACATTTTATTACAATTCTATTGTTGATATTCTTGAAATTTAAATATTTCTATTTTTAATCTAACAATTTTTAAAAATTAATTATAAATAACGAAAAGTTATTTTATTTAAACCCCTATTGTTGATATTTAGAAATTTAAAGATTTCATCCTTTTAATCTTACTAATTTTTTAATCTTACTAATTTTATAGATCATTTATAAATAATGATTTTTTTAAAACCCTACAAATAAAAAACACTACATAATTTAATTATGAGTCCCTCCCGATTTAGAATCATTCACGAAATCCGAATCTTTGGACAAAAGAATTATAAATTTTAATTTCAGATATTTTAACAAGTATTAGATGACTACAATATTTAATAATAAAACAAGAGTAATTTTTTCCCATTTAAATCGTTGATTAATTAGAATTATTTTTACTAAACAATTATTCTCTACTTACTCAATTTCAAATGAAGTTTTGAATAAACGATTGAAACAAAAATAATTTAAATGTTATATATATAAAATTTTAAATGGCTATGATTAAACTAAATCATTAATGTTTCTTTTATCAACTAAGTCATATTTATAGTGTTAATTGGATATTGGATTTGATTTATGGTGAATTATTTGTGAACTTTATAATGCAAATGTTAATTCTTATTAGAAACTAGAACAATATGTTTAAGTCGTCCGTGTATTACACGGGCCATTAACTAGTACAAGATTATTCAGATGCATCAATAATGATGAATAATACATCATTCAGACTGAATGATGCATTATGCAGACTGAATGTTATATTATTTATCTATTATCATGAATAATGCATGAACATTCGGTCTAAATAATCATGTATTATGCGTACTAAATAGGACGCATTGCGCGTTCTATGTTGTCCTCATGTTCGCAATGAAAAATGAGTTTTTATTTGAACCTACCCCTATATATATATGATCTTGTAAATGAATCATATGTAATTTTGTTGGTTTTTATGTTCTTTTAAATATGTACGTACTATACTCATTTGACCCTTACTCTCTCTTTCTCTATATATATATGTGTGTGTGTGTGTGTGTGTGTGTGTGTGTGTGTGTGTGTGTGTTTGTAAGCATAAGATCGTGTAAGAAGTTGAGTTAACGATGAAAAGCATGACGAATGGATCTAAACCATTGATAACTTTTTATTCCATTGTCTTTCAGTGTTGTGGCGGATTGGTTATTGCTCAGGGAGTTCATAGCGCCCTAACCGCATTCGAGCCGTCTTGCACGCATGCCTGTGGACATTTAAGTGGGGCCATGTTTAGCCTCCAAAATTGTCGGGGATTAGTCGGGCTTTGGCCCGGATTCCAAAAAAAAAAACTTTTAATTTCATGCTCTTTCATGAATTACGCTTTAGAAGGTAATTGATTCGATGCATCTCATCTTAATTTGCGTTCATTTCTCATCAAATGGTGAACAACCAATACTCACATTTCTCACAAACATAACATGCATTTCTCACTAGAACCTAACCTCCTCTCTCGCTCTCTCTCTTTTTCTCTCCCCCCCTCTTCTCTCTCTCTCCATATATATATATATATATATATCAATAGAGGGAGGATCATACAAGAACAACTTCATTTGCAAGAATAAAAGAACCATTTTGAGCCACACATTGATGTGGGCCCATATGGGTCCCACATATTAAAAAAAATCATATATGATTTAGTGGTGGGACCCATCTGAATCATATATGATTTTTTAATAAGTGGGAGTGTGGGACCCACATGGGCCCACATCATATATGATCTAGAATTGTTCATTTATTCTTTCAAATTGACTTTGTTCTTGTTTGAACCTTTCTCATATATCAATATATGTGAAACAATATATAAATTCTAATATTTGCTGGAACAAGATCGTAAAAACATTTTTTAGTCGGTTTTCACGCATTTTCACTAATAAAATGGTTTTCTTTTGATTACTCTCCCACACACACACACACCCACATATATATATATATAGAGGAAGGTTCAAATGTGAACCACTTTTTGGTTGTGAACGTGAGGACAACCGAGAGCGCGACACATGGCGGATGACTAGGCGCCACGTTGGCTTTGAGTGTGGTCCCCTCCTTTAATTCAATGCCCTCCCCATGAATCGCGCCTAGTCACCCGCTGTGGATCTGACGTGGCGCCTAGTCATCCGCCACGTGTCGCGCTCTCAATTGTCCTCACGTTCACAACAAAAAAGTGGTTCACATTTGAACCCACCCCTATATATATATATATATGTGGAGAGGGAGAGGGAGAGGGAGAGAAAAAGAGAGACACACATTTAAATGCATACCTTGCAATTGTTAGATACCTTACAAATCTATCTAATTAAGGATTAACGTAAAGGTTCAGCAAGTGAGATGGAAAAGTAGTGATAGCTCTCACCAACCCACAATCAAGAACGGTTTACCCATTTCAAACTATCTTGAAATGAAATATTTTACGATCCTTACGTCAATCAATGAGTCTGGATCCTCAAATCTTGGATGATGTGAACTCATTTACATTTTTTCTAACTAAAAGTACCATATATACTTTTAATTTGTATTAACTTGACTCAAATTTTCAACTCTTGTAGGGTCCTTCCTAATCGATAACAAAATTGGAAAACAAAATCAATCATCTTAATTGCATGTTTACCCTACAATCATACCCCAATTTCCGACCACTCTCATCCTCCCACTAAAGAGAGTGAAAACGACCCAAAAAGCATCAATCTTTTATTCTCAAAAAGAATCCTCAAAAATTATTTTGTTCATTTATATCTTTCAACCACCACCTTCTTATTATTAAACACGTGGGTTTTAAAAATTAGGGTAAGGGTATTAAGAGCATCTCCCACACCTATGTTAATTTTTTTTAAATAGAGTAAAAATGTTAAAATCTTTAAAAAAAATTGCATCTAACTCTAATAGATATTCTGTTATAACAACTTTAACATTGTTATCATTGATAAAAACATTAAAATAGTCATTTTTCTTTATCCCTCCTCTTTTCTGTATTGTTGTATAAAGAATAGAATTGTTGGAGTAAAAAATATGATAAAATCTACATTTTTTTATTATAACATAGGTGTTGGAGATGCTCGCTTTAATAAGATTGAATATGCAAATATATATATAGAGGTTAAATCATGTAAAAACCATTTTATTAGTGAAACCCCGTGAAAATCAATTAAAAAATAATTTTTTACGATTTTTTTCCATCAAATTTTAGGATTGATATATTGTTTCACATATTTTTTTTCATAAGGTGAGTATCATTCATGAATTTGTTTCATAATATGAATAAAAATGTTGTATATTTTCGATTTATAATATGAATAAAAATTTTATTTTTTCATGGATTATACTAATTACATTATGAAAAAAAAAATATGTGTAACAATAGTTAACATCATAGTATTTGATAAAAAAATCGTAAAAAAAATGTTTTTAGTTGATTTTCACGGATAAAATGGTTTTTATTTGATTACACCCTATATATGTAAATCTTTCCAAACTTATTACCAAACTCACTGTTATTTCATTCTGTTAAAAACATGCAAGTCAACATATATAATATATAAATATTATATATTTTCTCTTTATATAACAATGACGTTTAATTCTCTTGTTCAAAAGAGATATAAGAAAGGGTTAAGTTTAATTAATGGTTTTTTGATGGATAAATCAATCTAAGAAGTAGCCACCCAACAAGAAGATGGTTCCCAATGACAGCATATGTTTTTGTCTCCATTCTCATCTTCGTTGCATCTTCTTAGCCTTTGAAAATTTTCAACTACGACATTTTGTTGTATCTCCTCGTCACTCTTCTCTACATCGTTCGTGTCGTTTTCTCGACGTTTCCCGTCGCAATCGCCCTCTCCGCGCTTCTTCCAACACGTCAACCGAAGTCGACCGTGGCTTCGTTCGGCTTGCAAACAACTCGTTCCCAACGATGTCTCCGTGGCTTCAATTATTAGCCGCCCTCCTTCGCGGTGTGGCCTAACTTGAAACGGCTTAGACCCACTCATCGTGGTCAATGGAGGCGGAAAGCTTCGCGAAGAAACTTTTTTCGACTCCACGTGTTCTCTTCGCCCCCTTTTGACGGATAAACGCGATGATGGGAACGAGAACATGGCATCATCCTCACTAGTATCGCTGCCCGATTCGCTACCCAAACTCTCGGTGCAAAGTTCGAGGCTTTTTTGGCTAAGTTTCAAAGATTGGTTGTAAAGATACGAGGTGTTCGAATCGTAATCCTCGATGGGTTTTTGGGACGAAAGAGATTCGAGAAAACTCGAACCTTCGAAACGGGTTTTCGGGGTGCAAGATTTTGGTGAAACTAGTTTGAGTCTCATGGTTGTTGCCTCTATGACATGAGAGGAGTCCATGGAAGGTTGGGAAGCTTGGCTATAGACAATTGTAGACATGTTTTTGGGTGAGGGATAATGAAAGAGGGTGAGGGTAGGATTGAATTTATAGGGAGGAAAATTGGTGACAAAAGATGATGTTAGAGCCTGGGTGGCAAATGGAAAACCTTTTTGCACCACTTGATATTATATAATCATGACTCCACCACACCACAGTCCACACTGTCTAACAATTTGATTTGTTAGAAAAGGTATAATTCCAACCTTTATTTGTTAAAAGATAGTCATGTAATTTGTTTGATTAAAAATTAGCTATATTGAAGATAAATTAGTTTAAAAAGTAAGAGGGTAATATTTTTTACTAAAAATAAAATAAAAAGTAAAAAAGATAGTCATGTATTCAAATTTTTAGTTTTGTTCCTAATCAATTCTTAATTAACCATTTTATATTTTAAAATTGATAAGGTGGCGTTTGGTTTGCAGAATGGAATCTGTTAGAATTGGAATCAGTCAAAGGAATTGGAATCTGAAGGAATTGGAATGGAATTTAACAATCTTTGACCATGCGTTTGGTTGAGAGGAATTGGAATTGGAATTTGTCAAAAAAAAATTGAATATGTATGTTTAGTTCATTGATAATATGGTATTGGTGAGGGATGGAGGAGGTGGTGGAGACGGCGACGGTGGGTGGCGGGTGGCAGTAACGGCGGTGGCGGGTGGCAGTAACGATGGTGGCGGTGGCGGTAACGGTAACGGTGGTGGCGGGTGGCGGTAACGACGGTGGCGGTGGCGGTAATGGCGGTGGCGGGTGGTGGTAACGGCGGTGGCGGGTGGCGGTGGCGGTAACGGTGGGGTGGTGGGTGGCGGGTGGCGGTAACGGTGGTGGTGGTGGCGGGTGGTAGTGGCGGTAAAAATGGTGGCGGGTGGCAATGGGTAACGATGGTGGCGGGTAGGTGGCGGGGAAAGGTGGTGCCATGCCTTGCTAAAACACCACCTTAAAATACGGTAGGAAGGAATTGAAATTCCTTGCTAAAACCTAAGGAATCTACATTCCATCATTTGTGGAATTTGAATTCCTTGTGAAAATTCAAAAGATGAACCAAACGCAGGAATGGAATTTAGTCAAAGGAATTGACCATTCCAATTCCTTTAAATTCCGCCGGATTCCAGCAAACCAAACGCCACCTAAGTTTTCTAAGAATTAATTTATAGCGCCAAAATTAACACTAATATGTACATAATAAAAGATAAGTATTTATTTAAAAATTAGGTTGAAACAAGAACAAATAAATTTTGTAAGAACAAATGAACAATTTTGAATCACATGTAATGTGGGTCCATGTGGGAGCCACCCATTAAATTAATAATATATTATTCAGGTGGATCCCACCACTAAAACATATACTCCTTTCATTCCAAAATTATTGTCCAGTTTTAACTTTTGAAAGTCTTTCTTTTTCGACTAAGACCTTAAATATTTTTTTTGTGTTATATAATACTTGAAGCAAATTATATGAATGGGTTGTGTTTTTAAGGTCAAAGTCGACAAAGAAAAACTTTCAAAAGTCAAAACTGGACAATAATTTTGGGACGGAGATAGCATGATTTTATTTAATGGGTGGGTCCTATATGGACCCACATAACATGTAATTCAAAATTGTTCATTTGTTCTTGCAAATGGGGTTGATTCTTGTATGAACCCACCTTTTCATTTAAACTCATCCCTGTATATATCTGCCTAACTTCACCAAATGATATCAACATGAGCGATGACATATGTTATGAAACATAACTTCAAAGCCAATTCGGTATAGATAATAGATATCAAACACATAATCAAAATAATATATGTAATTCTCTCTTAATTATATAATAAAATACATTAAATTTAAAAGAAAAAAAAAACATAACGATAAAATAGTCATTGTAGTCTTCAATTTGCTATCAAATTTTGATACTATTAAATAAAGACCAACATAAAGTTCATATGTGTTCTTGTTAAATTCATATAATAAACTTCCAATTTGTAGTATATACATTATTTCTTATATAATACAAATTAATTCACACATAACTTATAACTTCATCCCCACCACCCATGACCCATCCCTCTATGATGTATGTATTATCACTGTTCTAAACCACCACCCTCACCCACCTTCCAGATAAAACCTTGTGGTGCCTTGTGCTTTTTGAAATTTATATTTTGATCATAAACAAATATAAACATGGATATAGTATTAGGTTCAAATGAGTGCTAAAAGAATGAGAAGTAGAGAATTGATCTTCACCACTCATCCGGTCAATAAAGGTGGTTTTGACCGGGTCCCCTCCTTTAATAATCTCTACCCTCCCATGAACGGGTCAATCCCCCGTGATCGTGTCCACTGTAATCGGTCAAAGCCACTTTTATTGACTGGATGAGTGGTGAAGATCACTTCTCTACTTCGTATTTTTTACCACTTCTCATTTGAACCTTTTTCAATGGATATATGATATATCCATCATTTCTCAAGTAAATTGTTGCTTGAAATTTTACATAAATGGACTGATTTAATACTTAGAATGACTTTTTTGAGTTATCAAAAGTCAAATACGTGCCATTTTTACGTTATTTGATAGATTAATAAACCATGAGACGAAAGTTCGGCTGTGAACTCAAATTTTATCGCGAATGTAAATGTAAACGTGAATAATCATCTGTTATTCAAACTGAATAACACAATATTGTGTATTATTCACTTAAATAAGACTGAATATTATGCTACTCATTCTGAATAATATTAATTATTCAAAGTGAATATGTCACGTGTTGCGTTCTTGACTATCCTTACGTTTCCATTTTACAACTAAATTTGAGTTTTTATTTAAAACTGACCATAAACCTTAAATATCAAAAACACATTTCAAGGATGATAAGTATGAAAGTTATTATCATTATTATACATGCTAATCTGCTATATGTGTTTTAATGTTCAGAATTATTATTGTAAATTTAAATAAATAAGTTATGAAATAGACAAGAAATGACAATTTTTTAATGAAAAAGTACCATACCATTATAATAATGTGCTTTTTATAGATTATGCAATATGCAATAATTGTTTGTCTTCCTTTTTTTGAGTTTTCTACGAGACCTTCTTAGGAAAGAACATATGGTCGTATTTGGTTTGTGTTTCAATGATATGTTTTTCTTGAACATGGTTTCTTTTTTTTTAATTAAGTTTCTTCAATAAAATTGCAAATGATATAAAATATATTTTGTTTTGTTTTTTAGTATACTCATGTGCATCATCAAATTTTATTTTTTGAAAATTTCGTGATATATTGTCATATAATCTCTACTTTCGGTAACATTGATTCATTGAAAACGTTTATTTTATAACAAATACAACATCTCAAACATTTAATTACCTATTATATCCATAAGATCAGGTTTAAATAGAAACTCAAATTTGATTTCGAATATGAGGACAATCGAAAGTACGCAATAATAAATGAATTAATTGTAATAAATGAAAGCCACACTACCAGGGTTCGATTTCCACGGGTGACATTTCTGAGATATCCAGACTTTGGATCTGGTCCTTTGGGACGAGTTCGGGGCCGGTATGGGAGGATCCAGTCTATGGGATACGCTTCCCTGCTGGTCGGGTTCAACCATAGGTTGGGCCGGGTCGCAGCGGATTAGTGGGATTGCCCAATTGGAGGTCCGATACCGCTGGAGCGTGTGTGTGTTAACTTGTTGTTCAAAAAAAAACAATCGAAGAATTCATACTTTGGCTTTTGAATACTTTAAATCGTGCCATGAAGTAAATACTACCCAATGTATAGCTTCAAAGACAATTTCTTCAAAAGCAAAACCAACGCAACAAATTGACGGAATTTAAAAAAGAGTTTGTGAAAATGTTTGAAACACAAACTTACTATTAATAGGAACTTGAAAAAAAACTAAATTCACTTTTAGTACCTTCTAGATCACGGATACCACCTAAACTATAAGGTATGAAAGTGAACGTTGAACGAGAGAACTAAAACAAGAATAATGGTAACCAATGAACTTACTCCCGAGCAAAGATGCACCTAAAGAGTGAGTGGGGTAACTAGTAGAATTCTTAGGAGGTGTCTTGGCCCAACGATCGGTAACATAAACTAGCCCACGAAACGATCAAAATTTGATGGTCCAATAAGCATCAAAAACCGATCGGCCCAATGTATGTCTTCGTTCCAGCAGCTTCATCATCGGCCCATCTTTGTGGTCACGGGCTCACAGCCCAACAACATTTAAAAAGAAATGAGTTAGCTCAACATTTGGATACCTTTTATCGAATGTAGAGAAACTCTAAAACTAATTTTTAATTAAAAAAAATATAGAGATGACATCATCAATGTATGTATTTTTCTTAATTAACCAATAAAATCACTCAATTTCATTATTGATGACGTCAGGCGGAAAGAGTCTTTTAATAGATAATATAGATGTGGAGAAAGTTTTATGCGAGAAACATAACTTTTTAAGAAAACGCGAGAACAATTTTCAACCACTCATCTGGTCAACTAAGTCGGCTTTGACCGGGTCACCTTCCTTTAATCATCTCCACCCTCCATGAATCGCGTCAATATTCCGTGATCGCGTCCACCGTAACCAAAAATGTGTGGCTAAGAATCGTTCTTGTGTTTTTTTAAATTGACGTCTTCTCGTATGAACCCACCTCTCTATATATATATATATATATATATATTACTTTGGATTTGACTAAACAAAAATAAAAGGCAAAGAGGGATAGTCAAGTCTAATTTTTTTCAAGCTTGATCTAGTTGAGGGGGTGTTTCAGTAACTTCACCTTGATCACAAACCTCCTCTTGTTTCTTTTTCACATATAGAAAAAACCTTTACAGTAAATTTAGTTTTAGACAAAAAAAAAAGGTTAATATTGGTAACCTCAATCGACCCATAATCGTTTGACTCACTCAGCGGTTGTGGCTATAACCTAGTAAAGGAACAATACAGACCAACAATATTCCAATCAGCAAAAGTGAAAAACATTTAACAACCAAATCAATTAACTAAATGAACAAATTATCTAAGTCAACAACATTTAACAACCAAATCAATTAACTAAATGAACCCTATTCATTTTTGCTTCCTTTTTTTTCCGACATCGCAACGGTGTTCACACCCTTCAACTTCTGGTTTTCCTCGTGCAACTTCCTGTTCTCTTCCTCCAACTTCTTCAACTTTCTGTTCTCTTCCTCCAACCTCTTGACTTCTACCTCAAGAGGGTTCGGGTTCACCGGTGGAACACTGATAGACGGCGGCGTGTTTATCAGCGATAATTTTTCCAGTACGAAATCACACGTGCCTTCCATTTCTTTCAATGACTTCTTCACTTTTCCAAGATCCTTAGTTACCAAGACTAAAGAATCAGGTTTTTTCGCTTGAGCAACAGCCGCATCTTTACTCATCTTACTCATCGTAAAAGTAACAGATTTTGTCACAACCTACTATTTACGGAGATCGGACAAACTCATTAGATATATTAAAGAAAATAATGATAATATTTTGGCACAAATCACTTCCATCCCCACAATAAACAAAATCAAAGAAGAATCAAGCCTGGCTAGGAACAATTCAAACAAGAACAATTAATTGATCACTAAAAAACTGCAAACATGCAAATTAACAATTTAAGAATTGATTCACTACTAAGGCTATCAGTACCCCAACCCTCCCAACCTAACTGTCACATCAGCTAACACATCAGTTTTTCTCCAACCCTCTCATAAGCCCTCTGCAACCCTCTGCAACCTGTACCCCAACCCTCTCACACAACACACACACAACTCACGCGGGCCTTGGCGGTGTGGCCAACCCACCAAGGCTGGAGCCCGCCGGCTTCAAATGTCGCGTACCCCAAGCCCTCCCAACCTGGAAGCCCGCCGGCTTCAAATTTTGCAACCCGCCGCTGAGCCCGAGCTCCGCTACGCATAGCCTAAAAAACTATGTATTACCAATGGCCGTTACTGAGTATTAAAAAGCAGTCGGAAAATTCCGACTATTTTCTAAGGTTTACCTATGTTTCTAGTTTATTTTCTTTTTTTTTAATTAGGTATCGAAAAATCGTCGCGAAATCATCAGAAAGCCGTCAGTAAATGAAAGAGTTCGAAAGCAGTTGGAAAAAGTCATTGAAAAAACCGACTATAGCTTTTACCAGCCAGCTTAGCGACGGTCGTTTCGTTGGAAAACTGTCGATAAATTTTGGTGTCGACGGTTTACCGACTATTTTATGCCTTCAATAATACCCTTGTTTTTTTAGTAGTGATTATAGATACACACGAATACATCAAGCTATCTACCATAATCCTCTATCCAACGGGGATTTCTTTCCCCTCAAACCCATCACGCGGGGTCGGGGATGGCATGAAACCATAATTTGACCATATCCATTCTTAAAACATAACCTAAGGTTAGGAACAAATCATAACAAAATTATGATTAAATGGTGGATTTGTATTCACCAAATTAGGATTAATCACGAGATATATAGCATGAAACCAAAATTTTGCCAAATACAAGAAGAAAATTTAAAGAATGAAGGAAAATAATTAATTAACTTGTTATGAGATTAAAATAATGGATATGGTCGAATTATATGGAGGTCTATAACGTAAATGAGATTCCAAGCCAATATAGATGTCTGAAAACTATATTAAAGTGAGGTTGAGAAATAATCTATGAACTTCCAACGTTTAACAAAATACATGAAGAAAATCACAACGATAAATCGAAGAAAAAAAAGCTTACTTGAAATTGCTGAGACAACAACCGAGAGCGATTGATGATTTGAGGAGCGATTAATTATTTCTCCCTCTTTCTACATAAAATTATGAGAATTCTCTAAACTTATAAATTTTTCATGTTTTATCTATTTTAGAAATGATTTTTCGTCGTTTGTGGATCACTCGAATAAATGCACCAATTGATAATTTGTCGGAGCAATATAGTAAATAAAACATTCATTTTTTTTCTATTTTAGAGATGTTTTTAGTACTTAATTATTGTACCGACCATCTTAAATGAATATTAACCATTGGAGTATTTATATGAAAAACTTATTCTATTTTCTTTTAATAGGTTTAAGAGTAAACTTGAATTTTGGTCCTTGTGGTTTAGTGGAATCTTTAAAAGTGGTACCTAAATTTTGATAACTTTAGAAATCGTCCATGATGTTTTCATTTTGCTTTGAAAATGGTCCTTTAGCACTAATTTCGTTAACTTTCTCTATTAGTGGCATGAATATTTTTGTTTATTTATATTTCTCTCCTTTCCTTTCTTTTAACCATATCAAAAAAATTCTTATAACCATCAACATAGGATTCAAGATGATAAAAAAACCCATCGCATTCTTCTTGTGCTCAACTATTACCCTATCATGTTCAACTTATAAAATATACAATCAGAAAACACAAAGAAAATCTCTATAATAACATGTCTAATGGCCTAAAAAGAAGAATATACAACCAATAAAAACTAAATACATAAGCATCAGGAATAAATCTAACCAAACAAAATCTCTTTCAAGAACGTAACTCTTCTATGGCCATCCTTAACCGTACCGCCCATACAGCTGCCACCTCAGCGCACATCAGCTTTACCCCACCTTACCAACACCATACGTACCATCCTTTACCCATACCGCTCTAAATAATTAATTAAAAAAATAAAAGAAAAAGAAAAGAAAAGAGAGAAAGAAGAGAGAAATAGAGAGAAAGGTGGGGTGGGGTGGGGTGAGGTGGGGTGGGGTGGGGTGGGTAGAGGAGAGAGAACGGTACCAGCTTGTCGGTCCCTTCCCTGCCGGCCTTCTACCGCCCATCCACAACAGTGTTACCGTCGGTACCAGCTTGGTATCGGCCTCTTGAAGCTGTCCGTTAAGGATGCGTAAGTAGAAAACAAAGTAAATCATGTTGAACATGTAGAAGATTTATTAATCCTTTTAGTCTTGCCGATAGTAGTATCAAACAAGGGACGAGAACCCGTCGTTTATTAACCCTTCGTGTATTTCGTTCATTTATCAATTTTGTATATGAGCACATTGAGAAAGCTATTATATGGGATATAATTGTAGCTTGGAAATCATTTGTTTCAAGAGGGATTCAACCTCTTATAAAACCACCTATAACCCTCTAAGAATCATCATCCTTTAAATGAAGTTGAAAGAGAATCCCCTATTTGGTATTTGGTTATTGCGACCATAAAGAGAATTAAGAATTGGTTATCAGTGATATTTTGAACATGTATCTATTATGACACCTGTAACCAATGTCAAAATTACATACTATAATGACATATCAAGAAAAGCATCGGTGTCATTATGGGTAATTGACTTAGGCTGCGTACAATGGTTAGTTTGTTATGTGTAGCATATTTGGTTGATCTAATTTTCCAACATTTACAGGGTTGAATTAAAAACAGACAGTAAGGTAAAAGGGAGAAAATCAAGGGTAACTTGCTAAGCACTTGGATCAAAAACAGAAACCAAATAGTAGTACCAATGGATGGATAAAACGGTGAAAGGATTCTCCAAACGATAACCAAACAACAATACGACTATTGAGCCTGGTTAAATGAAAAAAGAGAGAAATCTAAATGGACAAAAATGCATCTGTTACTAGTCGAGAAAATCAATAAAGTTAGTGATGGAAGACCACTTCTAGAACAAAAAAAAACCATAGAAACGATTTCTAAAATTATCCGAGTTTAGGTCCCACTTTCAAAATTTTCACTAAACCACAAGGACCAAAATTAGATAAAAATGATTGAGTTACGGATTTGGCCCATGTGCAATGTGAAAGATTATGACTAAGTCCCCAAAGTCAAAATTAGATAAAAGTCTTTTTTTAAGGGTATTCGAGACTTTGCCCGACTAATCCCGACAAGGTTTACTGACAACTACGGCATACTGCCTGAGTTAATCCCTAGTGACCACCATCTGAAAGTGCCTGGATTCAAACCTGGGGTAGAAGAGTTGACAACCAACTTCTCCTACAAGCCTTAACCAGTACGCCATAGCCGTGTGGTTAAGTCTTCTTTTTATAGCCTATGAAATTTTGATAACCATGAGAACAAGTCCATCATGTGCTAGTTAATATGATTTTTCATGTAATATTGTTTCACAATATGAACTTCTTTTAGTCTGCTGTGACATAAAGTTATATGTTAAGAAATCTGACATTGTGGACCGAATAAATATGAAGCAAACATATTCTGAAACAAATATACATTCATGAATACATTAAACACTAGGCTTAGATGGAAAAAATATATGTAAAACAATACCTTAAGGTAAAAGTCTTCACAGTTATCACAATATATGAAGTTCTTATTTGATTGCATCCGTAATATACATATAGAGGGATGATTAAACGAGAACACAATCAAAATAAAAACACGAAACGAAAAAATCACATACAATTTTACAAGCGATTACAGAACACAGTCCATACAAGGATGAGTAGATGACCTGACTCGCAACCTCCGATCACGACCAAAGTCATGTTACACGTTATTATAATGTAAAATCAAATGTGAAGGATTTTATAAAGTTATGTCAAAAGATTAAACATTGAAGAAAGGAAGCAAAATAGACCATCTATATCAAATTTGCAATAAACCTCTACATCAATGAAATATCACTCATCTTTCAGTTTAGTTTTATATTAATAAAAAATTAGTTTTTTGTTTAATTAGATCAAAGAAAAAAATATGAAAGGGCCCACGTTTATAATTTGCAAGGGCTCTTTCCTATGTAGCAATGCCACATCGTTTGCAAAGGATGTTAGCAAGCTTGGTGTGAATGGCCAACTAAAATGTCCTTGGCAAAAGTCATGTGACTCAAAAAAAAAAAAACATATCATTAATAAAATCAAAATATTTGGACAAATATGTTAACAATCGAAACTTAGAGGTCATTTACTTAAACACTTACCCGGTAAAACCACTAGTAAAATTGAACACTATCATCTACTATAACGGACAATACTTAGTCTCTCAAACGGTATCTTACGCAACAATTTACCAGGTAAGACTCTCGGTTCATGCTATCGCTCTTACCGGACAAGATTATAGTCCTTTTCATGTTCGTCCTGTAAAATAAACTGACCAGATAAGCACTCACCAAATAAGCGTCAAGTACGAAGCCCCTTGAAAATCCAATAATAGTCGAGGAACAAAAGATGTAACTCCTCCATATTCCCCAACACTCAAGGGCATTCTCGTAATTACACATCTTTATAGGGATAAACCAAAGAAAGAGGGCAAGGCAACGAGGGTGAGTGGGTGGCCAAAGGGAAAAAGAGAGTCTTTGTGATGTGTTGAGAGCATAGCATAGAACCAATAATTCATTCTCTATAGCTTTTATACTAACAGAACCTTGGGCTCCAAAATTTCTGGTAAATTTTTTTGAATAAAAACACACACAAAGAAATTTGAAAGGGGGTTGTTGCGTGGCTTCCTCCCGCCATGAGTACTCAGGTGCTGGAGTCTTCGTGTTTGGCAGAAGACGGCCATGTCGACCACACCAAGACTCTGATTTGTGCGCTTAGCTTCCTTTCTCGCAACCTCCCCATTCCTCCTGACGTTTTCGATGCCGTCTCCTCCATCTACACCGCCGCCGACGACGACGGTGCTGTTCACTCCGCCGCTGGATCCGACGGCGGCGGTGGTAATCAAGTGGACGATGCTTCGTCTCCTGTGAGTTAATTGTAGTGTTGTTTCTTCAATTAGGTTGTGTTTGTTTTGTGTAATTGGCAGGTTTTTTGAGTTGATTATATAGTTGAAGTTGTGTTGATTAGGAAAATTGCAATTTTAGGGCATCTGTTACATGAATTATAAGAGTTTTTGTTGATTTTCCCCCTAATTGTGTTTGATCTATGTGTTGTGCTCTTTTTGTGTAACTGGTGGTAGGTCAGGTGTAATTATGGTTTGTTTATTGTGAATATTGATCTCTTTTTGTATAACTTTGGTCTACCTGTTGTCTATGGATATATCATTGTAGTTTTAGGTTTGATTAAATTACTTGATAATGTTGCAAATGAAATCATAGCAAGGTTAGTTGATGTGAGCTTGTGTTTTGAGTTACATGTGGTGGTGATTTGTGGTATTTGGCAGCTTAGGGGTAATGATGTTGTAGTGAGTAGTGGAGATAGGAGCTTGTACTTGTTCAAGAATTTTGTATCACTCTGTTGGTTTAGATGTAAGTATGAGGTCTCTATCTCTTTGATTTTGTTTGCATGAAAGTTAATAAGAGCTTTTAGGTTTCAATTGTAAAAGCTTTATTTAACTGTTTCTAGTTTTCTGTCAATGAAAGAGGGTTCATGAATACCATGGCTGCTGCTGTTTTGAGTCGATACTGTTAAACTTGGAATATATGTGTTTTCTAATGATTTCGCTATTGTGATGATATGTGGATGAAACCCCTATTTGACTCAAAGTGACAGTTGGGGCTTTTTTTTGACATTATTGCTGGATTGCCTGTCTTATTTCTTCACTTCAAAAATTTTCCAGCTACTATGTCGTTCATATCCTTTTTACTTTTATGAGATATTACAAAAGAAAATATGTTTTACGTAGTTGTATCACAAGAGATATTACCCTTCTCGTGGAAATTCTTATGAAATGCTATATGTTAAAATGCTCTGTATTTTGAGTGTAATGTATCACAGGAGATATTACCCTTCTCCATGTCAATTTTCTTAACTCCAATTGTTGTTTCTGTTTTACTTTTTGATATCATTACAGAACAACATCCAATTTTCAAATGGAGGAGATTTAATGGCAGACCTTGAGGATGCTCTGGCTAACCATCGCTCCAACCACATAACGGCGGCTGAAATGGAAGAAGCAAGGAAAAATCGGATGGAGAGCCACATCCAGAGTCGCTTGACTCAACTTGCAGGTTGCCATGCTCAGGACAAGCTTTTATATCATACTTCAACATTGTTGAGAAATATTCTGATTTCTTATTGATATCTATGCATTAAAGTGCAATCGCATTTGTTGCACAGGGGACCCTCCTTGAGAGTCTTTCACCTTTAACTAGACTCACTGATTAGTTATGATTTCTAGTTTCCAAGATCCTCTTGTTGAATAACAGTACAGATCTTTTATACGATATTATATGTTGTCTATGGTTTTGCAATTCACATCATATGATGACAGTTGGATGCAAGTTCATAGATCATAACCTTAATTGATATCAGATACAATTATATCTTGCATGAATCTTTACTGTCAGGTGGAATTGTCAATAAATTATTGTTTAACAACCTAATGATTTACTCATATTTTGTTGTCATGGATTCAGAATTGTCTACACACAGAGGTGAGGACCTGCAATCAAAGTGCTTGCTTGAACTCTACGGACTTAAGGTAGACTCCAATTTAAAACTTCTTAGTTTTCCATTTTTAGTTTTGTATCTAAAGATTGCCATCACAATGAGATGGCTGAGATCTCAATGGGAAGTTCTTGCACATCATCTTTAGCATTGGATGTGTGGAAATCACGGGGTTGCTTTATCATGAGATTGGGGGATACTTAGTTATTTTTGTTCTCAAAGTTTAAAAAAACGGAAACGAGCTTTGAGGCGTTTTTTTAACTAGTACGTGAGGCGTAAGCCTCGAGGCGGTTGTGGCGTAAGCCTCAAAAAACTAAAACAAAAAAATTTCATAAATTTACAACACTTAACATAATCTTATATTTCCATAGCAAAATAACCAAACCATAGAAATATAAAATCCATAATTCAATAATACTACTAAGTACCAACTATAAGTCTTAAAGCATCAACCTATGAGTTCTAATCATAAGTTCAACCTATGAGTTTGCGGGAGATGTTCACTAGAGCTGTCAGCTGGAGTTAAATAGAGAAAAATAGAGAAGATGAAAGTGGAATGGAGATATTGGGTATCTTGAATATTGAGGAAAAAAAAGATAGAGAGGGAAATGGAAGTGGTAAAACCGTATAATAGAGAAGATAGAGGGAAATGTTAACTTTTGCTTTGAATTCTTGGTAGAATAGAAAAGGAGGGAGATCAAAAGTCAACGAGATTGGGAATATGGCATGTCAAAGGGGTACTTTTTGGTTAACAGGTATAAATAGGTTCATTTTAGGTGAAAGGATTTATATTTATATATATAGATAAGGACAACAAAGGACAACAAAAGTACACCTTAAAATCCGGAAAGAAGTAAAAAGAAACACAAAAAGACCCTAAAAAAAGTTGCTAAAAGATACACAAAAAACCCATTAAAGAAAACGTACGCCTCATAACCGCCTCGCCGCCTCACCGCCTCGCCTCATCAAAAACGCGTACGCTCTATTCTAGGGGTGTGAGGCGGCGCCTCAGATACGTTTTTTGGGCGCCTCGCCTCGAGGCGCCTCGAGGTGTACGCCTCAACCGTTTTTTTAAACCATGATTATTCTTTGCTATAAACATTGGTTATTGAAAATAATAATGATATTTCCACTAACTGAGTCCCCAACTAGTTTGGGATCAAAGACTTATTGTTGTTGATCCACAATTAACTAAGTTTAGTGTGATGCTTTTATTGAATTCAACTAAGTTTAGTGTGAAATAAACTGAAAGCCACTAACATTTTGGGCCAGTACCTGTTTAATTATTTACACCATAAAACTGACTGATTTTCAGCAACCGTAAAGAAAGTGAGCTCTCATACTTTAAAATTTTGTGCATTAATGCTGTCTTAGTAGCTGTATTTCTGGTGTTCTTATAATACCATTCTATGTTAAGTGGCAACCCTTCATTCTTATGAGTTATGGCATATATCTTACATTCCAGCTAGCGGAGCTGCAAAGAAAAGTGAGGTCAAATGTGAGCTCGGAGTACATGCTGTGCTTAAATTGTGTGTATCCTGAGAAGAAACTCTTTGATTGGGGAATGATGCGGCTGTCTCGTCCTTCATATGCCGTGGGGGATGCTTTTGCTGTTGACTCAGACAACCATCTGAAGAAGAAACGTGATGCTGAGGTAATTTTCTACTTTACAGTTTACATTAAGGTTTTTTTTAATTTTTTTTTGTTATTTTTAAACTTCTCTATAGTCCTTAAAATGTTGATAGTCCATCTTTGTTTTCTTTATCGTAGTCTTGATACCAAGTTTGTATACAGTTGGAAAGGTTCTCAGACTTGGTATATGGCCTTAGATTAGCCAAGTCCAGAAGAGCGTTCAAACTGAGTTATGATATTTTCATAAAAAGAATGGCCACATTGCATAAAAGCTTCTTGGTAGTCATGTAGTTTTAGTCAATTCCTATGGGTGTAAAACCAAGTACACAGCCTTTGGGTGTTCATTTTAAGCTCCATGAAAATCAACCTGCCTTGTCGACATGGGTGGATCTGCATCTGCTGATATTCATCTTTTTTCTGAATAAAGTATTTAATTACTATATACCTTAACAGCCGTTATGTTTACGAGATCAGTCATAGTTACTCCAACTTTAAAGTAGTTATATTATGCAGAAGCGGAGTGTAGTTTCTATGGTGATCGAAAAAATTTCAGACTGAATAAAGTATTTGAGGGTTAATGTCGATGAAAATGTATGTTATGGGTCATTTTCAATCTTATTGAAAGAAATAGCACTACACTAACTTACTTCTGTAAGGAAACAAACCGTCACTATTAGAAATCTTTTATGATCCTTTAATGCTTCATCTGTTTCATTAGACACTATTACGATGATTCATTTTTGTTTCCATCTAAAAGTTTGATGTTTGTCATTTGACTGCCATTGATTTTGAGTTTGTTTTTAACTGGGTTTGTAATCCTTATGTTTGTAACTCGTAGCTTCACATCAAGTTCAAACTTACGCTTAAAAATCAAGAACCAATATATCCAATCTTTCAGATGAATTGGGTGTCAATGAGTACACATTGTGGGTCATTGCCCTAAATTTGTGGGTAATTTTTTGACCAAGCCAGTTGGTTCCGCATGTCTGATGGCTACCTGTGGATTTACCAACCTGATTAGTTATTAGTGGCAATCCTTGATGTATATGATGTTTGATTACTTTTTGGTGGAAGGGTATTCTGTATTCATATTTCTTTAATGTTTATGCTTCTCACACACTATTGCTTGTTGCAGAGACTAACAAAATTGGAGGAGGAAGAAAAGAACAGAGTAGAAACTAGGAAGAGGAAATTCTTTGCAGAAATACTTAATACAATACGTGAACTCCAGTTGCAAGTGCAAGCTTCTCAGAAACGTCGGAAGCAACGAAATGATGGTGTTCAGGCATGCAATTTTTACACAACTAGAAGTTTTTCTTACATACATACATATACATATATATGAATAAAACAAAAAGCTTCATGAGTTTTGTGCCTATAATTATTGAGCCATCATGACTTAAGGACCGTTTACCAAATTGTTACCAGGGTAAGCGCTTACTGGTAAGAGAGTCGCATTCAACTACCTTATCATGTAACATCTTTGGTTTTGAAAATGGATTGTTGGTAAGCATTTTATACCCGGTAAGCGCTTACTCGGTAACAGTCATATCCACGCTTACCGTGGTAAGAGTCTTGGTCCTGGATTTCTTGTCTTGTCTCTTACCGGGTAAGCTTCTCGGTCCTTGCTATACTCGGTCAATAAGATAAATGACATTGGTAAGCACGTACCGCAGAATGGAATCTAAGGGGCCATTTACCAAACTAGTATTGAGTAAGCGCACTTACCTTACCGGGCGAGCATTGAAAGGATTGAGAATCTTACTCGGTAAGGGGAATAACAAAGAGCTAGAATCTTACCAGGTCAGCGGGGAGAAGACTCTTACTGGGTAAAAGATGCTTACTTACAATCCATTTTGATGACTGAGCATGTAACCCGAATACCCGATAGTTTAATTGGGGTGATGACTTTTGTCTTTAAGCGCTTACCTAGTAAACTTTGGCAAACGACCCCTAAGTCTCTTTCACTCGATTCCATGTCTCTAACCTGATTAATTTTGTTGCAATATACTTTTATGCTAATAATATCTAAGAGTATTGAACTCAATTTTGTTGCAATATACTATTATGGTAGTTTGCATTGAGGATTCAAGTTAGAGGTTTCTCCTCAATTGAACAGTCGAGTTTGATCTCCACCCCAAAATTGAAAAAAACTGTGAAAGAAAAGAATAGAACAAATCAAGGATAGGGCATTCATTCGTAACAAAATTTCTAGTTCTTTCATGTGCCGGGACATCTGACTTTTGTAAACTCTTTTCTGTGAGCATACTTGCTGGTCTCAGTGCTGTATATTAGAGCTGAAGAAGTTAAGCTTTACGTTTAAGTGAATGTGAAACATTTTTTTGTAGCTTATGCTTCTGAAATTAAAATTTGTGTTTTGTGTCGATTAGGCATGGCATGGAAGGCAGAGGCAGCGTGCTACTCGGCAAGAGAAATTGAGGTTCCAAGCTTTAAAGTCAGATGACCAAGAAGCTTACATGAGGATGGTTGAGGAAAGCAAGAATGAACGGTTAACAATGCTTCTAGGGAAAACAAACGACCTCCTGGTCCGTTAGGAGCTGCTGTTCGACGCCAAAAAGATGCTGAGCATGATGGTATTGAAGCTCTGAATGCACCAGAAGCCGGATTGCATGATTCGTCTGCTAAAAAGACTGAAACACCTGACGAACCACTTCCAGACGAGGATGATGATATAGTTGAGGCCAAACTTGACAATGGAGTAAAGACATCTGACTTACTTGAAGGCCAGCGACAATATAATTCAGTCATCCATTCAATTCAGGAGAAGGTACACTACTACTAAATAATATGATTCCTTAGCATTCTTTCTGGCATTACTATAAAAAGTTCAACACCTAATAAAAAATTGTGTATCCTACAGGTAACAGAGCAGCCATCATCTCTCCAGGGTGGAGAACTAAGGCCTTACCAGTTAGAAGGGCTTCAATGGATGTTGTCTTTGTTTAATAACAATCTCAATGGAATATTGGCTGATGAAATGGGATTGGGCAAAACAATTCAAACCATCTCCTTGATAGCATATCTCATAGAAAACAAGGGTGTGACTGGGCCTCACTTAATTGTGGCCCCAAAAGCGGTACTACCAAACTGGATTAATGAATTTTCAACATGGGCTCCAAGGTAGGGCATCGTTTAAATGAGATCTAATTTTTTACTAGATTACGCCTTACTGATTTCATTCTTGTAACAGTATTAGCGCTTATCTTTATGACGGACGTCTTGATGAGAGAAAAGCAATGAGAGAAGATTTGTCAGACGGAAAGTTTAATGTGCTGATCACTCATTATGATCTTATAATGAGAGACAAAGCGTTTCTGAAGAAAATTCCTTGGTATTACATGGTTGTTGATGAAGGGCATCGGTTGAAAATTCAGAATCTGTGCTTGCAAAGACTCTTGTCTCTGGGTATGCTGCAGTAAATTCTTCCATTATCGCATAGAGTATATTAATATTCCAAAATTACCCATACATAAAGCTATGTAAAAAGATCAAGGGCTGCTATCAATTAGAACCAATGAGAGTAGTATTGAAGTACGAATGTAATGATAAAGATACCAAATAGTATGAGCTTGATCTCTGTTTTCCAATTAAGACAATGCCTAATAGATGAAGTAAATGATAAGTTTGGATACAGGTCTGATGATTTTCTTAGTTTAAACTTCTTTTTAGTGTAAGCAAATAACATTAAGACTATATTTTGCAGCTACCAAATTCGACGAAGGCTTCTGTTAACCGGCACCCCAATACAAAATAGTTTACAAGAACTGTGGGCCCTGCTTAATTTTCTCCTTCCGACCATTTTTAATTCCGTTGAGAATTTTGAGGAGTGGTTTAATGCACCGTTTGCGGATAGATGTGATGTTTCTCTAACCGATGAAGAAGAGCTGTTGATCATTCGTCGCCTACACCAGGTACGAACTTTGTTCTCCTATACACCCTTGTGCCATAATGTGTTTGATTTATTTTATATATACTACAAAATCCAGGTTATAAGGCCGTTTATTTTGAGAAGGAAGAAAGATGAGGTGGAGAAGTTCCTTCCTCAAAAAACACAGGTCATACTAAAATGCGATATGTCAGCATGGCAGAAAGTATACTATCAGCAAGTCACTGATGTTGGGAGAGTTGGAATGGATACTGGTTAGTAACTTTTACCCTATATTATTTTTGCTGTTATACATAACTTCTACATTTTTTGCTTATGTGCCCAAGTATTTAATATAGCATAGGTAAGGGTAGTCTATGAAAGAAGAACTGCAGATCAAGTACAAGACTTAGTTTTGGGCTTGAGTTGAGAGGAATTGAAGGAAATACAATTAATGGGAATTCTAATAATCAACATTTAACAAAAACCATTTTTTACAAATCTGATTCTGTTATAAATGAAGTAATTTTACTAATTTATAGTTGAGATGCAAAAATATATATGCTATATATAGCAACGTAAGCAATTCTTCAAAATTTAATGTTCTTCACCTGTAGTTGGTTCCTAATTCTGCCAAAGTAACATATTGTAGTGCTACATTATCACATTTGGTAAACGATACAGTCTGTAAACTTGAGAGGACAACTAGAACCTACCCATACTAGTGTTAGAGACTGATGATGCTTAATCTGTCACTTGGGTATAATTGTATCACTGTCAGTATTGACAGCAGGAGAGGGGAATGGATATAGTAAAGGGTCTTTATTGTGGGGCTGCTTGCAGTAATTCTGGGCAGTAAATTGGACACTCTTTTGGGATTGATAATAGTCCTTTTATTTTGGTAGCAAGAAAATGAAATAGGCCTAGAAAGGGGGTTGGTTCACAGTTGCAAAAATTAGTATTTCGTGTAGGAGGCCAAGAAACCAAAGGGGATGGAGGGGAGAAAATGAGTTGGAGATGGGTGGCTGAATCATAGATCTGAGAGGGGACTTGGACAGACAAATCATTGGATTGGAGATATGGAAGCAACTTTGGAATATTCAAAAGATCAAAATGGTTGGACAGGTTATGGGCCCAACCAATACAGTGGAGGGTGTGCTTGTAAACTTTAGATGCCTGTCATTGAGGCAGATGATGTGCTCGGATGGTTAAACCAAGTCAAGTGATATTTCACAACTAACGGGCTGGCTTTATACAGACTCAAAGCTGCAGTTCTTTTCTAGAAGGGGAGAGGTCACATGGTGTCAGTGGGTCAGAGCTATTACCAATTCACGAGATGAAGAAATTTTGGGGAACAAGCCTTGGAAAGTTTTCAAGGCTCGCAGGGTCAGCTAATGGATAATTGTTTGCTACCACTGTGTGGGAGTATCTTTGAAGGTTTGAGTTTTAGGCTTTAGTCAGGGCGAGTTTGGGAATTGCCTAATGAGCTGAAAGCGATATATTTTGTTAAAAGATTGAAGGTAGATATCCGTGTGGAAACACAGTTTTTTGCAATGTGAATTGATGCTTGACTATTACATGGATGCATCTGATCTGCATTAGAGGGTACAATGGCCATACAGTGACTAGTATAGTTGCAGAGTAGGGAATAGTTTGACGAGTAATTAGGCATTAGGCAATTGAGTTTTCTACACAGCCTCTTATATTACCTGGATCCTCTTGGTGCAAGTCTATGGTGAATCAGTTGATATACATATGATCTTGGTGCAAAAAAACATCTGGAACATATTTTCTCATAACTAAGAGACTATCTCAAGACTGTGAAACTTCAATCCCTAGATAAAACTTAAGTTTGCTAAAAGCTTTTTTATGGCATTGGCTTTCAATCAAACCCTTCAGGTAAGCCATACTATGACGTTCTGCCATCTGATCATTCATCATGATGCTCTCCACATAAACCTCCAAATATATCCTTTTAATAGTGCCTGTAGAAGGTCAATATTACTCTTGGACATATTGAAGGCTGAAGATTTGTCTCAAGTGACCACACCAACTTTGAAGCGATTAATGGTTGTTGGTGGTCATGCTAGGTTTGATGTCTAGAACTTTCTAAGCCTCCTTCATGTAAGCAGGTGGTTGATTGATTGATTTAAACCTTTTTCTTATTAAACCGATTATCTATATCTTACTTATCTAGTGGCTGGTATAACAGGAATGACAAGGGTAGAAAAATGGTCCCTGGGAGTGTGGCATAGTTAATTCCTAATCTATATGTGTCTAAGCATAGTCTCTAGCCACAAGATGGGCTCTCATCATCTCATGTACTGAATATTAGAAGCATGCGGCCTGAATGTAGGTGAACAATACCCCCAAGCAAGTTTTAGTTTAATAGATAAAAAACAAAAATACCCAAATGTTACGAATACAAAAAATGACAAGTAACAATGTCGTGGTTGTCAATCACTTTGAGCTTGAATTTGTCGTTCTTGATGATTGCAACTATTCGAAAAGTAAATGGAAATTTTGGAATTTAAATGAAAAATGAGTAATTATCAAAACGAAACAAATGTTAAAGAATTATCAAGACTCAAGAATAGATGTAAGCATGCTAATTATATCAAGAGAACACTAATTGAATGCAGAATACTTGGAAACTGTGTATGATAGAATGGTGAAGAATTTTTTTTTCCACCAAAGTCATAATCAGAGCTTGTGTCTTGAACTAGTCAACATAGCTTTTATGATTGCAGAATTAGGACTGTTGAAATGTATCTCATGCATACCTTTCTGTTTTAACCATCTGATTACTAATATTCCCGGTCTATGTCTATTATAATAACTCAAACTCTATTTGGGCTGGGTTCCGATGAGAAGTTGAGGTTAGCTTGAGAAGTGGTTATCAACCGTTGGATGAGAAATGATGCACATTAGGATGAAATGCACCGCGATAAGATGCATCGAATGCACCGGATCAATTCCTTTGTAAAGACAATTCATGGGAGGTTCCATGTTTTAGATGTTTATTATTTTTTATTGTAAAAAGCACTAAGAAATAATAGACAAGTTAAAAAGGAAGTGATTTCTTTCTCTGATAAAAGAGTCAGGCTCGTTAAATGCTTCATGGTTCTACTGATTGATACCGATTTGTAGCTTTATTCGAGTTTAAAATGAAAATCTTATGGAACATACAATTTCAATAGTTGAGTTATTCAGCACATGGAGATGAAATCCTTTTCTTTTTCTGTAAACGGTTGGTAAAATTTCACATTTGTATCAAAGATATCATGCAAAGATTTCTTAGATTAGGATCACAAGAGGTGGTATAGAAGTTTATGTGATTGAGTAAAAAAAGTGCTTGTTGGGTATCGTTCCGTTAGTTTGATGTTCTAGTCAAGTTAAGCAGAATTATTTGACTTGGCATCAGGCATACACCAATACATAAGAGCTAGTTCGAGTATAAACATCGACATAAAATTGAAAATGGAAAAGGTTTTTCACTATGAACTATAAAATAGAGGGAAAATTGCATCAAAATTCATCGAAGTTTACGTTGGTTCCTATTTAGTGTAAAAAATGATTTTATTTTATCACAATCGTTTAAAAAGAAACAAAGGTTCGACCTCATTGGCATTTATCATCAGGGAAACTGCTATTTAAGGCCGGCCCCCTTTTGAGATTGAATTTAGCTCATCACAAAATCTGTCATGTTTTTTTGTCTTTTACATGATAATCGAAATGATTGACCTTTTGTTTATACTAATAACGATTATTTTCAGGATCGGGTAAATCCAAAAGTTTGCAAAACCTGTCGATGCAGCTCAGAAAGTGTTGCAACCATCCTTACCTATTTGTGGGTGAATATAATATTTGGCGCAAGGAAGAGATCGTGAGAGCATCAGGAAAATTTGAGCTACTTGATCGCTTATTACCAAAACTTCATCGAGCAGGGCACAGAGTTCTCCTTTTCTCACAAATGACTCGTTTAATGGACATTCTTGAAGTATATCTTCAACTACACGACTTTAAGTACCTCAGGCTCGATGGCTCAACAAAGACAGAAGAAAGAGGCACTTTGTTAAAGCAGTTCAATGCTCCGGATTCTCCTTTTTTCATGTTTCTTTTGAGCACACGTGCAGGAGGTCTTGGTCTCAATTTACAAACGGCAGATACTGTGATTATATTTGATAGTGATTGGAACCCCCAAATGGACCAACAAGCAGAGGATCGAGCTCATCGTATTGGTCAAAAAAAGGAAGTGAGGGTCTTTGTTTTGGTCAGTGTTGGGTCCGTTGAAGAGGTGATATTGGAGCGGGCGAAGCAGAAGATGGGCATTGATGCCAAAGTCATACAGGCTGGATTGTTTAATACGACTTCCACAGGTTAGTCTTTATGGATGATTAGGGACATAAATTTCATACCATTAGTTTATAGAGAAGACTGTCAATTACTCAATTTACTGGATGTTTACTACTCCCTTGGTCCTAAAATAAGTGTTCACATTTTCTGTTTTAGTTTTTCTCAAACGAAGACTGTACTTTCAAAAGTATGGGCCTACTTTCCAATTCTATCCTTAAGTATGAGATGGAGAAATTATTACCTCCTTTGTGATTAAAGGATAAAATTGTCATTTAGTTGATTAAGAAGTGTAATTATTACACATTCTAAAAATGTTTGTTTTTTTAATTGTGGACCTCTAAGGGCTGTTTGTGTTTCTTTTATTAAAAAAAACCCTCGTAAGTCTGAAAATTAAGAGGTTTGCAGACCTAAGACTGTTTGTTTTTTTTTAAGAAAAGGCCTGAAAACCTCTTGCCGTCCTCTGAAATTTGAAGAGGTGAATCATCCACCTCTTATTTTTTAAGATGTGAAATAAGACTTTAGATTTCTTAAAAAACAAACACCTTATTTGGCAATGGTTTGATTTCCCATTTTGTCAAGTGAACGCTAAGTTTGGTTTTGTTTGTTTCCTTTTGCAGCTCAAGATAGGCGAGAGATGCTTAAGGAGGTAATGCGTAGAGGTACAAGTTCACTCGGAACCGATGTACCAAGCGAGAGAGAAATCAACCGTCTAACGGCCCGATCAGACGAGGAGTTTTGGCTTTTCGAAAAGATGGACGATGAAAGAAGACAAAAAGAGCGATACAGATCTCGACTTATTGAAGATCACGAAGTACCCGATTGGGCTTACACCAAACCTGACAACCCAAAGGACATGAGGGGTAAAGGGTTTGACTACGAAACTGCAAATCTCTCTGGAAAACGACGTAGGAAAGAGGTCGTGTATGCTGATACGCTTAGTGAAGTACAGTGGATGAAAGCCGTTGAACATGGAGATCAGTACTTTAAAAATCATCCAGGTAAAGGAAGAAAGGAACAAATGCCCGAAAGTTCCAATACCCGTAACAATGTGGAAGATGATGTGACGGAATTGAAAAACGTACGGGAGGGAACAAGCGAACGTGGGTCGGGTTTGACATTAAAACGGTCAAGATCTCCAAGAAACGAGCCTATGGACGTGGATGATGGAAGTAGTAGCGGGATTGGAGACTTGCCAACGTGGAAGACACATAAGAAAAGATCGATCCTTCGTTATGTGGGGTGATTCTGGTTGGATTTGGGGACTCGGAATCTTTTGTGATTTTGGGTGTTCGGATAGTGATGATGAAAAGGTGGGTGTTAGGATTATGTTAGTTTGTGTTGTAACATGGTGCAATAGGGTGAAGAAGATGGTTTGTTTTTAGGCCATTGACAACATATGGTTTGTTTGTTAAGATGGTGGCCATTATTCATTTCAGTGTATCATGTGTTAAGCATATAAAGTAGTTCTGTATAATATCATTGTGTGATTTTCGTACTTAAAGTTACCGATTACTTGTGCTCTCTTTTTGCTTATTAAAAATGGGTTTGGAAGGTATGGTCCTAGACCACAAAAGCCTAGATTTTGTATTTGTTTTTTTTAAAAATTACCTTTAAAAATATTGAAGTTTGAAAATTAAAGGGGTTATAGACTTAAAGTTGTTTGTTTTATTTAAAATAAAAGGCCTTAAAACCTTTTACTGTTGTCTGAAAGTTTAAGAGGTGCACCGCCCACCTCTTATTTTTTAGATGTAAAATCAGACTCGGAACTCTTAAAAGAGAAAATAAATCTACTTTAGAATGGTGTTATCCTTATAAAATAGGTATGATTCAGGGTCCAAATCCAATCTCTTAGGCCATGCACTATGGGGACGGGTTACCCCATCGGGTTGCCTTCGGGTACCGCCAAGCCGGCGGGTTCTTGAGTGAACACCACCGTGGCTACCTTCGGGTAGTCACATAATGGCTTCCACAAACCGAAGCAAACAACCCCCACGCCCCCCTCTCTCTCTCTTCTTTCTCTCTCTCTCTCTCTTCTTTATCTCTCTTATTTATTTATCTTTTTGTTTTTTATGGAGTGTGTTGTAGTGGGTCGACAGTGGATGAATTGGGTAGTTTTGGGTAGTTTTGTGGAAAGCTGATGTGGCGCTGATGTGGCAGCTGAAACCATTGCAACCCATTGGGTCGATAGTGGATGACCTTAAAGGGGGCTTGGTTGGGGCTTGGGGGTATTGCAGAGTAAGGAATGAGAATGATTATAAAAACTGCTGCTGCTTGGTCTGATATTATATAAAGGAATCATTTCTGCAGATCCATTAATTTTCATTCCTGACCAAATTGAGGGGAATGAAAATTTTCTTTCTACTCAATTTTTTTTCCATGTCATTTCATCTTTTGATGTTAAATGGAACATCTATTGTATTTTCAAAGTGAATGAATTTTTTTGTTTAATATGAAACAATTTTTCATTGATTATAGTGGGTTAACCAAACAACATTAATACAATGCTCATTTTCATTCTCATTCTCCTGCATACCCGTTTTTATTCCCATTTTCATTCACATTCCCATTCCAAAAAATGAACCAAGCACCCCTTAATTTATTTAAATACTATTTATTTAACTAGAGTAAAGTGTAGGAAATAAAATAATCTTATCTCTTATATAAGTTGAATGATTGCAGTTTTTCTTGATATAAAGTAGCTCACTCATCCAAAAAAAAAGTAGCTCACTCATGCATACCTACATACCATTTAAGTTGTTGTGAACTTGTTGGTATATCTCTTCTAAGTCCAACCAACTTTAACACTTTTAAATAAGTGAGCAGAACTCATCTATGGATGGTTGTTTTACTATTGAACCTTGAATGAGTGGTTGGAATGATTTAACAACTTCCATCATTAATATTGGCTTTTTTGTCTTAACTTCACCCTCACACTCAAGCAAAAGATTTCTAGCCTATCATGTGACTTAGGTGAGTAACATGCTTGAATTAAATGGAGAATGCATTATAAGAAAAGTAGTACTGCTAGAAAGTTATAGACCATAAACTTAAAAGGTAAACATTCAAAAATTGCTAAAGAAAGAAAAAGTAAACTTACAAAAATAGAGGTACTTGATATGGTTCAATATTTTTAACTAAAAAAACTATAAAAAGAATTTTATGGTAGCTGCTACTAAACTTGGTAGCTACAAAGATGCAGAGCCGAATCTTGAGATTTTTTATGCCCATGGCGAAAGGCCAAAAAAATGCGCTTTTATCATATGTTCTGTAATCGATTTGACAATTTCCTTCAATCGTTTGGATTTTTTCGGTAGCCTTAAGCCGTTTCGTGTGACCAATTAGGTGATTAATCGAAGGCAGACTCTGTATTAGGAAAGAAAGCATGCCAAAAAATATAATTGTGTTTGGGTAGATGAACAAGCTTAGTGAATGATACATAACAATAAAATAAATTGGTCCAAAAAGTCCAAAAATGAACATATTTAGGTTGGACTTAATGATCCTCGCCCATCGCCCTTTTGGCCTAGGCCCAGGGCAACCCCTGCCAAGATGCATATCCAAAACAACTATCCAATCCTTTTATATATACCAGGACTTTGGGAACATAAAATTAAACCAAGTGATAAAGTCAAAAGCCATTTTTAAATATAAACCATAATGGCAAAAGCTTGCTTCCTAATGTATGATTAATAAACTACAATGATGTCTACAAAGATTTGCCCAAATCCAGCTGGTATGGTGAAGAGAGAATGTATAAAAATACACTGAAGTGTCTTGAAAAGTTCATCTATGCCTAGAAGTGTCTTCAAAAGCCAAAATGCAAAGCACTTTTGTAAAAAGTTGTCTTTTTTAAAATAAGGAGGTTTGGATGGAGAGCCAGTGTCATTAGCCGTAAAGTCGTTCCGGATCTTGTTTGTGAGTTTAAACAAACCACTCAAATACCACTTGTTGATCTTGGAATATTATGACTTACACATGATATGTTTTTAGTAGGGGTATTGAATACAAACACAACATATTTTCGCTTTGAATTCTATATTTTGTATTAACAAAAATTTAAAGATTTGTTGCGGACCCCTAAAGGTAAAACTTGATCATAAACGATCTGACGATACGATTGACAGACAAATTTGTTAACATTAAAAGAGTGAAAGAAGTTACTCTTTAGATCTGAAGTACTAAAACAATTTTTTAAATAGTGTTGTCGATTTTTCCTAAGAAACCATCACTAAGAAATTCTTTCAAAATGGGTGAGTGACATAAAATGACAAGGGTAACTTTTTATCATCATCATTGCAATAAATGTTATATTCCAATTTTAACTTGTGTTTTCATCTGATTTACTGATCCATGCATGCTTGTATTTTTCACTTCAACTTTTTAGTTGATGTAGACACTTGTTAACCCATTCCATCCTATATATGTAGAGAGGATAATAAAGAAAGTATGATGCTAATAAAATAGTACTTTAGAACTTACTTTGGTTGACATGGTGATTGGCAGAGGCGAAGCTATGTATGAGTAAGTGGGGTGTCTTGACCCCACTTAGAAAAAAACAACCATTATTAATGTGTGTATATTGCCTTCCAAAAAAAATTAGTGTGTATATATAAGGAAATTGGACCCCCTTATTATTTAATATGGACCCCATGTCCAATGTATTTTGGGCCTCACGCCCTCACATAAACACACAAATTAAACTTTATACCATTTATTCCATTAAAAACCCATGAAAAACCAAAAAATACCTATTAAAACTCAAAAGTTAAAAACAAAAAAATCCTACATGACTACTTTACATCGACTAAACGACTTCCAATTCTGAATACAATCATCGGCCCGTCGTTTGGATCAATTGTAAGGACTTATGATATATATTTTGAATACATGTCTACTTTTTGGTTTGTATATTTGATGTCTTTGCTTTATATCATACTACCCACCCGCAAAATTATTTTTTCGATCGACTTATCTTGT
The DNA here is from genome assembly GCA_030169165.1 of Centaurea solstitialis. Lineage (NCBI taxonomy): Eukaryota > Viridiplantae > Streptophyta > Magnoliopsida > Asterales > Asteraceae > Centaurea > Centaurea solstitialis. The sequence continues at coordinate 7,805,342 of CM058043.1, read as the reverse complement.
TACATAAACTATGTTGGACCCCAATACTTTTGAATCCTAGATCTGCCACTGGTGATTGGTAGACATGTTCCCATACTATAATGAGAGTTTAGGAGAGTTGGTGAACTAAACCTATTTGGACAAGTCTGTACTCTAAACCGGCTTGCCTGTAGTTGTATTTGTCAGACTAGTAGTTGAATTTATCTTGTATCAATCTTCTTTCGACAAGATGACAAACAAATCAACTTTGGTGACGATCTTGACCATATTTCATCTAGTCTTCAATTTTGCCGAAGGCTTTTTGTTCTTAGATCAATACAGGTTGTTAAAAGACAATTACAAAGTAAAGTCATATATTAATTAAAAAAAAATTTTCATTCTTCGATTTCCTTTTAGTCTTTAGATTTATCCTTGCGGTACTTTTTTTAAACTTAGATACTTGTCATACTTTGCACGAATTGGAGATGGTTTGATGACTTCTTGGACCTACATTCACTTACAAAAGGTTCTTTTTTCTCACAGTTATAACATTAGGCATGTGCATTATCAAGGGTGTTAGTTTTGCTCACAATGAGAGCATAACTTGTGTTAGCACAAAAGTTACTTTTTGGAAATTTTTCTAAAGGATTTAGTGACAAGTGTCAAACTGAGATCGAAGTTGTCAAACTCTAAGAGATCAGAGTTGGCGATCTAATCAGGCACTCACAGTTGTTGACTTGAATTAGTGACAGTGAGAAAAAGATGATCATCAGAAGATCTGTTCGTTGAAGAAAGTAAGACAAATAAGAGCTTTTCGTATCTTTTATGAGATTTTTTATCAATGTCTTTAAATAGCTCATGATTCAACAAGGTGCCAAAGTGAGAATGGAATGTCATGGTTTTAAGGACTTTAGATGTGTGGGATACATAAAATGATTGTCCATGGAGTCATTATATAAACCTTGCAAGAGTCTCAGACTTGGAATATTCCCTTCCAACAGACTTTATATCTTTAAGAAGAGAGTTAAAGTATTGATAAACGTAAGATATAGATTCATTCCAGCGGACACTAATTAACGAGTTAGTGAAGAACTTTCATTTCCAAAACAAAATTTAAACCTTAGGAATGACATCTCAGGCTTATTAAAACTTAATCTCTCATTTTTTAACAAATCATTAAATTTGAAGTAATAAAAATGAAATTAACTCATAAAAATATAAACAATTAATTTGAGATTGAAGAATATGAAGACTAGTTTTTTTTTCTTTAATTAATTTCGTTGATCAGCCAGCCTTGACCAACTTGGCCCAGTCAACGTAAGACGATGGAAAGCCGCCACCTTGTACCTTATTATCTCTCCTGAATTATAAGTTTGGACCCACAAGGTCTTTGTTTTTTTCCACTTTCTAGATGATCATCTTCCTTTCTTCTATTATTGTAACGTTTATTTTACACTTTTTCAATCTTAAGAATAAGAATAATTGATTTAATAAGTTGAAAGAGGTTTTAAAAAATTCAACCAAGTTATTATATTTAAATCTGAGAAAATTTTAACAAAGTAGTTCATTTTAAATCATTTGAATTAAAAGCATGTCTAGCCTAGTAATAGGATAACATTCGGGAGAGGTCAGTGGATAGTATTCCTGAGTATTTGGATTCGGACCTCGTAAGAGCATGTGGCAATATCAAAATCATAGGCCTACCATATAGTGGTACCCTTAATTGGGTTGGGTCTTGATTGACGGGGATTAATTGGATGCCCTTGGATCCCAGATACCTCGAGAACTGTTTGTATTTGCTTGTCTTTCAATTTAAATCATTAGAATCTTAAACTATATTTTTTCAAAAAAGAAAAACATTAGACTTTTCTTGTTTCAAATGATTAGAAGTCTAAGTAATTTTTTAAATAAAAAACCGTTAAACTTTCTCACTTTAAATAAGTAAATCTTTGAATATTTTTTTCTTCCATAAAAGTATCCAAAAAAAAAGTTGTAATTAATCTTCCTATTTTAGTATATTTTTTTATATTTAAGTCTCTATCTATTTATAGATAAAATCTAGATCAAAAAGATGAAGATCAATAGCAATATTGACGACATGATAGACAATATAAAAGACAAACAACGATGGGGGTAATGTTTAGACAGAACGGTACCATTATTCGTGAGAGGTTTGAAAGACGTCGTTTGAGAAAGTAAGATTTTAATTATGTTTTCTTTTTAACTTTAAAAACTTTCAAGTCAATTACAGATAGTTTTCTTTTCTTTTTTGTTAAAAGAAAGTAGCTAATCCGTTTTTAAAAATTATAGAGTTTATTTATTAAAAGTAATATTCATGGACTTAATCATTAAAAATGAGTAAATTTCATGATTTTTCATTTAAAAAACAATTCGATAACTTAACAAATCATAATGATTAATGACTTAATAATCTCAAAAAGCCATTATTTCTTATAAATAACATACTTAACAATAAATTATTATATATTCTTAAAATAAAACTATTATATGTTTAGTATACGGAGATGGGACGGGTTGGCATCACGTTACTCATCCTAGTTTTGAACTTTCGAGGATCCTCATCTCCATCCCTAATTCCTGTTTTTGCAGGATATCCCGTTCTCATCAGGGTAGGTAGATCAGGTTCCTCAAATAGGGTTCGTCTCATTCCATGCCTAATCTTGATATCGTTGTTAGGGGGCACAAAATGCTTACCATGTATGTACTTACCAGTAAAAGTCATTAGATTTTGGAAATTTTTTTATCAATATATTGTTTCTTATACACACACATCTCCATTCCCACACTTACTATATCGTGTAACATTCTCGGTAAATGTTTACCGAGTTACCGGATAAGAGTCTTCTTCCTCACTCATCGAGTAATACTCTCTATTCTTACTATACCTCTTACTGAATAAAATTCTGAATTCCAATCACAGTGGTCCTTATTATGGTAAGTAATACTGATAAGTACCTATCCGATAAGTGTTAAGTAAATAATCGTCTACAATGATGACACAACTCATATATTTATATTTGGTGCCCATTTTAGAAATGGTGCAAGAAAACCACATTTGAATAAATAAAATACTACTAGAGAGCAAATTTAGAAGATTCGACACAAGGCTAACATAAATTTGTACAAATTAATGCGACAATGCATCTACTACTATAACCAAAAAAATGAAAAATAAAACTATAAAAGTGGGTGTGTTTCAGCTTTGAAGAAAAGAAGTAGCCTTTTTAAGATTTAGGAAGGCTTTCTCGTAACGCACAAAACCCATAAACCAGAATTCAAAGTTATCATCTGTCACCATTTTTATGTACTTTTGTGCTGGCTTCTCCACGTTCTCACTCTCCTCAACTTTTTTAATCTTGTTTGTTGGGATCACTACCTACAACAACACCATTCAAATTCAATTCAATATTGTTCATTAAGATAGGAATGAAAGCATGGTTTGTTTACCAAACTCTTATATGAAAAGGGCTTACAGCTTATCATCACTAAGCATGACAAAGATCGAAAATTTTATCCAGTAAAAGATAACAAGCCCACGAGAATCTTGCTTGGTAAGTAAGAGAGAAGGCTCTTACCTATTAAGCACTTACAGGGTAAAAGACACCAACAATCCATTTTTATGTTCGAGAATGTTACTGGATAATGTAAAAGGGGCGTTTACTAAATTCTTACCCAGGAAGAGATATCCCTCATTTACTTTATTGTGTAACATTCTCGACAATGAGAATCAACTGTTGGTAAGCGCATCTTAAACCTGCTAAATGCTTATTGGAAAAAGCCGTTTACTTACCAGGTAAGACTCTTGGTGGATCTTACCTCTTACCAGGTAGGCTTATCGGTCCTTGTCATGCTCACTCAATAACATAAATAATATTGGTAACCACTTACCTTGTAGGCATTTTAGTAAACAACCACTTATTACTCTTGCAGGTAAGCCCTTACCCAATATAGGGTTAGGTAAACTGTCCCTTAATTTAATTTTGGTTTTTCAAATTGTGAATCGTATGATCCCATGATTAAAATAGGTATGAAACGAAATTGGTCCTCTTTGTAGCAATTTGCCTTTTCAAAAACATCAAAGTTCCCAATTTCTTGCCTTTTAACCAAAAGCTAAAAAGCATGATGGTTGGTTTATGGTAAAAGTGTTTGGGAGTGCGTTTGAAAACTGCTTATCAGCTTATCTCCTTGAGAAAACAATAAGTTATTTTTGAAGTGTTTGGATCGGCTTATCTCCTTCCTAGAAAAGCTGATAAGGAGTTTTTTCAAAAGGCAAAACATTTTAACTTTCTAGAGAAGGAGATAATCTGATAAGCACTTTTCATCATAAGCACTCCCCGGGTCCAAAACAATAACCATATTTGACCTCCAAAATGGATGCAATTTATCATGGGGATTAAATTAAAGAAATGGTATGAATACCTTGTAAGGCTTTCGAATGCGGTCACCGTTGGGTGAAGACAATGTGATGGATCTTTCACTACAGAAAGCAACCTTTTGAGTGGAGATAAAGAGTACTCCAGCAATTGGACCTGCTGTTGTTGACAGATAACACTGAGAAGCTTTCAACAGCTTCTCTCCATCATTTTCCCCAAATACTTCCTTGAATATATTTTCCCTCCCTCCTTTTTGTATGATTTTTGCCCCCAATTTCAGTTTCCCCTTTACTGTTTCAGATAACTTTGGCCCCATTCTCACTGCAAACAAGATCAATTTAACCATCTCTTATCAGTCCATGGAAAATCAACTAGCTTAGATCTGAAAAAGACCTAAACTTTGGTTGCAGAAGCCAAATCATGAATGTTATGTTAAATCCAATAGCGATTGAACTGTTAAATGAACATATATATACAGAGAGAGGGGAAAGTTCAAATGTGAACTCATCTTTCATCATGAACGTAAGAACCACTCAAATTGCGCCACATGGCATTCTGAATCAGCGCCTAAACTTTATTCGGTAGGAATATTATGTACTTAGACGCGTGTGCATGCAAAGTGAATAAAGCTTAGGCGTAATCACTCTAAATCGCATGTCTACGATAAGCTTTTTTTAGACTGAATAATACATGAATATCAAACTCGATAGTGCCACGTGGCGCGATTTTAGTGGTTCTCACGTTTGAACATGACTCTGGCTCTCTCTCTCTCTATATGTGTGTTCTCTAAACACAAATGAGAACACGGCCAATGTAAATGTGTAAAATCTCAAATTAGAAAACGAACAATGAAAAATCAACTAGTTTATATCTAAAAAAATGCCCTAAAATTTGGTTAGACATCAATTTGAGAAGCCAAATCATGAATATCATGTTTTGAACAGTAAAATTAACACATATATGTTGTTTCAATTAGCCAAATAGGTGTCTTCCAAACTCAAATTAGGAAACAAAGAATGTAAAATCTCACCGTGATCTCGAACTCTATAGGCGAAACTATTGGTATTCCTTCCTTCTTGATGTTTCTTCATTTGAGAAATCTTCTCTACGTCTCCATCTTCAATAAATCAATAAACACAAATCAGTACAGAGAAACACACAACACACACACACACACATATATATGCAAACCAGGTAGATTGTACAACTCTACAAACCTAATCTTAACTATGATTTTGTTTATATTTGTTTATCTCTTAATTTTTAGGTGATTTTCAATTCGGTTCGAGAAAATCTAGAACTGAATTAATCCACACAGTAATCATCATAGGTATATGTATGGTCTATTATATATATATATATATATATAATAGAGAGAGGAGAGTAGTTACTAGAGGCATGGTGATGGTGGTAAGGAGAAGGACTAAGGCGCAAAGTAACCGGCGGCGATGGTCTCCGGCCGTCACCGGCCATGAAGTCGTCGTCGTAATGTTGACCAGCTGTTGTGGTGTTCATTGATTGTGTGTGTGTGTGTTTTGTGTGTGTGTGTGTGTGTGTGTGTGAGAGAAGAAGGAATGGGGAATTGGGATTAAATGTTTATGATGATGATGTTCTGGCTGTTGAAAGCCGTGTGTTGTTCAATATCAATTATATTGCAGACTTTCCAACTAGCTTCCTTCTCTTCAAAATTAATTGGAATATACTTATTTTCCACACAATTAAATTATTGTGTTCAAATACATTAAATAATGCTTCATGATAATGTTTATTTTTCAAAACATTCCAGAAAAAACTCAATATTTTTTTATTTTATTTTTTTAATAGCGAAGAGAGGCACAAGATAAGGAGTTTCGGAAAAGTCATCACCCGAAAACAAACACCCCCAAATATTAGTAAAATAAACCGATAAAGCTAGCAAGAAGCTAGACAATCACAAAAGAATTAAAACAGAAACAAAGGATTACAACACCACGAGGGCCAATCTAACGCTACACACGTAACCCTATATTTTACCTAGGTGAAGAGCAAAGCTTGATGATGGTCATTTTTTATACTTAGTAAAAAATGAGATCTTCAATAGGGTTGACAATCATAATTTGGCTAAAGATTGTTGATCCAAATTATTTTAATGATTGATAAATTGATGATGGTCATTTTTTATACTTAGTAAAAAATGCTTAGTTTAATATTTATGTTCAATGCTTAGTTTAATATTTATGTTCAACATAAGTGATCATCACTTAATCTGTTCAGTAATCATTGAGTGTTCGCACTATAACATGTTAAACTAAGTATTTTCTTAACGCAAATAATTCACGTACAAAGATCCTAGAACAATGTCAAAGAAGTAGCTGAAGATAGAGTTAATGTTGATTTTGACTGAATCGACATTCAGTGATATCAACTTGACTACATACAACGTGAAGATATGAAATCAAGACTCAACTATCACTGAGTACACCACACAATGATCTAAATAGTTGATTCAAAATCTTATTGAAGAGGATTCAAAAGTTTTTCCTAATCTTCTTTTGCACAAAGGGCGATCAACAATTTTACACTGACAAGAAGTACGTGCATGTTACTTTATTGTGCCCTTCGTACGAGTCAACCATAAAGCAATTGTTCACATGCGGCTACAAGTATGGTTGCTAAAAGAATGCTCTTAGACCATCCACATCCTTGCAATCCATTTACACTTTCAACTGTGTCACATCAGCTTTTGCAATTACCTTCTACATACCTGCAATTCATCTACAACACTTTTAACTATGCTACATCAGCTTTTACAACATTTATTATGTATGTATATATATATATATATAAATAGAGGAAAGTTCAAATGTGAACCACTTTTTGGTTGTGAACGTGAGGACAACCGAGAGCGCGACACGTGGCGGCTTTGAGTGTGGTCCCCCTCTTTAATTCAATGCCTTCCCATGAATCGCGCCTAGTCATCCGCTGTGGACTTGACGTGGCGCCTAGTCATCCGCCATGGACTTGACGTGGCGCCTAGTCATCCGCCATGTGTCGCGCTCTCGGTTGTCCTCACGTTCACAACCAAAAAGTGGTTCACATTTGAACCCACCCCTATATAAATAACATATATACCTATTTAGAATATTTTCAGTAAAAATAATTAATATAATTAATTATATATTAACATTATTAATTATAAAGTTTAATGTTTAATTTAATTCAACTATATTATGCTTATACTTTATTATTAATTTATAAAATTTATTGTTTAGAAAGAAATTACGTTAATTAAAAAATAAATTATTATTAGTATTAGTTTATAAATTTTACCTTAATTTATTTTAGTTAGAAAAGTATGAAAGGATAATGGTGTTGTCCTCCGTGGCTTTCATTTGCAATTGCAAATTTTGCAAAATCTTTATGATGTGGCATTTTCATTCTGACACCACAACCCTTTGCAATTGAATTTGCAAGGCGTGTGGATGGGTCTTACATATTAGATGAATAGTAATATGCAAATCAATCTTCACATGACATGTAGAAAGTGGATCTGACTTGTATTTAACATAAGAGGTATAAATACAAGAGAAGACGTATCTTCTCTAATAACACACCTTTTTACCCTCTCATCCACACTCTTCTCTTTAAGTGTTTCTCTTCTAACCTTTCTTACTTGTGCAAAAGTAAAGGTTGTGTGTTCTTAAAATTCTTTTGAACGGCATTTTAACTCACACACACGTTCCGGGGGTATCCGGATCTATACGGGCACCGACTAATCCCCCGCACCCATGAGCCGACCCGAAGGCCAACCCATGAACTCGCCCCTGAACCGACCCGAATACCGCAGAAGAGGTCTATAAGGCCTCAGAAGAGGTCAAGAGTTGGATACTGCAGAAGAGGTTGTGTGTTCTTAAAATTCTTTTGAACGACATTCTTTACATTAGGTTTATCCATTTCTTATTATGCAATAATATTATAAATTCTTTTTTTGATTTCGTTAGTCAATATACTATAGAATTTAAAAAGTATATCATACTGGTGTGTTTGTATTCAAACATCTTGTTCTACAAAATGTTATTTACGTGTAGAATCCTTATGGGGCCAACAAAGATATATGGAATGATGTATTGTTGAGTCCCATATGCAAGCTAGGTGGCCTCCTGAAAAAAAGCTAAACAATTGTATTTGGGGATTATGAAGGTTATAAGGATAATGAATCTATATCATATGGGGAACTTTACAAGAGAATTAATGACATTTTAAATGACTTCAAAAGATATAGAGTGCACAAAACAAACAATGTTAAAAATTAGGCATTATTCCAAAGAGTGTCGATGGAAGAATGTTAAAAATTTAATAAACTACTTAAAAAGATGCACTTTTGCAAGACAAATTAGAAGCTAGGGCCACTAACACCTTAATTAATGACGAGATAAGAGAATTGGATGGATGAATTTTCTTCTTTTGATGAAAATGAAACCTACTTTTTGTTAGGAATTATGTGCAGAGTTGACAAACCAAGTGATTACACATCCAATGTTACAAGACACTTGAGGGTCACACCTGTGAGGACCTATAAGTCGAACAAGTTAGATGAAACCCCGAAATGGAGAGTTAGAATTTTTAATAGTGTATTATAAATCAGTTGGGTAATTTCAGTCAGAATTACCGAAGTTGGAGGATTATTAATTAATTAGGATATTATATATTTATTAAGATAAATAAATATATAATAGTTAATTAATAAAGATTTTATATATTAGATAAATATGTATAAATCATAATTATCGTATGCAAATTCTTTTCCAGCTAATTAAAAAGGAAAGGATTTGAGATAATTATAATAAGGAAACTAGATTCCCTACAAACTGTATTTTTCCTCCATATAAATAAGGGTTATGGGTTAAGGAAAAATCTAAGCTTTTCAATTAAAAAAACCAGTTATCAGTTTCCTCCTCCCTCTCTCCCAAAAGCCGACGCCGACCTCCCCTCCCCTCTCGTCGGATCTCGTTTTTGTGTGTTCGGGTTTTCATACAGTCCTACTAGAGGGACGTTCGCTGGTCGATCATTGGTGGATCTATTCTCAAGCAACCAGGTAAATTGATCTAAACCAAACCAATAGGATTAAAACTATAACGATTAAAAGATCATTAGGCTTAATGGGTTTTTAGCTTTTATCGCTTCCGCACAAATAAGATCAAAACAGCGTATTTTGATCACATAGGTTTTATCAGTTTGATTAACCTATGAGGTATATCAAACCAGCGAGGTTTTGATAGATCTGAGATAATCCTCAAGTCAGTTTGAGCTGAGGATATCCACAAAAACCCAACACTTTTGTCTAATGGCTCTACAACGAAAAGTCTAGTCAACTGCATTTTCAAACTTTGAACACTTTGTTTTAGCGTCTCTCTAGAAATTGAGTTTAAAGATAGTGTTGCACAAGGATCATTTTTCAGAGCAAAATGGAAATCATAAGGATGATTTTTAGAGTTATCAAAGTTTATCTACTTTTAATATTTCACTAAATCATGAAAACCAAAATTAGGGTTTACTCTCTTTTTAATAAATATTACCTTTGAATTGTAATGGTATAATTAACTAGAAATATTGTATCTTTTATTATCTAAAAAACTAAAAGGGTTTAGTTCCCGAAAATGTATCCAACTTGTCACCTTTTGCTATTGTATATACTGTACTTTAAAAATTATCATTTAATACATGATACTACTAAAAACCTAACTTTTTAAATACTAAATGACTTGTAAACCAGGTAGCCGGTCATTCCGACCACCTGGTCAACTTCTCCGGCGAGATTTTTTCCTGCGAGACTTTTTCCGGCAAAAACCTATCTTCTCCGGCAACCTTCGGCAAGAAGCGATGTTTTTCCAGCGAGACTTTTAGCACGAACAACAACCTCCATCTCCGACACCCACCATCTTCTCCGGCAACCTCCATCTCCACCACCCACCATCTTCTCCGGCAACGTCAATCTCCGCCACCCACCATCTTCTCCGGCAACGTCAATCTCCGCCACCCACCATCTTCTATGGCGACCTTCATCAACCCTTCCGCAAACTCACCGGCTTACTCCAATCCGAAAACCTGAAATAATCAGCATCGTTGCCGGAGAAAATGGCGGTCGTTGGGAAATCGCCGGAAAAGATGGTGGTTGCCGGGAAGTCGTAGGAGAAGATGGTGGTTGCCGGGAAGTCGTAGGAGAAGATGGTGGTCGCCGGAAAAGTTGTCGAAGAAGACGGTGGTGATCGGAAAAGTCACCGGAAAAGATGGTGGTGGCCGGAAAAGGCGTCGGAAAAGATGGTGGTGGTGGCCGGAAAAATGGTGGTCGCCGGAATGTCACCGGAGAAGATGACCGGATGGCCGGAAAAGTCGCCGGAGGGGGGTGACCTGCTGGTAACCTTTGATAGCAGGTCAGAGACATTAAAATGTTAGGTTTTAGGTAGTATGATGTATTAATTGGTAATTTTTGAAGTACAGTATATACAATAGCAAAAGGTGACAAGTTGGATACATTTTGGGAACTAAACCCAAACTAAAATTACTGGCAGAAATTTGTCTATAATTGTAGTAGATGGCTATGGCAACCCGTCAATGAAATCCCTCGAAAATCCATCGATAATAAGGCCATCTGGAATATGTGGTAATATAGCCCTAAGAAATTCATGGGTGACTTCTTAATTGTCGATGAAGTTGGCCATTGGTGAACCATCGGTGATTGCTTTATTCACTACAAAAAATTTACTCTATTGCGACCACAAAAATGGTCGCTAAAGGTCTGATTTTCGTCGCTATTTGTCTATTGCAACTATTTTTGTCGTTGTATACTCTGTCACAATAGCCCCGTCGCTGAAACTCTTTTTAGCGACCAATTTTAGTCGCAATAGGTATAAAAAAACACTATTTTTAGTACTTTAGTCTAAAATAGACTTGGTTGCTATAGAGTGAATTTTTTGTAGTGAATATTCTATATGATAGGTATTCTAAAATAGATTAGTCAGGAATTTTACTAGGTGAATGATTCTCTATATATAGAGAGAAAGAAATTCAATTGCATGTTTACTTTTGGTTGAGAAGTAGGAACAAATGAGAATGGTGATATGTGTTCTCCACAATCAGTATGAATAACGAAGATGATGCAGTGTGAAAAATGAAGACCAACGTTCCTAAGCTATCCATGATGAATGATAGAACATTCATGATTAATACACAATCATGATCCATGTTAACTTGGTTCACTATTCATAATAAATGATACAACATTTATGATGAATAATACACATTTATTATCAAAATGATACAACATTTATGATGAATAATACACATTTATTATCAATGATACATTATTTATAACGAATAACTCGTAAAGGTGACATATCTTGTTTTCCTTTATCTCCCAATTCATTATAGAAAACCGGTTTTTATTTGAACATCCCGTATATATAGTGAAATGTTTTACTTAATTGGTGTGTATATGAATAAGAAATGAGAGTTTTTTCATTTTTATGTGAATAATTATCGGTGCATTAAGAGTATTTCTATTAAAAAAAAGAATAAATAAAAAAGTCAAAAATTTACAATATTAAAATATTGAATACGTTTAATGACATATTATTTCTGTAAAAAATATTTAGTTTTAATAATTTTTATTAAATAGAAATAATAATAATAAAAAGGTATTAAGGAGTTCTCTAAATTTAAATTCTACTATCCCTCTTCCATTTTTTCCTTAATAAAAAATATGCCCAAACAAAAATCTAACCTAAAACTCTTCAAATATTTAGTTTATCTCAAACTAAATAAGAAAATGGTTACCAATGAATGTCTAGCCCAGCGGTGGCAGGTAACATCCTTGCGCTTGCCTTGAAAGATAGGTTGGCGCGGGTTCGAGCCCCGCTTGATGCAAAAAAGGCCAAAGGCCTTATAGACCTCTTCTGCGGTATCTAGCTCTTGACCGGTCTTCGAGTCGGTTCAGGGGCGAGTCCATGGGTTGGCCTTCGGGTCGGCTCATAGGCGCGGGGGATTAGTCGGTGCCCGTATGGAACTATGGATCCGGATACCCCCGGAATATGTGTATGAGTTAAATTGCCGTTTAAAAAAAATAAGAAAATGGTCACATGAATAATAATTATTGCGAAATAAAGGGGGACAAGAACGATAACAAAGCATTCTCCCCACATGATATTCAACCGGAAATGGACGGATACTCGATTGCTTCAACAAGATTATATAGTGGAGACATACATTATTGGATGTTAAATGCATTTTTACAACCTAAAATTTTCTTTACATATGCCATCATAACTAATTTTTTATATTTCTAATGTATAGAAGGATTTAATTTTAATATTTTTGAGGTGTAAATATATAGCAATCTTCTTAAAATATAGTATTTGATATACTTTTAAGTTTATAGGGTTAAAATCTTTTTTTAAATAAAGATGTTATCATAAATATTAGAATGAAACTATAATCTAATAAAGAATAAAAGATGGGCCGTTCAAAAAAAAATAAAGAATAAAAAGATGGTATTAACAAAAATGTGTTTTATTTTGTTATAATTTTGACCAAAGATTTTACACATGCATAAATCAGATATTTGTGTATAGTAAATATATAACAAAATAAAAAGTTTATATGCAAAAATACTTGATATTGTATAATTACAAGGGTTTACTTAATGAAAGTGTATCCAACTTGTCACGAAAAGTTCTTATATATATTGGACTTCCATTTTTACCTTTTAGCCTATTAAAAGTTTAAAAAATGATCGTTGTATGTATCCAACCTGTAGTTGGTTACCTGTCGATGTGGCACCGGTTGAGTAAATATAATAACTTTTCGTGACACGTTAGATACATTTTTGTGAAGTAAATCCATTCAAGAACCCTAAAAAATTGATCGCAAACTAAATTATATGAATGAAATTGAAGAAATAGGGATGACTAGCAATCAAAATCGATCCAAAACAAACACCGACATGATCGATTTGAGCTAGAAATCGAATGAACAAGAAAAATCGTAGAAATTCAAATTTCGCAAAAAACTGAAAACCCTAGAAATTCGAATTAAATCACCAATAATTTGCCAAAATCAAATACTAGAGATGATTAAACATTCAAAATCGATCCTAATCACATAAACAATTGCAAGATTTCATACCAAATCAAGCAAAATCGTTTTTGGGTTTCACACTTTGTTCATCTTCATCTTCATTTTCTAGGTTTCACACTTTGATTTTGGATCTTCGTTTCTGGGTTTGTCAAAATCGAATACTAGGGAAGATTAAACATCCAAAATCAATTCTATTCACATAAACAATTGCAAGATTCCATACCAAATCAAGCAAAATTGAATACTTTCTTCATCTTCGTTTATGGGTTTCACTAAATGGTAATAAAAAATAAGTTCAATACATAAAATAAGAAAATTGTTCAGTACATACAACAAGAAAATTATGAATTACCTACTTAGCAGGAAACATGATACATACAATGATCATTTCTTAAACTTCCGATACATTAAAAGGTAAAAATGAAAGTCAAGTGCATACAATAATTTTTCATGACAAGTTGAATACACTTTTATAAAGTAAACCTTAATTACAAATATATTTGTATACGCAATATAATACATCTCTATTTTATCTATCTCAATTTTATTTCGTTGAGTTGTGTATAAATCGGCGAGTCTTTTGTTCATAATCACATCTACAGATTATTTTAATGTAGAGAAACTAAAAATTTTACATTTTAAAATATCTTTAACATTTCTTAACCATTTTCTTCCAAAAATATTAAAATAGCCAAGGAATTCGGTATATGATCTCCGTTAGTTCCCCTTTTCCGGCGACTTCCGACTAAATTCCGGCAAAAATCATAATCCTCTATATAAAAGAAAAGGTTGAAAAAACTTTATTCATGGAAATCTGCTAATGGTGGACTTGAATTTCATAATCCAAATTGCACAAAAGAGGTGGGCTAAGTTTATTATGATCTAGCATGTTCCATGTTTTGAAGAACTCCAATGTTAGTGGATATAATTTAACTGAATTTATGGCTATTTTGATAGTTTTTAAAAGAAAATAATTAAAGATATTTCAAAATGATTAGAATAATTAGTTTCATTTTAATATATTAATGAGAATCAATGTTTATCCTGTATTTAAATAATTTTTATAATTTTGTTTGAGTGAGTTTTATAAATTTCAAACATATTAATCAATTGTATAGTACAAGCATAATAACAAATTGAAAATATTGTATAAATAATAATAATAATAATATAGTAATATATTCACACGCAACTTGCTCATGATTGGAATTTTGAGAATTGGGTTAAAAGAAGTTTGTAAATTTCATTTTTGAAGAAACTCAATATCTCCACAAACCACATTTTCCAGGATTGCTTGCTATCTCTAAACAATTAATATACACATGTGAATGTGATAAAGAATCTACTCATCGTATAAATGTTCTTATTAATTAAAAGATTTTTTTCTTTCTAACAACATAGTTTTGATTTTAAATGTAAATATAAATAATCAAAGCATTAGTAGTTTGGGTTAGGTTTAAATGGAAACTCAATTTTGGTTATGAACGTGAGGACGAATCTTAGCCACACATCTTCGGTTACTGTGGACGCGATCACGGAGGATTGACGCGATTCATGGGAGGGTGGACCGGTGGACATTATTAAAGGAGGGACCTGGTCAAAGCCACATTTATTGATCGGATGAGTGACTGAGATTCGTCCTCATGTTTACAACCAAAATTGAGTTCACATTTGAGCTTTTCTCTAGTAGCTTAATGGTTGGTAATTAACATCTTTGGGAGGGACAGTGGATGATATCTCTGTCTACCCGGGTTCGATTCATGGGGTGAGCATGTGGCGATTCCTTGACCATGGGTCGACTTTCGGGTCGGTTCATGATCGCCAAGGATTAGTCGGGTGTCCGAATGGATCCCGGATACCTCGTCGAGTTTATGTAGGGACATGTGCGTGAGTTAACTACGGTTAAAAAAAAGTAAATATAAATAGTTATACCAGGAATAGCCTTTATATTTCAATACAATTTCAAGAGTCAAACAATATTACTTTTTATCAAAACATTATTTAAATACTTAAGAGATAGATCCTTAAAAATGGAACATGGTTATAAACTATAAAAAAATATATCAAATAACAAATAATAAGGATTAATGAAATAAATAACAAATTAAGGTCCCTCTAACAACTCTTTCATAGCTTTTATGGGTCGTTGATGTGTACGGTGTACCTTTGAAGACCTAATGATTGTTATGGAGGCATGAAAGAGGCGGTCTTTGATAATATGTGTACGGTGTACTTCTCAAATACTATATTCACTAATGAATAAACCTTCATTAACTCTTATATAAACGTGGAAGCAAGTAAAAGAAAACAAAAGAACATGTAAACATAGAAATAGAGGTGAATATAAAAGATGTTTGAAGTAATGATACGATACCATTTGATTATAACAAAAGAAGTTAGGGATTTTTTTTGTTTGTTAATTCATCGTTTTTCTATTGGTTTATTTCTTTACTTTTCGTATGTGATGTATTGTGGTCTATATTCTTTTATCGTAGTTCTTTGAAAAACATAATAAACCTGAATTTAGCTACTAAACTAAGAAAACGGTTGAAAAATGGGATTTTAGCATATGTAAGTGAGCAGAGCAGCTCATGAGCTACTCGAAATCAACTCCGTTAAAGCACGATTCGACCTTGAGTTATACGAGCTCGAGAGTCACTTTAATCTTGTTTCATAAACGAGCTTGAGCTTGAGCCTTTATGATTAAGCTCACAAGTCTAAATGATCCTCAATTAATATATTTAGAGAAATGTTCAAATGAGAAGTGCTAAAAAATACGAAGTAGAAAAGTGATCTCCACCACTCATCCGGTCAATAAAGGTGGCTTTGACCGGTTACGGTGGACGCGATCATGGGGGATTGACCCGATTCATTGGAGGGTAGAGATTATTAAAGGAGGGGATCCGGTCCAAGCCATCTTTATTGACCGAATGAGTGGTGGAGATCACTTTCTACTTATATATAGTCAGGCCACTCCTATATTACTCTGATGTAAGCTAAGATCATGGTGGGGTCCACCCCTCCATACAATGGGGTGTCAACTATCTACTGCCTTCCTCTCAATTTCCAACATATGATATATCAAAATACATATGTACAAGGCTTGGGTCTTTTTTTGGGTTTGAGTTCGAATCTTCCAAATCCATTTTTAAGTAACAAAAAGAAAGCTCGGGATATTTCAAGCCCAGACCAGGTTGGACCAAGCTTTGGGCTCGAAAAAGGGCCCGATCAAGGTTTTCAAGTTAGGATTTTCGACTATTTCATATTTTATTAGTTTTTGGATCAGGCTTTAACTAGCGCTTGAAAAATAGTTGGCTTGATCGAGCTTCAAGGTCGGGCTCGAAAAAGGGCCCGATCAAGGTTTTCAAGTTAGGAATTTCGACTATTTCATATTTTATTAGAGTTTTTGGATCAGGCTTTAACTAGGCCTTGAAAAATAGATGTGAAGGTTTCGTTTTTTACCTTGTTTTAGATATTTTTTTGCACCGAAAGTGATTTTTAGCTCTGCATATTCGAGTTTTATTTATCTTCAGGGTGTTTTTTTGTGAAGTTTCATACGTTAGGTATTGGTCTCACGCGGTCTCACGAAAACATCTTGGTCTCACCTGATCCTGAGTCTAGCCAGCTATATAAGGGAAAGTTCAAATGAAAACTCATTTTATATTGTGAACATTTGAAACTGATCCTATATACACACATGAAAGTTCGGTTGTGGACTCAAGTTTCATTGTAAATGTGAGGACAGCCGAGAGCGCGCCACGTGTTATATTCTGGGATGAAGTTTCGAGAACACAACCCTTTTTTTAACTGTCTTTCCCTTTCCCTCCTAAAGTTTTTCGAGAACACGAGTTTTTTTGAACTTTCCTCTTGTTTCTCTCACTTTCCTTCCTTTTCCTTCGTTAAAAAGGTTTCGAGAACACAGCGTAAGAAATTGCAAACCATTTGAGCTAAAAACGTAATGATTGGAGTTTAGAAAATCATTAGTGACTTTCAGCAAACCACCTGGATCAATTCTATGATTTACTCTTATTTTTATACATCACCTTGTGTATCACTTGACTTCTATTTAGCCATAGGTTTGTCTTAACTTCATATAAACAAAGTGGCTAGATTTGAACAAGAAGCAAAGCAAAGAATAGTTTGGAATGAGAAAGCAACTTATTGATTTGGCATAGCCAATGAAAACACCAACTACTTATTTGGAAGATGGAGTAAAATATGAGAATCCAAAATTACAAGCAAAGCAACAAGTTAGGAGAATAGTTGTTGGACAATTAACTAAAAAGCCTTTAACCCAAAGAGGCCCACATTTAATTAATTATATTTTATGTTTACTATACTGTTGATAAATTAATTGTTATTTAATAAATTAGTTTATAAATTAGTCATTTTTGATAAAACTAGTTTTATAACTTAATAACAATATATACTTATCTATCAAACAACAGACTTAGGATCAGGTGAGACCAAGCTGTTATCGTGAGACCGCGTGAGACCAATACCTAACGTACGAAACTTCACAAAAAAACACCACGAATGTACTTAAAACTCGAATACGCAGACCTAAAATTCACTTTCGATGGAAAAAAATATCGAAAACAAGCTAAAAAACGAAACCTTCACAGCTCAAGTTCTGTGAAGGTTACATATATATAATGCGAACCTTCACAAAAAAACCTGCTGTGAAGGTTTCGTTTTTTAATCTTTTTTTGAAAAAAAAAATTCAATACTGTTTTTTAGTATGTTTTAACGATGAATGTTCAATTTTTTTAACCTTCACAAATGTTTTGATGTGAAGTTTCAAGTAAAATATGTTGGTCTCACCGGTCTCACCAAAAAAGCTTGGTCTCACCGGAACTTAACTCCTAAACAACATGTTGAAAAATTAATTGATATATAAGACCTTTAATTTGTTTAGAAAAACTATAACCTTATAAGTTAATAGGTACATTATTTAACGTAACTTTTTGAAAACTAAAATTAAAAATTTAAGATAGCTTATGATTGCCAAACATGATCAAACTGTAATAATGTTATATTAAAGTTCATCAAGATTCTAAATGGTACAAAAAAAATTGTTGGCGGTATCGAGTTTCAAGACTTTGGAGTCACCATGAGGCAAAAAGGTTTCTTGAATGGGTAAGAGCAACTCCAATGGACCTTCAAAAAACCCAAAATCACCAAATACTTAATCCAATCACACTTTAAACTCTAAAAAAATTGGTGTGGTTTTAGGTGAGAAGGAGATTTGGCCTCCAAATTTAGAGGTCAAAATCTCACACACCAATTTTGAGGCCCCACCTAAATATACTATTTTATTATATATCTAACTATAAAAATATAGATTTATTAATATTTAGTATTTATAATTTGTTTAATATATATCCATATATAATTTGTGTTACTTGAGTTAATTTCGTAATGTAAATTAAAAAATTTATTGTTTTTATTTTAATAAGTCTTCATTAAATAAATTAATTAGTAATTATTTATGATTATAATATACATATAAAAATATGATTATTGTTATTAAAAACAGTTAATAATAAGTAAAATATATTATTTTAATGTGGGGTCCAAAATTTAGTATTTTTAGAGTGTGGTTGGACTTGAAATTTTATTTGGTGTGATTGGCCCACCAAAATTAGTGTTTTTGGTGTTATTTTTGGTGTCAAGGTTGGAGATGGTCGGGAGATACAAAATCATTCAAAATGTTTTAGAACTATTAAGAGATAGACCTTATTTTTGCCAAACAAGATTTACCTCTTAGTATTTCAGAGATCACCATCTCTTAATAAGTCAAACCCTTGCCTGATTTTTTACCAATTATTCTCGTATGAAGACACATATTAAATCCACGTTTTCTTTTACTAAGGATTTACGTATGAATCTTTTATTTGTATACTTCTTAGCCGATGTAAACACATTTTTACTACTACTACATAAGACAAGTAGGCTACATATTAGAAGGATAAGGAACTTATTGGGGCATGACAACATGATGTTAGAGGCAAACCTTAACCTTGAGTCACTACAACCATAAGTTGTGCCTCTTTGATAACTATGTACATTCTATATATTAACACTCTTGGAGAAATCCAACCAAACGTTTAAACATCTCCTTTGCATTCTTTGTTTCAGGGTTAAAGATATGAAAGCAATGACCCTCTCCTTCGGCCTCAAACAACGATATTTCCCCTTGCCATCCACTCGCTTTCACGGCATCGTGGTAATGGACCCCTCTGGCTTTTAACTCGTCCTCCGATGCAACACAAACGATCAACCTCCGACATCCAAGACCCATTAAACAAGGTGCGGTTTTGGCAAACGGGTTGATTAGTGGATTATCAAACCCATCTGGAGCACTAGGGTACACGATCATCCACGTCTTGCGCAAAAGAGACATTTCATGACTAGTAACCGACTCTGACCCAAGTGGGTTCGACCCTAAAAAGTATGGATACGATAGAAATGCGCCTAGAATCTTGACCCCGCCATGCAAATTTTCAGTGCCGGCTCGCATGGCCATATGGTGTGAAATATTTGCACCTGCATTTAGGTGTGTTAATGAAATGAGCTTTTCACAAGTACAAAATAAAACTCGTTTAACTTAACAAGTCGAGTTAATCAATTGACATTCATGTTCTACTTACCTCGTTCGAAAGTAGGATTAAAAGTTTTGTTCAAAATTGAGGTTCAGATGGGCCCGATTCAACACTATTTTTTATGAGAAAAACGATACATTAATGATTTTTTTTAGTTATAAAGGACCCTTATTTACATTTCACCAAGAGCCCAAAAAATGTCAGAAACGGCCCTGATTGAGTCCATAAACAAGTGTATAAAACATGAATTTTTGGTGTAAAGTAATAAAGTATAACTCGATCATATTCATTAAACCATCACCAAGATCGAACTCGAACATTAAAAAAAAATCGGGCCTACTCTGAAAAGCATTCGAGCTCATCTTGGTATATATAATATTGTCAAAACAAACTCGAACAACTTGTTACTTGACTCAACTCGTTACCTGCACTATCGCCACCGATATAAAGACGGTCGAAATCCGCATATTGAACAAGCCACGGTTCGTCTTTTTCGTTGTTGGCATGTGAAGCAACCCATTGTAGAGCATCCCATGAATCTTCATAAGCCGCGGGAAGAGGGTTTTCGGGAGCCAATCGGTAGTCAACCGAGACTATAACAACGTTAGCCAGCGACGCCATGGTGGTCATGTAGCCGTGGCAGAGGGTGGAGAAGGCGGACTCGATGCAAAACCCTCCGCCATGGAAGTAAACCAAGATGGGTAGTTTCTTGCCATCTAATAAAAAAGGATGGTTATTAGGAAGGTAGAGACGGGCTGACACATTTGGTGAAATGACGACGTCTTTAGAGCAAACGCCTCCGGTGGTGGTCGTGGCGGTTGGTGATGGCGGAGATAGCGTCGGGTTATAGAGTCGCTCCACCGTGCCGTCGTTATGGACACGGAGGAAGGGCAGGAGTTCAAATGCTACGTCTTGTTGGTCTGAACCCATGATGGATCAAGTGAGAAAAAAAATGACATTTTGTTAGAGATATGGACTTAATTTATATATTTGGATATATCACCTACTCCAAAAGATAAATTTGCTCTCATTTTTTTCTATTAATTTTCTTGATGTCCCTTTAACAACACGTTAACAACTCTTGACTGATTAAAAAGTTGGAGTCGTTATATATTTGAAAAAGCTCGCCGTAACAACTACCATGGTTCGTCGTGACTCAAAGCTTGTATCTCATACCATGTTATGTCTGAGGCATGCCATTGTGTAATGCGCGGTTTTTCTATCATGATGTTTGATTTAA
This sequence comes from Centaurea solstitialis, assembly GCA_030169165.1. Classification (NCBI taxonomy): domain Eukaryota; kingdom Viridiplantae; phylum Streptophyta; class Magnoliopsida; order Asterales; family Asteraceae; genus Centaurea; species Centaurea solstitialis. The sequence continues at coordinate 7,784,034 of CM058043.1, read as the reverse complement.
CTTATACTTTTAGTGTCTTATTTGATAGTTTTTAACTGCTTCATGTCTGCTATGACTTCCAAAGCTTAAGGTTTGACTTTGTTGCCAGTCATGTGATACTTTGAACCTTGATAAGTGGTGTAAATTTGATTGAAAAAGAGTAAATGGGAATAAATTCACAAGTTACCCTCTTTCATGTTTATAAATTATAATACCGATTTCGACATATGTAAAACGTATGAGGTCAATATGTAACAATATATATAGAGAATTATATAAACAATTCCTAATAAGAAGTTTGAGAAATTGTTATCAATAATTGGATGTTCATTAGAATGAAATGCACCGAGAGACATCAAATCAATTCCTTTCTAAACTCATTATTCATGTGAGAACATGAGATTAAAAGACATCGAAGATTTAATATCCACTTTTCATATTTCTTAGCGTTAACTCAATCTTTCATATAATTCTTTTGTCTATAAAACCACATAATTATGTAAATATAACGAGATTAGATGTTACATATATTAATAAAATACTAAAGAAAAATATGAACACATTGACTCATCATCAAAACGACATAATTAAAAACGGAAAACGTAACAAAGATGTTTCTTTTTTCCGTAAATACCGGCCTCCATTAGCAGCCTGGCTAGATCACATGGGAATAAACAATTAGCCATAAGATATTTAATATAACTATTAATTGCTTATTAGTAGTGTGTTAATACAACAAAATGTATAAGAATTTAAGGAAACAAAATAAATGGATTTTTGCTCGATTTACTATTATATGCGGAATACATGTGTATATATAATGTATTTTGTAACGTTTTAGTTGAATAAAAACAAAATCATCTTTGCCTTGCTCGCCATTGATTATCGCATACGGCATACTTGCGTCAACCGGAATTGTTTTGCTCACCAACGAAATTATCGTCACCGATGGTTATTATCGACAAATTATTGATGGATTGGTCTATCCATAAAAGACTTGATTATTTGTTGTGTATAGAGTCCAGTTCCCAAGATTAGGGGTGTGCATAACCCGTCCGAACCCGACCCAAATTTACGCTAAAGAAGTTGAACCTGAATGTCCGAATATTTATATTGGCATAGTATGATTGAGTGTATTTAGAGAGCTTCATACCACTTTTGAAGACGTTCTATGAGATGAGATGAGTCAGATGACCCTAAGAATCTTCGGCTCTCTTTGTGTCACTTCCAATTGTTATTTGACCGATATATGTGACTTGGTGTTCTCACTTATGGAGATGATGAGATCTCAAAATTTCGTCGAAAAGGTACAACTATTTATATAAAAGTAGCCTTACTTTATGAGTTTATGTTATTAATTAGTTTATTTATGTTATATGTTTGATTATTCTCGTTTATTTGTTTACTTAAAATTTCTATAAACAACATATAGGTAAAAAATGCAAGAGAAGTATGATAAATATTGGGATGATCCGAAGAAGATAAACTTTTTAATTTTCTTTGCAACATTCTAGACTCTAGAGATAAAGTTGAGTACATGGAAGATCAATGTTTGGTGAAACAAAAGGTGAAGCGTGTTTTTGGAAGGTAAAGTCTCAACTCGCTTCCTTGATTAAAGATTATGTGACCTTATTTTGCAACCTTCTCAGTCCCAATCCCAAATTGAATTGCAATCACAATACCAATCTCAATCGTGAAAATGTCTCTCTCTCTCTCTCTCTCCCCCCCCCCCCCCCCCCCACACTCTTGCTTTTAATTGGAAGGTCATAGTCTAAATTTAAAAACTTGCTAAAGAAACAAAAGCTTAAATAGTGTGGTGGAAGTTGAAGAAACTAGCTCAGTTGGTCTCCTAAGGGCGGTAACATCCTAGGGGGACTGCGGATGAAATCCCAGTCTATCTGGGTTCGAATCCAAGGGGAGTCAATTGAGGGCATGAGGAGTACCAAATCCTTGGGTTGGTCCGGTCATAGACTGGGCCTCCCCCAGCCCAGTCAAAGATTGTGGATGGGCACTAGGTCCAGCGTAAGTTGGGCCAGGATATCGACGAATTACTGGGTTGTCCATGGATACCCGATACCGCCGAAGAGGCATGCGTGCTTGTGTTCGTGATATTTGTTGGTTCGATGCCGCTATGCCTTCCAAAAAAAGAACATAGGATATCAAGTTTAATTTTTCTCCACTTCCTCTTCTTGAGCCTTTCATAAACAAGTAATCATAACATGTTATATGTCAAAAAAGCTACAAAATAGAATTTAATTATATTGTTTGAAAAACAATTTTTCTTTACACTAAAATAATACTAAACAAACATTTATTGTATATTAGTACATAAATATTAGCCACAAGGAAATTAAGGAAGTATTATTAAAAAAGTATGTGATGGGTAAACGTCTATGCCTAAACTTGCACCAAACATATCAATTCTAAAATATGAATTTATAGTTAAGAAACCAAGGGAATACAAGAAGGTGGTTGCTAAGTCTCATTCATGATAGATATTGTTAGAAGAAGAAATCCCATGAAATTGGTGATTTTTAATTAATTATATTCATTTTTTATCCCCAAATAACTCATTATTTGTTTTAAAACATATAAAAAAACAGAAGTTACGAAGTCGGTGATTTTGAATATGTCATCAACATATAAATTAATGTTAAACAAAGCGTATATAATCTTCTTACTGACGAGGAACAAACAAAATAAAATAATTGTTATTTCCATAATTTAACTTGAATACATTTATCTTTATCATTAAATAATCTAACACTTACGTCCTGTTCTCAAGTTTTTTTAAGAAGGAAAGTAAAGGATTTGGAGGGATATGTGTTCTCGAGTTTTTTTAAAGGAAGGAAAAGAAAGGATTTGTAGGGCTATGTGTGTTCTTGAGTTTTTTAAAGAAAGAAAAGGAAAAGATTTGGAGGGATTAGGAGTGATAACTCTTCCCAATTCTTCTCTTAAAAGTTATCCTTCCCTTTCCTTCCAAAAGTGGGATGATTTGGAAGGATAATTCTTTCCTTCCCTTTTTTTTCCTTTCTTCTCCTTCCCTTTCTCTCCTTTAAATTTTAAACTCGAGAACAGGGTGTTAAATATTTATATCCTTGAATATTACTTTAACATTTAACATAGGTTGCCGGTTAAATTATATGTAAATATCTAAGAGACTGAAATTCTTTGCTATCTAGAGTAGAGTTTTGCATGCAAAAAATTTTAATGTTTTTAAACACCTTAATAGCATGACTATGATTATAAATATAATATAATGCTAAATGCACAAAATAACAACATATTTTCGTAAACATTTTTGTTATATTATTTCTCTCTCTCCATATATATATTATTAATAAAAAATTTAATATAATTTATAATTAGTTTTTAATAAATAGTAGGAAAGTATATGAAATGATCATAATGACCTTAAAAGAAACCTATTTAACAGAACCAATTCATAGTGTTAGGGTAGAAGGACCAAGGGCGTGAGAAAATATAAACCATAGGAATCAAATCCATAATTATTTTAAAAGAGGGATCAATAGTGCAATTAAGTGTAAACCACAGGGACCAAATATGTAACTTACTCTATATTTTCTAGAGTAAATTACAATTTTGGTCCTTATGATTTACACTTACTATCAAATTTGGTCACTCTTATAAACTAATTACAATTTTATTCACTATGGTTTGCTCTTTATTTTAGTTTTTGTCCTTTTGACTAACCATGGTTCAAAAAAAGTAGTTAATATCTTTGTCTTTTCTTCTCTTTTGTCTTATTAGATCTTATAGTAACTTACAATTTGAGTCTTTTGATTTATCTTTTTTCATTTTTGTCTTTCTTATAATTTTTTAATTCATATATCCCTTCTTATAATTTTATTATTCATATATCCCTTCTTATAATTTTATTATTCATATATCCCTTATCATGTTCTCTTACATATACTTGCGTATTTGAAAATGTTACGATATCGTGTTTTGAATAATCTATCAAATTATAACGTTCTACCTTTATTTCTCGTACAACATAACAACCTTTCATGGGTCGTGCTCAACACGAACCTAGGAAGTAACTAGTATTATACATATATAAATAGGTTATAGAGTGAATTACACTTTTGGTCCTTGTGGTTGTCACCTTTTTTCAACTTTGGTCCCTAAAACAAACTAATATCAGAAATAGTCACCGAGGTTGCCACTTTGTTTCAATTTTGGTCCCTCGAACTAACTTCTGTTAAATAAGTCAGTTAACTCAAGGGTATTTTCGTCCTTTTCATATTTATTTGTTTTCAACTAATAAATAAATAGATATATAGATAAATGGGACCCACTATCACACTCTCTCTATCATCTCTATCTCGCTCTCTTCTTCTTCTTCTTCTTCTTCATCTTCATCTTCAAACCGCCATCTCCACCACACCCACCACCACCACCATCATCTCCACCACAACTACACCACCACCACCAACACCCACCATCTTCATCATCTTCATCATCTTCATCTTTATTTCTACTACCACCACCCACCAACACCAACCTACCACCACCACCACCACCCACCTCCACCTTTTATTTCTGAAAATGGGTTTTCATTTCCACGTCTATTTATCTCATCTTTAGCAATTCTTCTTCACAAAAACTCTTTTTTTCCATTTTCAAGATTTTCAAGATTTCCAATGGGGTTTTCTTGAAACTCCGACAGCACACTACGGCGGCGTTACAGCGGCAGAGGTGGCGGTTTTGTTGTTTTTAAATGAAGGGGATGCCCTTACCTTTGTACATTTTAACCATTAATTTGTTGCACATTGAAGAAAAAGAACCAAAATCTGTGCTGAATAATATCAACAGTAGTCCAAGCCCTCCGGCCTCTACCTCCACCTCCACCCTGTCTTCACCTTCTCCAGCGCCGACAGGTTGGCGGCGGTTTTCGACAACCAAGAAACCACCAGCTCCAATGTGGGTTTTCTTCAAACCCACCACCATCACTCGTCGGAAAATTCTCTGATGCCGGTGTAAGAAACCAGAAATTCGGCAAAATGGAGGATTGGGAGTTGGGGGTTTTCGTGGTGGTGGTTGTGGGTGTTCGCCGGTGGGGGGTAGGTTATGGGCAGTGTTGGTGGTGGTGGTGGTTTATGGGTGTTGGTGGTTGTGGTGGTGGTGGGTGTTGGTGGTGGTGGTGGTGGTGCAGTTGGGGTGGAGATGATGGTGGTGGTGGTGTGGTGGAGATGGTGGTTTGAAGATGATGAGAAGAGAGAGAGAAGAGAGGAGAGAGAGAGAGAGGGGAGAGAGAGAAAGAGAGAAAGAGAGAGAGAGAGGAGAGAAATGATTGAGAGAGAGTGATGGTGGGTCCCATTTATCTATATATCTATTTATTTATTTATTGAAAACAAATAAATATGAAAAGGACGAAAATACCCTTGAGTTAACTGACTTATTTAACAGAAGTTAGTTCGAGGGACCAAAGTTGAAACAAAGTGGCAACCCCGGGGACTATTTCTGATATTAGTTTGTTTTAGGGACCAAAGTTGAAAAAATGTGACAACCACAGAGACCAAAAGTGTAATTCACTCTAGGTTATAATAATCGCATGACATGAAATTACGAAATAAGCCATGCATATAAATGTTGGTAGAATGTCATTTTGAAAGTAGATTATATACTTTATCATCAATGGTAAATTGGTAATTAGATACCAAACACTAAATTACAAAAATATAATTGAAGTTAGTTTATTATTTATTATATATATAATTCACATTTCAATTTAAAAGCTATATTTTACAAACCAAACCACAAATAAATAAATGAATAAAATGAAATTGAATTTATTTAATTCCATGTAAACAATTTACATAGCCAAATAAATGGTCATATTCGGTTTCATCCCGAATCGAACTAATTTAATTCTTAATGCACTGTGGTTGCTTCGGGTACTACCCGGGTAGATGGTACCCATTGGGTAGTTTGGGGGAACATCATTGTGCCTCCATCGGGTAGTACCCCTTCGGATTTGAGAAGCTGAAGCCATCCCACCCCCTCCCCAATCCTCTCTCTCTCTCTCTCTCTCTCTCTCTCTCTCTCTCTCTCTCTCTCTCTCTCTCTCTCTCTCTCTCTCTTCTCTCTCTCTCTCTTATTTAATTTTTGTTGTTTTACTTTTAATTAAATAATTTTGGGTTGATAGTGGGTGGATTGGGTTGTTTTAGGTAAAATAGTAAAAAGTTGATGTTGCGCTAATGTAGCAGTTGGGTTCATAGGGTTGTAGTGGGTCGACAGTGGATGACTTTATAAAAAATGTATATGAACAAAACACACCTTTTTTTTTTTTCATTTCACCCTGCCATGACACAATTCTTATTAGACAAAAATAGAGAACACAATTCATTATTAAAAAAAAGTTTTATAATGTTTAGCTCAGTTGATATTTCTAACGGTGGTAACATCCTTTGGGCTGTGGATGGGATCCTAGTCTACCCGGTTTCAATCACAAAGGGAGTCAATTGAGGGCATGAGAAGTACCCAGTCCTTGGGTTGGTCCAGTCGTTGACTGGGTTGCCCCTAAACCGAGTCAAAGATTGTGGTTGGACTCTAGGTCCAACGTAAGCTGGGTCGGACAGCAGCAAATTAGTGGGTTGTCCGTGGATGCCCGATGCTACCGGGAGAGATGTGCGTGCGTGTGTTCATGTCTTCATGAAATAGTGAATAACATTTTTATAATACCTTACTTAACACACGAAATAAATAAGGAAAATAAAGAGGAAAATCTTTTAATTAGAAGGGAAGCCATATATTAATTATATATATTGAAGTAGCAATGAAGAAACACCGTAAAGAATCTAAATGCATGATCCCTAATAATATATCACATGCACGCCCTTCCAATTCCATTTCTTCCAAACCAAATTATTATTTAGTATTAATTAAACCATTTAATCTGCTAAATCTCAAAGCCTCTGCCACATTCTATCAGATCAGATCTAAATCGTAATTAAGATCGTTAATTAACTAATCACTGGTACAATGTGTATAATGGGTTGTACATTTTATTTTTTTATTTTTATTCCGAGGCTTTGCCCGACTAATCTCGGCAAGGTTTACCAACAGCTAAACCTGAGTTAATCCCCAGTAGCCACGATCTGGAAGCGCATAGATTCGAACCTATGGTAGAAGGGTTAATTAACTAGCCACTTCCCCACATGCCTTAACCAGTACGCTACAACCTTGCGGTTGGTTGTACATTTTATTTGTTCTTCCAACCAGCCTGAGTAGCCATGGAGCTTTTGCAATGAGCTATGGCTCCTTGAATCGCGCTCTGAAGCTCCTCGGTAGACGACGAGTGGTTACTCACGTAACCGCCCGTCGTCCCTCTAACGATCGTTTTTCGGCAAAGAACGCCCGAGTGAGTTGGAGACGACGGCATCGTCGAAGGGCAGCTCGACACGCAGCTTGTTCTTCTCAGAAACCCGGAAACGGTTGTGAAATTACGACGTCCTCCCTTTTAGCTAGTGATGGAAGAGGAGTTGTTGTTTTATGTTGTTGCGATAGCTTCTCGTACAACGGCTTGACTTTTTTCAAGTATTTTCGTATCTTTTCTTTGGCCGTCGCGCTCATGCTTTTCGCGGTTATCGTGGACGGATGATCGGCCTCGGTGGATTTGGTTTCTTTGCGAAAAACGGAGGAGAATCTGGGGAAAGAGAAGGTTTTACCGCCGATGAGTAGTTTCTTTTCTTGGTTACATATTAACTTTTGGTTATGATCGTAGGAGAAAGAGGAATGGTAGTCGGAGGAGTGGCGGCCGGTGGTGGTGGTGGTGGTGGTGGTGGTGAGGAGGAGGGTGGTGGAAGCCATGGAGTTGGAAGAAGAGAGGTGGAGGGGTAGAAGTCGACCGTTGTAGAAGAGCTCGTCAGCCGGGCGGAGGTTGGCGGCGGTGGATTTGCGAGGGGAGAGCGCGGCGGTGAACTCGAAGTCGGAGGAGGAGGAGTGGTGGTGGTGGTGGTGGATGGGGGAGGATGGTAGGGTTTGTGAATGGGAGTTTAGGGGTTTCATTTTGTAAGTGAAGATGGATATGATATGATGGTTGTGGTGGGAAGGAATTGAATAAGGGTTTGGGAGTTGACTTTAAGTCTTGTTTTGCTCACCCTCTTTTAACTAAATTAACTTCTCTTGACTTTTTAGTTTAATTTTATGCTAAATAAACATTACTTTGAAACAAAACTTAGCACCTTTCTTTAATCAATATTTGTTATAATAAAATGGATTCATGCATTAAGTAGAGATTGCAAAATAATATTCTAAAACCCACTTAGGACTTAGGGCCTAGGGGATTTGGAAAATCCCATCTACTGTAGGTTTAAATCTTTGCGTTATCAAAGTCTACGAAAGTTCTCTTATAATGATTACAAGTCATTCGTAATCGTCCAGGGTTTAAAGATTCATTTGTCGGTGCATTGAGCTGGCCCAAAAACCCATGATTATCCATAAAATAGATTTTATAAAGTCGTGTTAAAAAAATTGATTTTCTTAATAAAAAACCACTGGATTATTAAGAATGTCTAAAAGCAAATGAGGTAAGAACCATAAATACCTTACTATATGAATGATATTATCTTATATACTTATATCACACTATATATCAACTCAAACATTAACATTGAATCATTAGCATGGGCTCTTATTTACCGTCACATGAAGCATGTCGTTATTCATAGAGACATAAAATTAAAGAACCTCTTGGTTGGTTCACAAGTAATAGGCAAAACTTTTGCAAGCTAGGTTATGTGTTGGTTATTTGATTAGAAAGAAAGACCATGTGTGCTTGTTTTATTACACATGGGTTATCTCTTTCAGGTTGACCACCCACCTAGCTATAATAAAAAGTTTTAAGTAAAAATCTAATTTACAAATTTTACAATAAGTTAAACTGAATTGATAAAATTGAGTTTAAAATAAAAAGGTGTCCTAATATAGTGTTTTGTGGAACGCTAGTTTATAGAACCAAATACAAAGGTATCCTATATATCTAAAAGTATTACAAAACATTTTTAAGATGCTTTTGGGTTGGTGTCTAAAAAAGTCTTTTAGAACATTCAAGAAAACATTTTATTAATAATATTATAGAACATCATTGGAAAAGTTATCCTATAAACACATGTGTCCTCTTAAAAATGGGTTTATGGACAAGATCACTTAACAATATCCAATGTTTGAATCGTTGCTTTAACTCTTTCTTTTGGATGGATTTCCATTCTTCCACTTGACATTTATAGTTTGAATTCATGATATAATGATCGTCTATTCTTTGAGTTCCAAGCTTATATATGTTGCGCTATATATATTGTAGAGGAAAGTGTGGCACATGATGCAAGTGTAGATAGATATATATGTCTTAGAATCTTATGATATAAATTTCGCTATGGTGCCCTCCCTTTGAAGCAAAAGAGCACTTTTATACAAATACAAGTTAATGATGCTACTTACAAAGTTGCCTTCATCGTATTGTTGACTCAATTTTGCATGATCGATTGATTGTGCAAGTAGATTTAAAGCTCTCTTCAAAACGTGTAGTTTCTATAGCTGCAAATACAAACAAAATTTTGATTTCAGATAAGTGGAAAAACAGGTAAAGGTGTCAATGGGTACCTCCTGTCTTCACTGTTTGTCGAATAAAATTACAAGAAAAAAGTGTAACACAAAAAATGCCAAGAACGGAAATGGTCTTAGCTATAGAGTTCTTCATGACCAAGTGTAACGAACACTCAAGTAGCAAAAGGAACACATCCAGAAATAACAAAGAAAAAATTTCAATATACAAAAAATAAAATAAAAAAATCTAGAAATGACAGGTTGGAAACCGAATGATGAGGTGTGTAGATTAAACTTGTTTGGGAATATAAATGTGTATGGTTGACTAGTTGTAATTCAAGCTTCTTAAAGTTGTACATAAGAGATTCTAAGAAATTGTACTTAAAGATTTACAAATAAACTTCCCTCTATATATATACATAGAAAAAGGTTTATACGAGAACACTTACTATTTAAGAAAACAAGAAAAACTACGTTCATGTAGAAAATCACATTTTCTACTAATGGAAAAAGCTGGATGCGAGTGATTTGCCACGCGACTTGAAGTCACAGGCAAAGTCGCGTGAATCACATACGGTTTGTAATTTGTACATGAACCATGAATGATTTTGAACATTGACGAAGTTTTTCTTGTTTTTTTAAATAGTTAACGTTCTCGTATGAAGTGTAATTGTGATGAAACGAGGCTCCATGCCTCCACATTGTAATCTTTTAGCATCACTACAAATTGTAATTGGTGTGTGTCTCTTGGGATGATGTGTCTATTCAGTTTCTTTTTCTTGTTTTAATCTCAATGGAATTCGGCTTGACTCTTCTTGAGGGCTTTAGGAAAACAGAAATCAATGGATTCCAACTAGAGGTGTAAACGAGTCGAGCTTTTAACGAGTAACTCGAGCTCGAACTCGAGCTCGGCTCGTTCGAGTCGAACTTTATTGAGTTCGAGCTCGAGTTCGAGCCCAAAAAACAAGCTCGAATATAAACGAGCCGAGCTCGAGCTTTTAAGAGTTTGACTTGAGTTCTTATCGAGCTCTTCGAACCTTGTATAGCATATATATATTTTTATACTATTATATATATTATGTATATACAAGGGGTATATATCAAAACAACCTAAATATATATCTTTCGAGCTTTTCGGGCCGAGCTCGAGCTATAACTTAAATAACCTGTTTTTTATACAATTTCGAGCTTTTCGAGCCGAGTTCGAGCTATAATGCATCTTTCACGAGTCGAGATCGAGCTTGAACTATGAAAGCTCGTCGAGCTATCGAGTCGAACTCGAGCTTAACATAAAGTCTCGAGCCGAGCTCGAGCCCTGTCGAGCTCGAGCTCGGTTCGACTCGTTTACATCCCTAATTCCAACTTCTCATGCTGCCACAATAAGAAACACTAATGAGTTTTTGGCAGAGAAGAAGGGGTGGAGGGTGGGAAGGAAAGAGTTAGGCATGGATTGATGATAGTGGGATAGTGGCTACAAAAATGTCATTTAAAAGGTTGGTATAAAGAGAGGTAGTTTTTGTCTCATTTGATCAAATTATGTAAGATTAAACAAAAGAAAGTACTGGTGGGTCAATTGATTTTAATAGTGTTTTAAAAATCGGGTCGAATCGGTTGGTTAACCGGAAACCGTGAAGAGGCCGGTTCTAATTATAGTGGTTTTAGGGTCCGAAGTGAACGGTCGGTTTATCAAAAAACGGGTTCAATTGGTTGAACTAAACCAGCTAACCCATAAAATTCTTGATTTTTATGGTTACATGGTCTGTTATTAATTCTTGATGTCATGGTTACATACGTTGATTATATATACATATTTACATATGGTTGATTATACATATGGTCTATTTAATTTTTGATTTTCATGGTTCTATTTGGGAAAAAAAATAAATTGAATGAAATTAGGATGTTCAACTTGTGTTTTTTTTTTAATGTTTTTGATTAGTGTAAAACTTGTTATGTCTTTTTAACGTTTTAAATTGTGGACATCAAATTTTGGTATATAAACATGTTGAAAATAAAAAATACTTAGCAATGCTCGAAACCAGTTGACTCAACAATTAACTCATTTAACGGTTGAAATCGATCGAACCAAAAACCGATCACGACACCGGTTCAATTAAAAATCCTTCTTTTTAAACCATTGGTTTAATAGCTGCCCATGTTTGATTTGTTACTTGGGTCCATCCTTTATTTTTCTTCACCTATAATCAATACCAATAATTATAGGTTTGAAATTTCCAATTTAATTTTAAAATACTTAAAAAGAAATTTCAGGAAATAAAAATAAAACGCTTTATTCCTTTTTCCGGATATTAGAGATCTCTTCTTCCATGGTTCCTTTGACGGACGGTTTCTTTTAGAAGACGAAATTTTCCCCCAAATCTCATAACTTTTTCTTCTCGATTCTTCTACTTATCAACAAGATCGATCACTACTGATTCATTAGATCGTGTTTTTCTCTACTGATTGGTATGATTCTTTGAACAATTTTGCTATTTGTTGATTGATTTGTTTGATGTTTTCTAGGTTAATTTTTGGTATGATTGTTGATGTTTTTAGGTTAAAATTTGCGTGATTATCGTCTGTTTGTTAAAATTTGCGTGATTTCTGGTTTTTTGAATCTGTTGACTAGAGATTATTAGTTCTTGTTGAGAGATTGAAACGATCTGTGTTCATCTGGAGGAAAACCTAAAATTTATGTACTTGTGTTATCAGCTATGTGATATTGAATTGTGGTTTTGTGTTGAATTGGATCAAGAGAAAAGGAGTTGGTTGATGATTTTTTTTTTTGTAGAAACTGGCATAAAGATCTTAACTTTCTTAGCTTGCTGATGTAGTTCTGTTGTTTTGTTGAATGAGGTTTCAAAAGTTTGTTAGTGATATGATTTTTGTTGATGGTCCTATGTTGCCATAGGTTGCTTGTAGGTTGTTGATCTTGGTGTGGATGAATTATCATCAGGATGTTTACCTCTTTGCTTAGTTTGATTGTGGTTGGGGTTAATAAGTTTTGGGATTTTCAACCAAGGTCAATGAAAAAGTTGAAAGCTTGGATTATGGAACTATTGAAACGAAATCCATGGATGAAGATAGAAAAGTTTTGACTTTAATTTAGCTAAACTTCAATTTTAGTTTTCATTTGTTCTTGAAGCTTCTTCCTTGATAAAGTACGAGACTGTATCACTAATGTTGTGTCGACATAAGTTCAAGATAGTTTTTGTGTGAGTAACGAAATTTTGTTTTCCGTCTTTGATAACATCACCAACAATACTATTCTCTTTGTTCACATTTTTGTCTGACTTCTACTGAAGTTCACTGAACTCTTTATATGCTGAGTTAAGTCATGATATTTTCATACTTGGAAGGTTCAGTCTTGGATATGACCACTTCAATTTCTATTTTTCTTTTCATATTTTCTCAACTATCGCCTCCTGTGATACTTCATCAACATTATATATCTTCAGCTTGGAGGTTCAAGCTTGTGTGTTTTCTCATGCTTGATTTAGAACCATAATCTGCAATGTTTTGTTGGAAACATAACCGTTCTTTTTCTAACGTTGAAGCTACGATAATTTTCTTTTTTGTTATGCTCAGCATGAAAATGATACATTCATGACTTTCCAAAAGTACGATATGGGTTAAATTCTTTGGTAAAACATCACAACAAACACTAATCATCTCATTGCCAAAATGGAATGTGATCGTAGTTTTAAAAGTTGTAAGTGGTTTATGCCTCGATACGAGTTAGTAAAAAAACTATGAGGTGGCTCCTCTCAAGCTTTGTATAGGACATACGCTTTGGTTGTATGAGGAGGAGGTGGGCGAGGCATACACTCAGCAGCGAACTCTCTCCTCACAACGATTGCCCTCATCTCACAGGCAGCCCTCTTCTTACTTATGAAAGGCAACCCTATTCCACGGGTTTCACTTATTCTCTCATAGGTAGATTGTATCTTTTAAGACTTATAAGTTATAACTCGTGTTTAATGAATTATATGACTTTCATAACTTGATGTGAAATGCAATAATGTTTTGCTTGTTATGAATTTAATTTATTTTCATCCCGAACACAGAGGAAAACCGTCTTGTCTTGTGTTTCTTTACTTTAAAGTCTTGACTGGAATGATAGATAGTATCAATGAGCCATGCGTTATTTAGCAAAGTGATGCTGTCAGGAAATGACACAAGTTGCGTTTGAGATTTGATCTTTTACAAGCAAAAGGAAAAGAGACAACATGAATAAGGCTAAAGTTCAGAAAATCTTATCAACACTTGCTACAATATCCTAGCTTATATACTAGTGTCCATTGTATACTTACTATTTGTTTCTAGTTAATATAGAATCATATCTAAATTCTTAATTACATTGTTCTTTTGTAATATCTTGTTGGGCATTTCTGCAGGAATAATGTCTCTTGCTCGGCCTCATCATGCAGAACATAATCAAGTTCCTGGTGATTTCAGATCTTCCTTTGGAAGAAATCACCCTCACATGTATAACTCAGCCTCAACAGCCTTTACGACCAACAGGCGTTACATTAATAATAACCATAGAAGAAGCTATAACAACTCCCATGACTTCTCAAATGAATCTGGACAGCAGCCTAACGTTTACAGTTACATTGATCATGAAGTTTTACCTTCTTATAAGAGGAGGAAGTTTTCGGCCACCAATTGGGAAAGTTATGGTACATCTTATAATCAATCTTGCACATATGGATATTCCCCTTCAAGCTCCAAGATCACTTCCCTTCCTCCTGTAGCATCCGATGCCAATGCTAGAGCTTCTACATCTACTAGCTGTAAGCGTGACCGTTCAAGGTTTGAAGATGAGGATGCTGAATTTATGTCCAGGGATCAGATTGAGAGGTTTTCACCTTCGAGAAAAGATGGTATTGATGTTCTGCAGGAAACACATTTACGGTACTCTTACTGTGCGTTTCTTCAGAACCTTGGAATTCGTCTTGAGCTGTAAGCAAAAACATGTCATTTGAAATTAAGCATTATAAAGCTTTGCCTATGTGTTCATTTTGTTGTTTGACACAACTGTTTAATTTAATTGCAGGCCACAAACTACCATTGGAACTGCTATGGTTTTATGCCATCGATTTTTTGTCCGGCGGTCACATGCATCCCATGATAGATTTGTAAGTTACTATTTTTTTCGTAAGTACCATATATACGCATGCTAATGATGTTCACTTCAGTTGTTAAGAGAATTAATAAATACAATATTGGAAGTACCATTGCCATCTGTGTTTTTGTATCTTAGATGCTACTAGGCTACTTTTCCTTTATTGTATTCTTCTTCTGAAATATAAAGTACACATTTACTAACGTATAAAACTTATTACTGCTTGGTTTTAGGTCTATTGACCTAAATCTCTAACATTCAATTGACGAATATCTGAAGGCCATGCATTTCATTGTTAAATAAATTTCAATGCTTAAGGATGTGAAAATACAATATTAGTTATGGCATCGCTCTGTGTTGCCAGGATCGAAACATGTAAGTACTGTACTTTTGCTGTTGCAGGGTAATTAATGCATCTTTGTTTGAAGACAACTAATTGCCTCTTTTTCTTCTGTTGTCATTGAAAAATAAGCTTCTTATTTCTAGTCCATGTCATCTTGCTATTTTACCCTTACACTTGAAACACATCACTATCCTTCTTTATTTGTTCTTTTCTTATGTTTCTTGAAGGTGTGAACTGATGCATAGCGACTGTAGGCACCTGCTCTTCGTTTGAGTGGCTATGGTTTGGGTGCTCTTGGCTCCCACCAAAATAGTAATTGTAACTACAGAAATATAAATAAAATGATGCCATAGCAGCTGTGATCACTTACTTATGATGGAGCTAGTAGTTTCTTGATGTGCTTCATTCAAAACAGTAGTTTATATGAACCAACTTGAGACGTAACCTTTATACCTTTTGGTGTTGATTTGTGGTGAAGTTATCGTTGCTTATACAATTATCCTGCAGTTGATTGCTACTGCTGCTCTTTTTCTTGCTGCAAAGTCTGAGGAGACACCTTGCCCTCTGAACAATGTCTTGAGAGTGTCCTCTGAAATTTTCCACAAGCAGGATTTCAATTTACTCTGCTATCTACTTCCCATGGTAAGTACTTACTGGTATCAGCTAGGAATCTAATATTTCAGTACTTTGTATGATTTTTTTTGTCTAATACATCACTGTTGAACAGGATTGGTTTGATCAATACCGAGAACGGGTGATTGAAGCTGAGCAAATGGTTTTGACGACTCTTAACTTTGAGCTTAACGTGCAGCATCCATATGGCCATCTTACATCCATTCTTGATAAACTAGGCCTTGCACAGTCACTTCTGGTAAATCTGGCGCTGAGCTTGGTCAGTGAAGGGTAAGCCATCATACTTTTTTGTTTTATCAAGCTTTATGGGAATGGAGTAGATAAATTTCAACGGTGACTGTCCCTCTGTTGGTTGCTTTTATCTAAATTGGAATATTCTAGATATCGGGCTACTGTGCAGAAGTGTCTGCATCTCACCTAATTACTTTTTCAGTATGCTCCTTTGATTTGCATGGTGGCATCCCTAGTGGTTGGATTAATTTTGTCCATTTTGGTACTCGATCCAGTAATCTTCCTTCTGTGCTATTGCACAATTGCTCTGTGTAGTTGTCTGCATTGTTTATTGATTTCTTGGATTCACATATAATTGCAGGGCCAATAGAAGAGTAGCATGCAAGCCTGTATGATTTTCTTAGCTGGTGGATAGATATGCTGTTCGTCTAGAGTTTTATTTCTCATCTGAAGTTGACCAACCGATGTGTTTGGATGCAGTTTCTAGGAAACTCTTTCTTAACTTGATTACTAACCGTAGAAGCTAGTCGCAAGTGCGTCAGCGCCAACCTTGTATCGATCTTTTGTGTCCATATGTAATGGCCACACCTGAATCACAGTGCATAGTTATTTCTAATAAAATGAGGCAGTTTGTTTACTTGAGGTCAATACAGTTTTTTGGGGGAGCTTGCAATCACTATTTTATAACTGGACGGGCAGATGGCTACCAATTAACTTACATGAAAAAAGTTTCTAATACGCTACTTATTAATGACTTCCCAAAAAGATACAAGTTACGTACTACTAGTACTCTTCAACTTCATTTTTGTTTGGCATTTCTAAACGAAATACATTTCTGCTATATTTTCTTGCTTGTTTTTCTTATATTTAAGTCTATAGACGAATGTATTAATTTGAGTATTGAAACCCAGAGGCTGTCAAGTGTCAACTGCTATTCTCGTATTCTTACTTTTGTTTCAGATTTCTTGTTTAACATATTGCAAGCATGGTTTTAAAAAGCATTCAAGGAGGTGGTCCAAAACCGAATACGAGGCTTAAGCCTCACTGACCCTGGATGAGGCTTATGCCTCATTGGCTGAGGCAAGACGGTGAGGCGTGAGGCGCAAGCCTTAGCTAGTTTCTGTTTTTGGTGAGAGTGAGGCTGAAAAAAAGAACTTGTTCTTTTATTATGTATTAATATTACCTTGTCTCTTATAGAAGTCAAATGTACCCTTTATCTAGCAGTTGTACTTCTAGTGATCTAAAAGTACAAAAACACATTTTGGGGTGTCCTTTCCTCTTCTCAAGAAGAAAGAAAGAGGGTGACTTCGCATTTCTGTAGGTGTATTTTCTGTATTTATATTTTCGGTATGTGTATTTTTCTGTATTTATATTTTCTGCATATTTTTGTGTTATATACATTTAGTACTAAATTCTGTATTGTACAAAATTAATATATATATATATATTTATTATATACACACCTGAGGCTTACGTCTCGCCTTGCAGAGGAAAAACGCCTTGAGTCGCAATTGGTATTTTTAAAACCTTGATTGCAAGTGATCTTCAGAATAGAACTTTATATTGGCTATGGTGATACACAAGCACACATGTTTCAGAAAATTTATGGAAAGAAGGGAGCAAAAAGATCACATGGAGTGTATCTAAGATGGAAAAGTAAACAAACTTTATGTGTTAGTGGGGTTGCATATGAACTCAAAATTCAAATTATGCCTTTTGTACACATTTTTCTTGTGGCACCATGCCTAATTTCTACTGTTAATCTTGTTAATGGTTAGATCTTTTTGTTAATTGCTTTAGTGTTGCTCATAGTAGCTACTCAGTACTACAGAATGTTTTGTTCCTTTTTAACTTGGTTGAGAAAGTTATATTTTTAAAAAATGCTTCAGTTGACGAGTGTAGTATATTGTTTTTTAATTGGGTATATGGATCTTTTTGTGCTTCCATCTATTAGTTCCTTTCACACTGTTCTCTCCTCCCAAAATTTTATTCAAATGAAAATTTTGTATTAGGTTCTACTTTGCTACTCTGATTGTTCTAGCACAGTGGGTCACATCTGCATGCTTTACCTTCCCATCTTAGGGCATGTTCTGGCTTTAGGTGGTTCTGTGTGCAGGTGTGTAATTGAACGTTTTGGGCCATAGATGATGCACTCGTGGTGATACAAGTTTGAACCATGGGCAAATTACCTATTAAGCAATAGTTGGGTGCTCAATGTACAATGTTTCTGTTGATGGAAGATTTTCATGTGAAATTCATCATTGTAATGACTTTTAGGTAAATATTTTACAAAAAGGGGATATGGTGAATACCCTTTTCACTCGAAAAAAGGGGAACCTTTTTCTTGTGTTAACTGTTTTCTAAATGGAGGATCTTGCTGGTTAATTGTAGATATGATACTAGATTGATCCCAGGGAATAATAGGATGCTGGTTTGCTTGTAATATCTTACCCATGTTGTGCACATGCGACTTCAATTGAGGGCGATTTCTCCTTTTTGCATTTGACAGCATATTCATACAAATTTTACAACTCATGTGACAAATTTGAATAAGTTTAGAGCTTTGCTATATTTCTCCAAATTTCCTGTTCATACCTCATGTTTGCTTTCAGACTGAAGGTTAACATTACTTCTTAGTTCTCAAAAACAATACTATTAGACTGGTGTGATATCAAAAGAGACATCTTTTACTTTTTACTTCTCATAAGTGAAAATAGCACATTTCATGCTTGGGGCCTGTGTAACCCAATGATGCTTATCAGTGTAGCGCTTTCATTGCTATAAGTACATATCCTTGTTGTTAGAAGTGAAAATAGCACATTTCATGCTTGGGGCCTGCGTGTAACCCAATGATGCTTATCAGTGTAGCGCTTTCATTGCTATTACTGATATCATTAGCTTAGAAACAACCAAACCAAACAAACTTACTATATCTCACACACACAGAGATAGGGCCTGGGGAGGGTGAGATGTACACAGACCTTACCCCTATAAAAGGGGTAGGGTAGTTGTTCCTTTAAAAAACAAAAAATAACAGGGAAAAAGTGTGGTAAGTAGCAGTGAAGTGACAGGTACAATGTGATGAATATCACTAGCTTAGAAAACAATCCAAACCAAACGAACCCAGTATATCTCACATAGAGGTAGGTTCTGGGAAGCATAGGATGCATGCCGACCCTTTTACCTCTACCCTAAGTGGTAGAGCGGCCATTTCTACGAAGACCCCTGGCTTGAAAAACAAAAATAACAGGGAACATGTGCAGTAAGTAGCAGTGAAAGCACAGGTACAATGCGATGAAATATCATTAGCGTAGAGCTTCTGCTAATTTTGGAGGACGAAAAAAAGCCTAGCTTTAAAACTTTCATATTGGCAAAGCTTCACAGAACGGAGAAATATGCCATTGCCTTTTTTAGAGTGACGTTGCTTGCCAAAGTAGTTTCTGCATTTTCAATTAAACTGGGGTTCAAAGAATGCATCATCAAAGTGGGTGTACTGGTTTGGTGTTCTAGATGGGGTGTAAAAAATATTTTTTTATGCTAATGGCACTGTCAGCAATTCTGCGGAGATACTTGGAAAATGTGCATCAGATGCTGCTTTCTTTGTTGGTAAGAGAAAATTGCCTTCTAACTTGGCACACTTGGTTCAACATATGATATGTTCACATTACACCTGCATGACGTAGCCACTCGTCTCTTTGGTAATTACTAAAATCTTGAAGCTGATGCTCAATTAATGTAATATATGATTTGTGCCAGATATTGGTTATTGTTTTATTGCTACAAATGGTGTGTTTAATCATCAGATGGTTGTTCAATGTTATTTTTCTCGTGTTCTTTTGTTTGATTTAACTATCCTAAAATTGAGTAATTCTTTTGTAGGCTGCGTAGCTCACTTTGGCTTCAGTTCAAGCCTCACCAGATTGCGGCTGGAGCTGCATATCTTGCTGCAAGATCCCTAAACATGGATCTTACGGCATGCCAAAATGTTTGGCAGGAGTTCTACACACCACCATCTGTAC
>CM058043.1:7700542-7764031 GCA_030169165.1 Centaurea solstitialis | reverse complement strand
TCGGTTGGGCATTGGCTATAAGTTCTGTGCTCACTGAAACTCGCTAAAGGTCTTGATTAAAATCATTTGGATCTGAACATAAACTGAACCAAACAAAACCAGTAAATCTCATGCAAGTAGAGTTGGGGTTAGGATGAACGCAGACCTTTCCTTTATCCCTAGGGGTAGAAAGGTTGTTTTCATATGAACTTGAACTTGTTTCTGCATAATATACCAACCTCTATTCTTCTGGAAATAAATGTTGTTTCTTTCTTGTTGCAGATGTGGTCCAGCAGTTGATGGAGCTGTTTTAGAACATAACCTAAAAGATGGTCGAGTATCATGTTTCGGTTAGATGAGTATATGTGTGTTTTTCATACATGGCTTCTTGCCATTTTTAGATCAGACCATCGGAGGCTGTATAGTCAAAGCCGTGTTTGTTCTTTGACTTTGAGATAGTTGGTCATGAATATGTGGTATAGTTCTTAGTTTTTTTTTTTTTTTTTTTTAAATCGACAAAGGGAAAGGGAGATTTGAACCTGCAACAATGTCATTCGGATCAAAGGACTTGGTAGGGTCTTATATATTTAAGAAATCTTTTCGGTAACTGTTTACTTTGGCTATTATGTAGAGAATCTCTTTTGATTGCAGGTATGTAAAATGGTGTTTGTTTTCTAATGAATGCAGTCCTACGGCCATCGTGGGGAGGTGAATCACTGTGTAGCAACTGGTTTGATCATGGGTCATCTTTTTATGGATGCCCGACATAACATGCTATTAAGTATTTTTCTTATGACATGGAAAGGAGACTTGCAGGTACAAATCACCACTATTTCTACCTTACTGGATAAGATTCTCAATCATCAAACTGACATAGTATAAATGTATGTTATCTGGTAAAGGTAAATTGGGTTTCAACTTCTCTTGTTTAATGGGAAAGATTTTTGGTCAGCAAAATAACATGATAAAATTGTTGGTAAAGTGCATCTCTTATTGGGGGTATCTCTTATATGATAAAGAGATTGTAAGCGTTTACTTCGTGGTTACGATGCATTAAGGGGCCGTTTAACGCTTATTGGACGACTTTATCTTATCGACTAACATTCTTGGTCATGGATGGTTGGAAACTAATCTTTTATCTAGCATCGTCTTTATTCTCTCCTAACAGATAAGATTTTCGGTCTTTTTCATGTTCGTAGGTAAAGTTAATGACACCTAGTAAACACTTGCCCTACAAACTTTTGGTAAACAGCTCGTAAGTGTCGAGTAAATGATTGTTCACATAATGCTAATTAGGTAAGTGCTTATAGATCAATTTTCTTACCAAATGAGCATAGAATGACCAAGAATCTTACCTAGTAAGAGGCAAGACAAGGACTAGAAGTCTCGCTCGATAAATAATGGTGGTGACTTTCACCAGATAAATGTCTATCGGGTGATCACATGCTTACTAACAATCTATTTCGTTGGCCGTGAATGTTAACCGATCAAGTAAGCGAGGGTAGAGTGAATTTTGTAGGGCCAACAAAGTACAA
The DNA here is from genome assembly GCA_030169165.1 of Centaurea solstitialis. Taxonomy (NCBI): domain Eukaryota; kingdom Viridiplantae; phylum Streptophyta; class Magnoliopsida; order Asterales; family Asteraceae; genus Centaurea; species Centaurea solstitialis. Next base: position 7,762,517 of record CM058043.1, on the reverse strand, counting down.
TAGTTTCTTATGCGGTTTGTCAAGTGGCAAGTAGGATGTTTTAATCAAAAAATTGTGATTATGGATTTTTAATGAAAAAATAGTTTTTGGTAATTATTGATCTTATATTAGTACTTAGTGAATAATATAAGAGTATATTCATTGGACTTTTTAAAATAGAGAAAATGTGGCTTTTGTTATTTATTTGCTTTAACATATGTTTATATGCTTCTTTAAAATAAAGAAAATTAGAGAATTACTTAGTTCAAAAAGTTCTTTAAAACTTGATTTGAGGAAGAAGTTAATCTTGTATTTATTTTATCAATATGGCCTAGCCATTATTAATTTTCAACAGTTATTTTAAAACTTATGTTTAGATAAATTTAAAGAAGATTCTAATAATATAACAATTGTGTTAGAAATGAAGGTGTTTGTAATTAGAGATTTTGACATTCGTTTTTTACTCTAGAAAATTTATGAAAAATTTATTAGAGATGCTTTAAGAAATGGCAAAGTAGATTCTTAATAAGAATTTGGATTATGTCATTTCATATTTTTTTTTTAATGTTTTGTAAAGTATGTTTAAAATAAGAATGTCCCAATAATTTGTTAAACGAGATTTCGGGTTATAATAAAAAGGAAAGAATTTCAAAAAAGTCCCAATGAGTAATCATATTTTGAATAAGTAAGTTTTTCAACTGTATTTGAAATTACAAAAAGTTCATTAAAACTTCTTATTTTAAATGATTAAAAACCTAATCTCATTTTAAATGAAAAAACATTAATTAGGTATTGAGCTCTAACTTATTCATTTTGGATGATTAACCTTTATACATTTATTTTTAAATGAGCAAATTATTGAGCTTTTAAAAATTGGATATCTACATTATTTTAACAAAAATAAAAACTATATAAGACCAACTAGGTATGTTTTCAAGTACAAAGAAATTAAAACCGTTTGGATTAAAAGGATCCGAGTAACAAATTTCTAAAAGTTTGATGCTTTATTTAATATGCTAATCATTCAAAGTGATAAAGTTTAATGGTTTTCATTAAAAATGTTCAAGACTTTATCATTCAAAATTGATAGTTCATTAAGTTTGTTTGAATTTTTCCTTAGAGAAATATAAATAAATTGATTATTAATTAGGTGTGATTTGTTTATTAAGAGGTGTTGAAGTCTTATTTCACCTATGAGAAAAGTTTTTTAAGAGGTGTTGATAGTTCGTTAACTTTGTTAAATAAATGGTCATGTAAGAAAAGTAGTTAAGATAAATCTGGACCCTTAATGACTTGTAATTTTCAATTAGGATTGATCCATGAATTGTGCTTCTCATGGGAGTTATCTGGTGCATGTTGGTGCATCTCATGTCAATTATTATGGATTTGTTTTTTTTTATCTTCATTTATTACAAAAGAACCCTTAACGTATGTAGAATTTTGTGGACTTGATCCCTCTCACTAACCGTCATCCATGTCTTTATTATGTATGAGGATAAAATGGTCTTTTTAATAACAATCTTTATTTGATTTATCAAATTTTAAACCACAAGAACCAAATATGTAATTTACTTAAGTTCATCTTATAATCATGTAACCTAAATGAGGAAGTTGATCTAGAATTCTAGATAATCAAAGTCACATTTTTTACCCGTAAGTGTCATCGGTGTTAGATATTAAACTATTCGCTTCACATTATTCGGTTGTTTATAGCTCTGGCGAAGGCAACCTCGGTCCTCCATTATCTATAGTTCTCCATCTCTCTCCCTCCATGTTTCTACACCCAATGCCAACCTCTATCACCATCCCTCATATCTAGTGATGGTCAAACGAAACCGAACCGAACCGAACCGATGGGCTAGCCCGAACCCGACCCGTTGACCAACCCGACCCGACCCGAACCCCGGTCAAACCCGGGTCTCAGCCCGTGGGCCGGAAACCGGTCTGGAACCCGGGCCGAACCCGGGCGAACCCGGGTTGAACCCGAAACCCGGGCCGGAAACCGGTCCGAACCCGGTCGGAACCCGGGCCGGAAACCGGTCCGAACCCGGCCGGAACCCGGGCTGGAAACCGGTCTGAGCCTGGCCGGAACCCGGGCCCGACTCAACCCGGGTTTGACCAACACTATAGCAAACCGGGTTTTGGTCAAACCCGACCCGAACCGGCCCGAACCCGAAATTTGGCCAACACTACTCATATCTACCATACAACTCTGTTGACTATTCACCCTCACCAAACACCGTTCATTTAAGGTTTGAGTATGATAACTACACACTGGATTGTACACATGGACAAACCCTAGATCTACAACATAACTCGTTCATCCACATGGACTAAGATTTTGGACGATAAGAAAGCAATGAATTTTGAGACGTGGTTCGATTATCACAAACAAACTCAAAAACTTAGGAAGCCAACCACTTGTCACCTCCATCGCTAATAGACCCACCCACCTCCATTGATCTCCATACCTTTTCGGTGTTCTTGGATTTGCGATTTGAAACATGTTTTGATTTTAACTTTGATTTAAGGTTTCATCGATTTTCGGACCTTCTAGATGTTCCATTGATCTTCAACCCTTCTTAAGGTTTTTGATTTTGAATTTCAATTTGATTAAATTTTTTTTTGTTTATGTGGTATTATTTATTTATTAAATTTGTATAACCTTGTTGCTAAATCTTCTTAATATTGATGACATTCTTGATACTATGGCTGGGGAAGATAACAATCCAGAAAAAATATACAAATAACTAAAAAAAGGTATAAAATAGAAGAAAAAGGTAAAAAAAAAAAAAAAAGAATTTACCCTCATATTTAACGCAATAAAAAATCGATGGTTGTTTGCTTCGGGACCAAATCCATAAAAAACCTTTTCCAACAAAGACCAAATAAAAGAAAACTTGCATACCTAAAAATTTCTTATGTAATAAATAAACATAAGAGACCAAACCCATAATAATCGACATACCTTAGGGACCAAATCTGTAACTTGAGTAAAATAAATGAGTCAATCATTTTTCCATCTACTGGTAAGAAAATATTTATAGCTCTGCAAGTCAAAATGGTTGTGCTAGTCAAAATAAGAACAAGGAACAAGCTCTCTATTCATTGTGCATATTGAATTCCAAAAGCTGAGATTTTGAGTTGTAGATTTGTGGCCATGGATTCAGCAACTCACCGGCGGCTTAATGTGATTCAGAATCATTTGCTTCTTCAGTCTTCCCCCTCAACCACACTTCTCCGACCTCATCAAACCGCCGGAGAATTTTTCATAGGTATATATATATATATATATATATCACAACTTATATATACATTTATAATTAATTTATTACACTTTTTCATATTAGGAAAGTGATATAATCTAGGCTATGATAGTTTTTGCTACATTTATCTTAAGTTTTAAGCATTTATTTCATGGGAGTGTGTATGTACATCAGAACACCCAAATTGACCGTTAGGGTAGTAGAGGGACAGCTTTTTCATTCAGTACAATGTAAATACTAGAAGCTAATCTAGACAGACAAATATATCCGGACAGGACTTAATAGAAAATTCAGGAAGTATTTATTTATCAAGTTGCCTTTTATTGAAAAAAATACTTGCCTTTTATTGAAAATAATCAATGTTACAAAAATGGTTAGGTGGTACTCTGAGTGGCCGACCCCTTGTAGCGAGTACTCGGAGTAGGCAGGGAGTACTGGGATTGGGATTTTCTAATGTATAAATTTGAAAATTATACATATAGCATCTTCGTAAATCATAAATAATCAAAATAAAGACGATTGTTCATAGCATCCCATATATATGTTTAAAAAACCAACATAATTGTTTGAAAGTTTAAATACTTAAAGTAAAAATATTCATTCTTAGTATTATTTTTATTTTATGACCGAGTTTGACCGAGTTAGACCAAGTAATCCCGAGTTTTTTGACCGAGTAATCGCTGAGTTGCCCGAGTTTGACCGAGTACTGAGTAATTGGCCGATTTACCCCAACTCGCCTCGGCTAAGGGCCGAGTACCGAGTAATCGCCGAGTTCTCGGCTGCCTAGGCCGAGTTTTACAACACTGAAAAAAATACTTACTAAGAAAGAAAAAGGTGATACTATATCTGGACAGACAAATTTATCCGGTTACAATTATTGTAAGCCAGTTGCATATACAAACCAATTTTTCATGCAAATTTGATATTTAAAGATTTTTATGAATCGAAGTACAAGATTTTATATACTATTATTTTAAAGTAAACATAATAGTCCAATCGTATGGTAACATCCTAGGAAGGTCAGTGGACGGTATCCTTGACTACCCGAGTTCGAAACCCGTGGTGAGCATCCATGATCATGGGTCTGCCAATAGTGTTACCTTAATTGGGCCAGGTTGTGGTCAACGGAGATTAGTTGGGTGCCCTTGGATCCTGGATACCCGGGAACGTGTGTGTTACTTGCCATTCAAAAAAATATTTAAAGTATATTTCAAAAATAAACAACTTATTAACCAGCTGGAATGCGATTACGTGTAGCTCCTTTCCTTAAAGGCTTCTAGTGAAAATGTCTGCCAACTGTTGATGTATTTTGACATATTCCAAACTCACAAAACCTTGTTGAAGATGCTCTTTTGAAATGAGACTCCAATTCAAATTTTAGTCCTTTCATGATGTACTTGATTCTTGGCTATGTAAAGCTGCTTAAGTGTCACATTTAATAGGCATTGTGAGTTCATGTAGAAGTCTAGTAAGCCACACCAATTCTGCTGTTACCCTTCTTGAGACTTCATCCTTTCATGATATACTTAATTCTTGGCTATGTTCCGACTTATGAATAAAATTTTCCAAGAGGTCTCCTCTCGTCCCTTTTTTCCAAATATAAATAAATTATTGGCTATGTAAATACTAAATAAGTCGCTTGACTGTCATGTTTAATAGGTATAAGGGTCAGATTAGGTGGTGTGAGTTCATGTAAAAGTCTAAGTAAGCGACACCAATGCTACTATGACCTTTTTTTGACTTCTATGCTCAGTTTATTCATCTGAAAGGGACAAAATAGGCTATTCTTTATATTTCCAGGAAATAGGGCCATCTACATTTGAAAAGAAATATCCTCAAGTGGAATTTTGGATTAGGGAAAGATAGCTAATCAAAGTCACACTAAGCTTGCAAATTAATGTTCAAGAACGAAATAAACAATAAACCCTGAGAAGGATGTTTGTTGAGATATCTTATCCGAGAACATTTATAGCTGCATTCGGTTTGTGCAAGATCAGGACTAGTATGTATAACATGTTGTTTGTTTTTTAGACCAATTATATCTTACCGGGTAAGAGGTTAGGATGATGTGACTGTTTTTCTTATCTTTTTGAGATAAGAGCTTGTGGCCTTACCATCCTCTTTTTGGGCAAGAGGTAAGCCAATGTCTATTTGGTACTGCTAACTATAAATCTATTGCAGGAGAATCAGAGCTTATATAGAGGCTCTTTTTATATTTTAAATGTTTTGACAACATGACTTATGCTGGTCTTGCATGTTGCCAGAGCAAGGTTACAGTGCTGTTCTTCCCGAAAATTTGAAGACAGGGAAGTGGAATGTGCTCAGGTCAGAGTCATCTCCTTACACTTGTTCATGTCTATAGGGAAAATTCAAATACAAACTCAATAACCATTACAAATTCATAAACTGGTTTTCATTTGTTGTTTCACATATGATGTAAAATGTGCAGTGTTCATACAGTGTTGTTTCATATGTGAAACATTTAGGACTTTTGTATGTGGAAAAAAAAAACACGAAAATACGTCCATATATGAAACACACTCAGTCACACACATACACACAAGAAAAGAGCATATGAAACAATATGAAGCATAACTTAAAATCTACCTCATTGATTGGTTTGGATTTGTATTCATGAGTTTGTAACATTTATCGGGTTTGTAATTTGATTATCAATCTTCTTATCTATCAATTAAAATGGTCATTTAGATACCTATTTTCCCATGACAGATCGATTTCTTCACCTCTGAAGCTTGTGAGTAGATTTCGTGATCATCCTGAAATAGCTACATTGCATGATAACTTTGTGTGAGTCTCCAGTTACCGAATATAAACTTGTCAGTTTTGATGTAATTTTTCATCTTTTAAGATCCAGCTTAGCTAACCCAAATTGTTTTCTTCAAACTTTAATTATAGACATGCCGTGGAGACATATGGGGATAACAAATATCTCGGAAACAGGTTGGGGTAGATGGAACAGTTGGAGAGTAAGTCGTCAAGTATATTTTTGTAGAAGTTGTTCCTTTGATTACTTGCTAAAATATGCTTGATATATTTCTGTATCATTTTATAGGTACCAGTGGATGACTTATAGGGAAGCAGGTATTGCTCGCTTGGAAATTGGTTCTGGTTTAGTGAATCATGGGATATCAAAGGCAAGCTAATTAATATTATTCCTTACATTCAAAGAAAGTGGTATGTTTTTTTTTTGTTGAAATATAAAAGGCCATATATTTCAGCTTTGATGAATCAAGCAGCCTACCGGTTAAGGCTTGGTGTTGGGGAAAAACCCACCCAAGTTCGAATCCGAGGGTGAGCAACCAGGGGCCACTGAGTGTTAATCCCAAGGGAGCATGCTTTAGCTCTCGGTAAAAATTGCCAAGGATGTAGTTTGGCCAAAGTCCAGGTGAACCTTTCCAAAAAAAAAAAGGACACCTACTGTAAAAATATTTACCATATTAACTTTGCACAAGTACTACTAATGAAATGGTGTTTGTTGAAATTAATTAGTAGCAAAATCCAAATCAGTTTTCCTGTACTACTAGGTTGACATCATAATTATCTAGAGTAAATTACATACTTGGTTCCTATGGTTTACACAATATTGCACTATTGGTCCCTATTTTGAAATAATTGTGGAAAAGGTCCCTGTGGTTTACATTGCACTATTGGTCCCTATTTTGAAATAATTATGGAAAAGGTCCCTGTGGTTTACATAATATTGCACTGTTGGTCCCTGTGGTTTACATAACAGTGCAAGATAGTGTAAACCACAGGGACCTTTTCCATAATTATTTCAAAACAGGGACCAACAGTGCAATATTGTGTAAACCACAAGGACCAAATATGTAATTTACCCTAATATCTAACCGCATCTCTTTTTGTCTGTTAAGACAAAAAACAATAAAGTTGGTCATCGTTCCTGCAATGAACAGTGAAACTTCTATTATTTTTTTACTCTATTGGTATTCCATTCAGCATATATTTATAAAACCTGTTTCTTTATCTTAATATTCTGTCCTTGGTTGAGTTTTACAACAGGGTTCTTGTGTTGGACTATATTTTAACAACAGACCAGAGTGGGTAATAGCGGATCATGCATGCTCTGCATATTCCTATATATCGGTTCCTTTATATGATACACTTGGTTAGTTATTTGGTGCTCTTCTGTCTCATAAATTGTAACATAAAAGTAATTTGGCTTGGTTTCATGTTGTGTTACTATTTATTTATCCTTCTATTTTTTTTGTACAACAGGTCCGGATGCTGTAAAGTTCGTTGTTAACCATGCAGCTGTTCAAGTTATCTTTTGTGTGCCACAAACATTAAAAAATGTGAGCTTGTTACCTTCTCGACTAGCCAGATATATGATTTTTTCATGTTAGTTTGTCGTATGAAATCTTTTTTTTTGGAAGAGGTATCCCAGACCACATTGGGCCCAGACTAATCCTCGGCAATTTTGGGCCGAAGCCCGACTGCTAAAGCATGCAGCCCGGGGTGGAAGCCCCCGTACCTCCAGAATGCGTCCCCCAGGGCTCGAACTCGGGTTCACTACTATGTAGTGCCCAAGCCTTACCACTAGGTTAACACTACTTTGGTTCGTATGAAATCTTTTACGTTGGTTGTGTTCTCGGATTCGCCAGGGAAAAGGAAGGGAGGGAAAAGAAAGGAAACGATAATATTTTTTTTATTTGTGTTCTCGGAAGGGAAGAAAAGGAAAAGAAAGAAAATAATTTTTCATATTCTTGAATAATACAGAAAGGAGAGGAAAGATGTCATTTTTACAAATATACCCTTTCTAATGAAAGGGCGGGTAGTTTTGTAATTTTAATTAACTTTTTAAAGGTATTTAATTTCTTTCCTTCTCTTCCCTTTCCTCCCATATTTGTAAGGGAAGTCTTGGGAGGAAACCTATCATTATTTTCCTTCCGTTTCCTTTCCTTTCTCTCCTAAAAACGTTTCTGGAAAACGAGTTTTTATTTATTTATTTTACTTTCCCTCCCTTTCCTTCGTCAAAGAGGTTTCAAGAACACAACATTGCTACTTAACAGCTGCAGACCTTGTTTGCTGCAGCTCTTATCTATACTGCAAATTTTAGTACTTCCACATTAACGATATCAAAGCCAAGTTTATCTTAGTTGTATAGTTTGTCTTATCTTATACTTATGGAATATTGCAGTTGCTGAGGTTCTTGCCTGAAATTCCTTCTGTTCATCTAATAGTGGTATGAAACCCAATTCCTCAGTAATAAGTATACTAACAAATAACAATCCAGATGAAAAATACAGTTTTTATTCCTTGGTTAATCTGGTATGAAGGTAGTTGGAGCCAGAGATGATCAAATGGCATCCCTTCCACCGCAAACAAATGTTGAGATCGTAACATATACAAATCTGCAGATTCAGGTAATTTTAGATTGTTTTCTATGGAATATTTATATGGTTCCACTTGTATGTTGCACTTATACAGAGCTTGAATACTTCATGTACTCCCTCTGTCCAAATTCCAAAAATAAATGTCCACAATGAAAAAGGCACACAATTTAGAAATGTGTAGTTATTAAACTATTTGATTAACTAAATGACAATTTTACCCTTAATAATAGAGGGAGCAATGAATTTCCATCTCATGATTAAAAGTGGAATTGGAAAGTAGGCACTTATTTTTGAAAGTAGACACTTATTTTGTGACAAAATTAAAATAGAAACGTGGATACTCGTGTTTAGTACAAAACGAGTACTCACTAACTTACTTGTGACCGTGGTCTTTAGTTGTTATTTGGTGGTTGATGTGATTAGTTGTCTTTAATGATATCCAACGCTTTTCTAGAATATGATGTCTTGGTTTCTTTTAGGGTCGCAATTACCCAAAATCATTTTGTCCACCAAAACCAGAGGATATAGCCACCATATGCTATACAAGCGGAACAACTGGGATGCCCAAGGTTCTCCTTCAATTTTGTGTAAATTTCATCGCATCATTTTGATGTTTGACTCCTTTAATTTGACGTTTGTTCCTCTTTTCAAGGGCGCTGTACTTTCTCATGAAAACTTAATTGCCAATGTTGCTGGCCAAAGTCTTCGAATGAAATTCTATCCTTCAGACATGTGAGCCATTCTATTATGAAAAACTCAAAATATTTGTGCATACTGCATAATTTTGTTGTTTTTTATGCTGAAACTAATGTTTCAATAGGGTCAGGTTCAAATGTGAACTCATCTTTCATTGTGAACGTGAGGACCACTAGCATCGCGCCACGTGGCAATATTCAGTCTGAATATTCATGCTTTATTCATACTGAATACAAGTTTTATTCGGTTTGAATAAAGCTTTACTCAGTATTAATAAACCTTAGGCGGTGATTGCGCCTAAGCTTTATTCAGTATGCATGCGCATGTGTCAGAAGTGTGCGCATGCATACCGAATAAAGCTTAGGCGCCGATTCAGATTGCCATGTGGTGCAATTTTGTTGGCCCTCATGTTCACAATGAAAGATGGGTTCACATTTGAACTTTCCTCTGTTTCAATATTTCTAATGATTTGGTACGTTGTGTTACAGACACATATCATATCTTCCTTTGGCACATATATATGAACGAGCCGGCCAAATTCTTTTAGCTTATTGTGGAGTTGGAGTTGGATTTTACCAGGGTGTAAGTAACTCCTTCCTACAGGCTTTTGATAGTTTTCTCGTATTGATAGTGATGAGTAGAAACAATTAGTCGTTTGTTTTTTAAGAGGTCTGAAGTCTAAAGTCTTATTTCATATCTAAAAAATAAGAGGTGGATAGTGCACCTCTTAAAATTTCAGAGGACAGTTAGAGGTTTACAGACCTTTTCTTAAAAGTAAAACAAATAGTCTTAAGTCTTGAAACCTCTTTGTTTTCAGACTTAAGAGGATTTAAGAGGTATTTAAAAAAAAACAAACTCCCCCTTAGAGTGCAAAACTTTATTAGCAAAACCTTGGCTCAGATACCATATAGAGTGTACAGCAGGAGAAGAGATTCTTAGGGGGGTCAGGTTCACGTGAGAGCAAGTTGTTTCTGTGAGACCAATGAGACCAACATTCTTTACATAAAACTTAAACACTGTAAAGGTAAGAAAAATTCTAACATTCATAGTAAAAACACTCTAAATGTTACATTCACGGTGTTTTTTGATGTGAAGGTTCTAATTTTTTTATCTTCACAACATTTTCGCTGTGTAAGTTTTTTTTACCTTGTTTTGGAATTTTTTTACCTCAATAGTGTTTTTTAGTATGAATATTCGAATTTTATTTACCTTCATGTTGTTTTGTTGTGAAGTTTCATGCGTAAAGTCTTGATCTCACAGAAACAACTTGGTCTCACGTGAACCTGAGTCGATTTTAGGGTGTAAACAAATAATAACTAGATGTGCTTTATGCTCATGAATCATGAGTTTTTCTTTTGAAGTATATAGTATTTATATGCATCAAATGAAACTCACAAACATGTTTTACCTTTGGTGAGTTGGAACTCTTGACCTCTACAAAGGTTGAGTTTCCCCATACCACTGAGCCAAAAACCATTTGTTTAATGTTCATCAGTTCAAGATTTCGTTTGTTTGTTTGAGATTTTTTTATTCTATTGGTGTAATTTTGGGTACAGGACAATTTGAAATTAATGGATGATATGGCATGTCTGAGACCCACTATATTCTTTAGTGTTCCTCGAGTATTTAACAGACTACATGCTGGGTAAGAAGCTTTTGAAGTATATTACTCCCTCCGTCCCAAAATTATTGTCCAGTTTTGACTTTTTAAAGTCTTCCTTTTGCGACTTAGACCTTAAATATTTTTGTTTGTATTATATAATACTTGATGCAAAATATATGAATGGGTTGTGTTTTTAATGTATTTTCATTGGTATAGTTTTCATCAAGTATTATATAACACAAACAAAAATATTTAAGGTCAAAGTCGTAGAAGAAAGACTTTAGAAAGTCAAAACTGGACAATAACTTTGGGATGGAGGGCGTACTTTGTAAGTTTTCGTATGGTTCTTCAGAAACTTACAACAATGATTTGGTTTTGCAGCATTACAAATGCTGTAAAGTCATCTAGTGTTTTAAGGCAGAGAGTTTTCAATGCTGCTTACAGTGCTAAGAAACAAGCATTATTAAGTGGTAAGTAGCATAATATAAGGGACTTTTCCTATTTTAAAGATGCACTTTATGAAAAAATCCTTGTTGCCCTTTATAGCAAGTGTATATTGTGAGAGTAGAATATTTTCTATATTCTCATTCGACTTCTTTTAAAATTGGCAATTACCTAATTTTATTGAAATTGGCATGAAAGTAATTCTGCAAATCTCTGAAGGTCTAATTGCCAATTACAAAAAGATTGATATCCCAGGAACAATTCTTTTTGGGATAATTTCATCTATATCCTTGTAAAGTTTGAAACTTCGTATATGTCCTTTTAAAACTCTAAAACTCACACATATGTCTTTCTCTCTAATTTAATTATAATTTAAACATTTAAAAAAATACAAAACATTAACTGAAATTGTGTTCTTTTTCAAAATATTACATCATAGTGAAGATGTTTTGTATTTTTTTAAGATGGTGTTTTGTATTTTTTTAAATGTTAAATTATAATTAAATGGGGGAAAAGGATATGTATGTGAGTTTTAGAGGTTTAGAAGGACATATACATAGTTTTAAACTTTACAAGGATATATACGTCATACAAGAAGCTTTGAAGGATATCGATGAAATTATCCCTTTTTTGAACTTCATAAATTTCAGGGATCTGTGTGCTATTCTCTCAAACAAAATATGGGGGTTGCTTTGCAAGTTATTAGTTAAGAGTTGTTATCCAAACCAAATAAAACCGTGTACTATTTTTAGGCTATGTAGTATATGGCACTAAATGCATCAAAGTGGAGTATAGTTGGGCTATGTTTGGCAAACTAGCTGAGAAGGTAGCTGATGACTGATAAGGTAGGTGATGAATACGATGCGTTTGGCAAAAACTAGCTGATAAGGTAGCTTATGACTGTAAAATGACAAAAAAAAAACATGTTTAAACATTGGTAATGTAAAAAGTAGAAGGGTATATTTGGAACTAAAAAGTTATAAAGTCTCATTATTAAGACTAGATGTATTTAAGTGTAATTAGTAGAGATGCATTTAAGAGTAATTAGTAGAAGGCTTTTCATCTGTATTAATATCTCTATATATAGAAACTCTTGTTATTAGTTTTATTGTCTATAAAATACAACCCTTTGAGTTATCCTAAAAACCCTTTGGCTTAACTCTCATAAGTCACAAAATGCTACTCTCCTTGGGCATTGTTTGGTAAAAATAAGGTAGCTTATAAGTCAGGTACATGTTTGGATGGTAGCTTATAAGTCACAAAATGCTACTCTCCTTGGGCATTGTTTGGTAAAAATAAGGTAGTTATAAGTCAGGTACATGTTTAGATGGACCATAAACTAGCTTATAAAAGCTACTCTCACTAGCATTTTGGTGACTTCTGAGACTTATTGTTTTTTATTCCAAATATACCCTACTAAGTTTTACACTACCGATTTTAAACATGCTTTTTTTTGTCATTTTACAGTCATAAGCTACCTTATCAGCTAGTTTTTGCCAAACGCAACTTATTCATCAGCTACCTTATCAGTCATAAGTTTGTTTATCACCTAGTTTGCCAAACATAGCCTTAGCGTTTGAAAAAGCTAGCTTATGGTCCATCCAAACATGTACTAGCTTAGAAGCTAACATATATGCTAGCTTATTTTTGCCAAACAATGCCTTGGTTTGGTGTCACTTACTCATGATTGTTGAATGTTCTTTCAGGCAAGAATCCATCTGCAATATGGGACACTTTGGTCTTCAATAAAATAAAGGGAATGGTCGGAGGGCGAATTCGTTATATGTTTTCTGCTGCCTCCCCATTGTCTCCTGATGTTTTAGAGTTTCTGAAAGTGTAAGTCAATTATCTCCCAGTTGTTAGTTCATTTAATGCCTCATCAATATTTATGACTTCTTCAATGTGATTGTTGATTGTCAGTAATAAGTTGGATCATTTCAACAGGTGCTTTGGTTGTGTTTGTGTAGAAGCTTATGGGATGACTGAGGCTTCTTGTGCCATAAGCTTTATGGATGAATCTGACAACTTATGTGGGCAAGTGGGCTCTCCAAATCCTGCTTGTGGTCAGTTCTTGACATACCCATGAGTAATGATATCGTTTTTAAAACATCAAATTTTATTTATGAAAAACCTGCCAGTTGTGATTATTTAATCAGTTGATCAGAGGGATTCCATCTGAAATTTGGTTTGATGGCTTATCCGACTGACCAAATTCACAGGGAAAAATAATATCTATAAACTGCATCCTATATTTCTTACCTTATTTGTGTTCTTATTTGTACGTAAGAGTTTTAGCCCAAAACTTATTAGTAGCCAAAAGAATGGTACAATGTTCTTGTGATTATTTCCAGTATATGTTTTTTTTTGCCTTATATTTTACATATTATGTAAATTACATTAACAGACTCTGAAGTGAATGTATGAGTTATGATTCAGCTAGAATTGACAAATGATAACTATGATTATGTGTTCCTGTTTCAGAGATTAAGTTTGCAGATGTTCCAGAAATGGGGTATACATCAGCCGATCACCCTCATCCACGTGGCGAGATTTGTGTAAGAGGGCCAACCGTGTTCCAGGGCTACTATAAAGATGAAGCACAAACGTAGATTTTTTTTCTATCCTGCTAACTTTTATTTATCTGAAATGGTACCGAAGCGTAATTATATAAATATATATTATTGAATTTGTCAGGAGAGAAATGATTGGGGAAGATGGATGGCTTTATACAGGGGACATTGGGGTATGGTTACCTGAAGGTCGCTTAAAGATAATTGATAGGTAATAACAGAATTTAAGGGAGTTGGTTTCCTTATATTACATTATGTGATAATATTAATTTTATGATTATTATTTATGAATTACGCAAGAAAGTACAAAAGTGACATAAAGGGTATTTTGGTCGTTAGTATTTTGTTACAATTCCGAAGTTGTATTATTCGAACCAAACAAACAAATTTCAATTCCTTTGACATATTTCACCCCATTTCCTGCCAACCAAATGCTTAGTCAAACCTGATTCAATTCCATTCCAATTCCTACAAATTGCAATTCCTTTTGACACGTTTCATTCCCTCAAGAAACAATATGCAAACCAAATGCGCCCTTAGAGCTTAAAAAATGGATTAAGTGTTTTTATAACTGCTTATATTATGTCAGGAAGAAGAACATTTTCAAATTGGCACACGGAGAATATGTAGCCCCTGAGAAAATTGAGAGCATATATGTCAACTGCAAGTTTGTTGCTCAGTGCTTTGTGCATGGTATGATATATTTGACATATATATATCGAGGAAAGTTCAAATGTGAACTCATCTTTCATTGTGAACGTGAGGACCAATAAAATCACGCCACGTGGCAATCTGAATCTACGCCAAGCTTTATTCAGTATGCATACGCGTGCAGCGTTATTCAGACTGAATAAAGCTTTATTCAGTCAGAATAAAGCAAGAATATTCAGATTGAATATTGCCACGTGGCGCGATACTAGTGGTCATCACGTTCGCAATGAAAGATGAGTTCACATTTGAACCTGACCCTATTTATATATATATATATATTTTCTGATTTGTTTATTTTTCCAATTTGCTTTCTTGTGTTTGATTGGATAGGTGATAGCCTGAAATCCTCTTTGGTCGCCGTTGTCTCATTGGACCAGGATGTGTTCAAAGCATGGGCTGCAGCTGAAGGCATCAAGGTAAGTTTTTTAGTTTATAATATGCCTACTCTATGACGTAGAACATAATCAAGGTTAAACAAACACGGTGTTTACGCACGCTATGAGAAAAATGAAAATTCTTTACGTTGCAAATACTCACCAATACATTATGTGTTGATAATTATGCTAATGGATTGGTCATCTTCTTACATATTTGGCATCATAGTATGAAGATTTAAGACAACTTTGCAATAATCCAAGAGCAAGGGCAGCTGTCCTCACTGACATGAATCTCGCTGCAGAGAAAGCTCAGGTATTACAAAATGTGCAACTCATTCTTTGAAGTATATATAAATATATAATACGGTCCGGTACTCTTGGTTCAAGTAAGAAGTCTACATACCATGAGAAGTTAAAAGGCAAGGCTAAAGGAAGGTTCAAATGTGAATAAAAATCTCAAAGAAGTCTATTTGAAGATGAATATGTAAACCAGCGATACATATTATTCATATAGGTTCACAGGGAAAAGTTAGGGTACAAATCAGGTTTTCGCTTGTGTACCGTGGACAACCGAGAACATGACACGTGTCCCCCGGGTGTCCACATTCAGTATGAATAACGAAGGTGAACATTCATGCACTAATCATGATGAATAATACAACATTTAGAATGAATAATACAAGAATTCATGATCCATGTACTATTCATCATGAATCATGTATTATTCATCTTGAATGTACATTATTCATGATGAATACACCATGACGGACGCATGAAGGACTGGACATGTGGCGGGATCTCCTTTGACCTCACGTTCGCAATCAAAACTTGGTTTTCATTTGAACCCGGCCCTAGGTTTACATATGCATCTTCAAATGATTTTTTTTCAATAATTCACATATGAACCTTCCCTTCTTACCTTCTCAATATATTTAGCCTTCTTATCTGAACATCTCGCATATATAAATATATATTGTAAATGCTCACACACACCTTCTCAACTTTCATGAGATTGAACCCTCGACCTCCTAGGAGGTTGGGATCTATCGTTAACCCAAATACCATTGGATCAAAGGTCCTTTTGTAAGATTATACAACTTTCAAGTATAGTCATTCAACTTTTTTTGTTATTTACCTATTTCATGTCCTAATTTCCAGCTAAGAGGTTTTGAACGCGTAAAAGCTGTGACCTTGGTGCTTGAACCTTTCACTATGGAGAATGGTTTGCTCACTCCTACATTCAAGGTATGTATGCGGACTGCAAATTTAGGAGAATCTCCGACAGATTCTTTATAATTTCTCTCAAATGAAAAAGTAAAAGTTGAAATATCTCGAGAAGTTACGTTAGCTTGGAGATTTCAACAGTAATTATATTGTTAAACCATCCTATAAATTTTTTCATATAAAAAATAATACATTCAAACTTATTGGTGGAAACAATAAAAAAGTCTCTGGTAAACATCTAATTTTAGGGGCTTCTCCAAAAGGATTTTTTATACTTTTGTATAAACATGTTCTCACATTGTTGTTTTTATGATTGTTAGATCAAGAGAACTCAAGCTAAGGCATACTTTTCCAAAGCAATAGAGGAAATGTATAGAGTAATATCAAAGTCTCCATAAATGCAACCAACCAGGAGAGTAGTAGCAAAAGAATTTCACCCTTAAGGTAAAGTGGTTGTCCATTCCTTTGTAGATAGTGACATAAAAGGAACATATAATCAAGAAGGCATATGTCCATACATATTATAATATAGATGCAACATAATGCAGATGATTCTCATGAAAACAACTGCTTTACCCTTTGAGGTAATTGTACTGTCACAACTATTGACATGTCAGTTTCGTTTGGTTTTGTAATGTAAATAAGTTAATTGTGTCGGTTCAATTTGATTTGATTCGGTTTGGTTTTATGAGGTAGATACACTATTTGATAAGTTGACAACCAATTAGATGGCATGTAAGAAAATGAATTTATTGGGGTTGTTTACATGTGAATTATTTATATTGATATTGTTTGAAGAGGTAAAGAAAATCTTATACGTTTTCTTATTCTTTTGCAAAATAATGTTTCGATATGGAAGTTAAAATTTGTACAAGAATTGTTAAGTTAATTTCAAATGAATGTTCATTTTTAACTTTAATTCATTTTTGGATTTGGATTAAATAATAATACTTTATTTGCATGACAAAACACATCATGTAATAGTAAAACATAATTTTAGTTTTATATAAACTAAATTTATATGAAAGATTTAAAATATCAATATATACAAAAAAACCTTTAGATGATATAACATGACATAATGAAAACAAAGTATTTATCAAATAATGAATTGTAACAAATTCTTTATTGACCCACATTGGTGAAAAATGTGAAAAGTTAGAAGTTAACTGGGTATATAAAGAATAGTATGTTTCTTGAATGTTCATCCAAATATTGATCCATTTATTGGGTTAGATAGCTATTTTTTTTCACATGACAAAACATTTAATGTAATAGTTAAACATTTCATTTTCATTTTATATGATGTATTGCGAACAAAATGGTAAAATTTGGTGAAATCTTCATTGTTCTATATTGGTGATAAAGTGAAAAGTTGGATGTTAAATGAATATATAAATAATAATATATAACTTGAATGTTCATACAAATTTTGAGATTTAATATTGAAACAATATTTGATGTAGCTTCATCAAACTTCAATATGTCATTTTTGAATGGTTATGTTTATTTTTCCAGTTAACTTTGAGAAAACTAATCCATGTATGCATTTTTGTTGGAATTTCGCGTTTGGTTGGGGGATTCCTTGGGAATCCGTGGGAATTGGAATTCAAGGTGGGATTTAATTCCCAAATAGGAGGGATTCTAAATTCCTTTGGTAGATGGAAGGATTTTAAAATCCCATAGATTAGGAATTTACAACATTACCATTATACCCCTCTCAACCATCTGACCTAAATTAAACATCTTTTCTATCTTGCTGTAGCCCACCCAATCTCCATCGTTCCAAATCATCCATCCACTCCCAATAATCGCCGGCCATCCCTCCGTCGCCGCCTACCCTCCTATTTATGTATCCTACATTTTTTTTAATATAAAGCTACATTAGAATTGGTTGTATTGGTGTTATGAATTACTTCAATCATCAATTCTTTATTTTACTTCATTTAATCTAAAGTAAAAGGGTTTATGTGATGATGTATCTTTTGATATGTTAATGAAGTTCAACATGGTGTATGTAAGTATGTTTAACATATTTAAGAAGGTTTTACGTATATTGTTGAAGTTCCATTCTTATTTTTAGACGGAAAAAATAAAACTTGAATGAGAGTCAACTATTATTAATTTATAATCCATGTTATTATCTATTTCATCCATATTTTATAATTTGTATTGTGTAATTTTTTTTGGGTTTTTGCTAATTCATTTACATTATAGGCTGAGATGACAGAAGTACAACATCATGATCGTTTTTATCTCTAATGATGAAAACTCTTAATATCTATGAGGTCATCCGTCCCATCTATAAATGTTGATCAATCACTCTTAGGTGGCGTTTGGTTCGCAAAATGTTTTTGGATGTAATGTAATCTGTCAAAGAAATTTGAGTTTGAAGGAATTGGAATGAAATGTTGGTAGGTTTGACCACCTGTTTGTTGGCATAATTGGAATGTAATCTGTTAAAGGAATTGGACTGTGTTTATTTGGTTCACAGAATGTAGGTTTGGAATTGGAATGAAACTATGTCAAATGACCGAAATACCTTTTATGTTTTTTAAATCATTTATGGCAGGTGATGGTGGTTGCTAGTGGCAGTGTTGGTCGGAGGTGATGGTGGTTGTGATGGCCGGAGGTGGTGGTGGCGGCTATGGTCAAAGGTGGTGGTGGTGGCCGGTGGTGGTGGTGGTCGTTAGCCGTGGCCGAAGATGGTGGACTGGAGGTGGTGGTGGCCGGTGGTGGTCGCTAGTCGTGGCCGAAGATGGTGGCCTGTAGCGGTGTCGGACAATGGCGGTGACTGGAGGTGTGTGGCCGGTGGCGATGATCGGAGGTGGTGGTGCATATTAGGATGAGGGGCAATTTTGTCCAAAAAAAATTGACACTCCATTCCAACCAAATACTTTTTGTCATGGAATGACCAATAACTTTAAGTAAGGATTTCGATGAAATTCAAGCATTCCAACAGAGAATCTATGAACCAAACAATAGAAAGAAATCTGGCGAGCGCGATGCATGACACTAGTTTACATAAATTAAATCTTGGCCAAATTTTGGTATAGAGAGTTTACGTGAACCGTTTTGCAATTGAGAAAGCACACACAAAGCTAAAAATGGCGATCTTTTAACCAAAGAAAGAAAAAGCCCTTTTCAGTTGGTTGAGTGGGAATTGAATTGAATCCCTATTGAAAACCACGTTTCATCACCACCATTGTAGAAAGAGATCCATCAAAAGGAAGATCAAAAGAAGAGATAGAAAGAAAGAGAGAGGATCATCAAATCCTCTTTCTTCTTCTTCTCAAAAACCCTACCAAATACCATCAGATCAACAGCTTTCGATTGATTGATTGATTGATTGAATAATAAATATGCTGTCGAACCATCTTCAGAACGGTGTGGAGACCGCCAAACTGATCTGGTCTCGATTGCCCAACGCCGAAGACGTTAGTGACACCGAGCCTGATGAAGATGGAGGTTTCAGAAGCCATGGATTTGGTGGTACCGTTGAAAGCCTTGATTATGAAGTCATTGAGAACTACGCCTATCGCCAAGAACAGGTTAGGTTTCTTTCCTTTTTATTTGAATCTATTCAGTTTCTACTTCAATCGAAATTAATAACTCTGATTTTGTGTTTTATTAACTGCAGGCTCGAAGAGGAAAGCTTTATGTTTGGTACTACGTCGGAGTTAAATGGTTCTTTGCTCTCCTGATCGGAATCGGTACACTCATCTTCTGCTTCATATATATATATAGTATATATATATGTATACACTTGTTCCTCTTTATCTATGTTTAATTGATCTTGTATTGTTTGGACTTCTGATTGTGCTTATACTATGTGTTATACTGCTGATTTCCGCAACCACTGAACAATAGTTAAAAAGTGACTCTGATGTATTAGTTTGAGCTTTTGAGACTTATGTGCAATTGTGGTTTCTATTAGGAGTGTGATGTGTATGGTAATTCCAACTAGAATGCAAAAAAGTTAAGGCGGTTTGTCAAATTAGGGCTTTAGTGGTTGGAGAGTGTATGGTGAAAAAAGTAAGCAGAGATGATTGGTTATGTACATCAGTATATCCACTTGGCAAATTCAAGCCTTTTATTCTAAAGTCAGTTAGGATAAACTAAAAGTGAGGCAAATCAGGCCAAGAAGCCCTTGCAAATGTTTCTTTTTCTCACTTCTTGCATTCATAGGGTCTACTTTTGAGATGATCATATTATGTTGAAAGGCATCGATGCAGAATAGATTTGTGAAGAATTGGGAACAAACTCAACAAAGTATTCGGGAAAAACACTAAAATAAGTATGTCTTGGAAATATTTACCCCAAAGGAAACTTATGATCTTTTTATCGTCACAATTAGGATAGACTTGGCCGCTTCAGGCACTGTCTGAAAAGTGGACTCCATCACCCAAACAACAAGAAACTCCCAAAATTTCGTTCACATGATTGTGGCTTCTATGCATTATACAAAGAAAGGAAACCATGAATTAGGATTCTGGTTCAATAATTAAAAAAACAGGAATAACTAAGATTATATAATAGTGTCTCTTATGCATAAGCTTACTTGATTGTAAGAAACATGACCAAAGTGAACTATCAAAATCCTCAGTTATTGGATAAAGTACTCCAGCCCCGAAAGAATAAGCAACATTTGATTTGAGTTTGACACATAGTTTAATAAATGCTCTGACTAATGATCAAAGACCTAAAGTGGGCTTTAATGACACAAAGTTGAGAAACCTCGTGAACCATAATTAATCTCACAATATCTATTAGCGATTGCTGACAAACATATAGGTAAACTTGCAAAAAGATCTTTACTTAAAATGAAACGTTGCATATTTGTTGAAAAACACACAAAAATAGGAAGTTGGGACCATCTGATTCTGGAGTCAAATGATTACCATTTGCTGTTGCCCCTGGTGCTGCTGTAATATTTTTAGTGCTTGGTTTGTTCTGAAATCGACACATTTAAACCCCTTGAAAAAGAAAGAAAGAAAGAAAGAAAGGGGAACTTCTTACTGGGGATTGACTCTATAACCAACATCAACTCCATCACCGTTTATTGGAACCTGTATCCTATACACTGCCCTTTTTCACCGATAGTAAATACTTCCGTGTTGCGTTTGGTTTGATTGAATGAAATGAGGTTGGATTGGGATAATCCATTGACTAAAAATCCCTGTTTTTGGTATATTTTTATTATTTTGGAATGAATGAATATATTTTTATAGAAAGATCACTTTAACCTGCCATCTGTGCTGTTAATTGCGGCGGTATTGTGGTGCAATAGTGGATATCGGACCAAAAGAAATATTGTGGTGGCAAAATATCGTGAAAATTGTTATATCGCAAATATCGGCGCAATTGACTGCAATTTAGGTGAAATTGCGGACATTTCTAGGTTGGGCTCTTTTAAACGTAGTTGTTACTTTTTTTCTTCTTTTTTTGGGGGATTTTTTTACTTTGGCGCTTATATAAATTTTAATTTTAGAAACAGGTTAGGTTTTCAATCTTTCTCAATCAATATCTGTCCGTCGAGAACAGTCAACCATGTCTTCTTTTTTTTCCAGCCTCAGCTCTACCTTCTTTGACAACCTCCACTCCACCTTCTTCTTCGACGCCTCCACTCCACCTTCATCTTTTTGTTCTATTAGCTTGTTTTTGAACATTTTTCCTATTTTGTTTTGTGAGACTTGTTTAAGTTGATGTTTTGACGTTGAAACTATGTTTTTAGTTAATGCATATGATATGTTTTTGACTTTATGTATGCATACCTATATATATAATTCTAGGAAATATTATACGAACCGCTATTTTTCGACCACTATAACACTTATTTCAAATATCGGTCCTGGCTGCTATTTTGAATTTTCACTGCAGTAACAGCATAGCCTGCCATATGCTATCTTTTGCCTCATCAGCCTTAATGTAGTTGCACATGATGTCTTAGCTACAAAATTCACTGCCCCCTCTGAAAAAAGACGCTAGAATTTTAAAATGGAACGGATATTTAAATCTAAATAATCTTGACAATAAAAAGTACATGAGATCTGATAATTGCATGTCAAAACCAAAGAAGAAAGCAGGAAAGTAATATTGACTAATAAAACACCATTTAGGGTTAACCAGTTAAGGAGAATTCATTTTATGTCGAGAGTGGAGACTTGTATAAGTAGACCTAACATACGATCTTTAGGACTTAAACGAGTTTTATTTGCTTACATCTTTTATCAGCTGTGACTAGAACTATGATCAAAAACTTTATAGTTTCTTGAGCTCAATTTCTAATTCACGAATATCTGGAGTGGGATTTATAATTTGAGTTGGGTTTTCTAAATAATTTATAACTGTCAGTCAGGCATTTATGTGTTTGATTATATCTTTGGCTTGAAGAAAATTAGTAGAGTATACTGTAAATACAATCAATTCATGAATGAACGAAAAAACCCTCCTCCAATGGAATAAAAAACAATGTAGTTGGTGGAATAGTATTTCTTCCATTCCATTGCATAGGTCAGCAAACAACATTTAGGGGTTGTTTTGTGGCTTAATGGTATGGGGGACTTCTTCATTCAGCCATATACGAGTGTTTGTTTGTGTTTTATTGATTAAGCTCTCAGTTGGTTTGACTTTTTGGATTCAGCCTCATTCCCTTGGCTTTATGGACTCAGCCATGATGCCATTATACGCCTCATACCCTTGATAAAAAAACCCCATCCTGATTTAGAACAAAGTGTGCCACCACTTGCTCTTCATCACACAAGGCCACCTGATTCTTTGCGTGCCACCTGCTGCTGCCATCACTGCATCGCCGTTTATTCAGCACAAAAAGAAACATTATTTATGTAAATTCATATAGATAGCTAGATTCATATTTATACAGGCCTTAATCCTTATTGGAAAAAAACATTCCCTTATTTCTTTTAAATAATCCATTGCTCTACAGTCTTTGTTCCACACTGACACTACCTGACACATTGTTGGTGATGGGTGGATGACTAATCAATTTAGCTGCAAGGGATAAACAAGAACCTATAAGTGTGAGAAATTTAATAAAGCACTTACTTTAGAGTTTAGAGTTTAGATGCAAAGAAGCTACAATCCACATTTTCTTGGATTCAGTTGTAATCTTTCCTTGAATATTGAACACAGAAGCATTTAACTACGATTAGTCATTCAAATATGGTTTTATGCTCTATCTAGTTTACCACTTTTAAAAGAAATAATTTTAAGATGGCTATTGCATTTGTTCAAGCATAAGTAGATGTGAACCTTGAGAGCATCCTAGCACCCCCACCCAATAAATTGTAACTATTTGAGGTTCAAGCATCATAAGGAGCTCTTAGATTTGTTTAGACTATTAAAAGCGAGAAGGTTCTCAAGAAAGCTACGAATTTTTAGGTAAGCAAATTGTGTGGTTTAGACGTTACTATAGTTTTTTGTACTCCAGATTTTGAAAATAAAGTAATTTTGGTCCTTATCCCTGTCTTCTCACATGTTTTCTTTCTTGATTGGTTGAGTTTAGGGACTGGATTAGCTGCTGTTCTCATCAATATCTCTGTTGAGAATTTTGCTGGATGGAAGTACGAGTGGACTTTTAAGATAATACAGCATTCATATGTGGCTGGATTTATTGTATATACCATGATCAACTTGGCTTTAGTGTTTTCATCCGTTTTTATCGTTACACAATTTGCCCCAGCAGCAGCAGGATCTGGTATACCTGAAATCAAGGGCTATTTGAATGGTAAGCATTTGCATTTAGTGTTAAATGTGTGGAAATTATGGTGGCTTATGGAGTGATTGATTCTTGTGAGAATGTGCAGGATTGACACCCGTGGTATCCTTCTCTTTAGAACACTGATAGGAAAGGTGAGTACTTTCCGGTTTTGACTTTTGAGAAGGTTATGTATGACTTTTATTTTGAATGTTCTTAGAAGGAATTATGTTATGTATGCATATTGTAGATATCTGGAAGCATTGGATCTGTGGGTGGTGGGCTGGCACTTGGTAAAGAAGGGCCTCTAGTTCATACTGGTGCTTGTATTGCTTCCTTACTTGGACAGGTAGCTCATATATCTTCATTTATACTAATTATCCTAATTAGAAATAAGTTATTGTGTCCTTTGATTGGAATGTTAATTTGGTGATCTTCGTTTATATGGTAATTATCTTCATGGGCAGATAACCGTTTTTGAACGGTTAACATGTTAACTTTAAGAGATTGCTAACTACAACTGAACATTTTGTGGATCGATTTTTAATGATTATGCAAAGTTGTAGTCTTAAGTGTTATGTGACTAGAAATTGTCAATTTTGATAGGATGGAGAGTTTATTAAATAAATCCACACTCCAAATTATCATGGTTGTGTCATTACTGTCCCCTTAAACTTCTATTTGTTTTGCATGTTCCCCCCATTACCCCCATATCTATGTCAAATAGGAGTTTAGCTGAATTACATCCATCATAAAAATCTCCTATCCAAGTTTTAGGAGGTTGGATTGTGCTCGAATTCATAAATGAGGTAATTTTGTCCAAAGTTGCAACTTGTAGACACGCTCTTGAACTGATTTAATCCAGCTAATTGCACTAGCCTGAAAACGACTCTTAGTCATATCTTGCTTTGAATTGGTGTTTGTTATGAACACCCAATTGCTAAGCCCTCGATCTTAATTGAGTTAATTCACTGATCCAATTGCAAAAGAACATTCTATCCAACTGATGTTACATAATTTGTGGTACACCTGGGTTGTTTTACGGTAAATTATCTGTAAATGGTTCATGGGAGTAGTCACATTTGTTATACGGTAACGGTACATTTAATAATTAGTTCTTTTGGGTAGTTATTTGAAAATGGTTCATGCGGTAACCACATTCTATACATGGTATATTAGATAATTGGTGGTGCAGTACTATTAACCCACACACACACACCACACACACACACACACACACACATATATAGAGTTAGTTTCATTTGTTAACCACTAATTTTGTATTAACTATGTTAACCAAGTGTCATCCAATCATTTTTCAGCATAGAAGGTGAAAAATAGAAGGTGATCTAAATTAGTAAGTTGGAACTGACTTCTTATACACAGCTTGATGGTAGTTATATCCCATTTTAACATAAAGAACCAAAATGATCCATTTGTGTCGTAGATTACATTAAGTGGTGGTTGTCTCTCCTAGTTTTATATGTGCATGGATAGAAGGCATTTGAGCAGCTGGGAAATGTTAGGCATCTTAGCAAGATGGGATATTTCCTATAGCCAATACCTTGTGCAAGAGAATAGCTGCTTGCAACAAGTAGCACCTCTAGGTGTTTTAGGGTTCCATTTTGGTACAGTTTGGCCATAAATGCCCACTTACAACCCTCAAACCGCTTTCGGATGACTGTCATATTTATAGTAGGTATGGTAGTATTGGAGTAAGCCATGGTTATGGTTATGGAGCTGAAAATCATCTGGTTGCTAAGGGGAAGATAAATGAATTTGCGTTATTTTATAATGAAAACTTCCATCGGCTCTTTGTTAATTCTATCAGTTCTCCATTACCTGAGTATTCTTGTGTCATTTTCTTTTCTACCTCCATTTATCTCTTGAAAAATCATACACATAAAATAATAAGCTCAATAGATCCTAAATATCTTTTGTGTAAACTAATTGCTGAAGGTGACGAGTATGAGAACTTTGCAACACAGAGATAACAACCATTCATCTTTATTGTTAACGGAGGATCTGTGTTTAGAAAGCGTGCTGTTGAGATAATCCACTGAAACATTTATATTGATTCCCAGATAATCTCTTCTTTCTTTTATTTTCTGAGTCACTCTAAACACATATTTGTTGTTACTTCAAATTTTAGTGGTGTACTAATTTTCTATAATACAATTGAAGTTACATAGTGGCTCTTAGTTCATATATCGATATTAAATTCTAACATGTATTCATCCATGTGTTTGTTTATCGGCCCATTTACTTTTAGTTTAGCTCTATTGCTTAAATCTTTTACCATTGATAGTTGAAAAGAATCGGAAGTTACTTTAAGAAAGTGAACCCTGTTTATAAACTACCCATGGTTTGCAGAGTCACCCACATGTTTCTGACGGTAAATGAAAGTCTGCAACTTTTTTATTTTTATTTTTTGACTTTTTCTGTTTATTTGAATACTAAATCTGTCTGGATCTCCCAGCCTGGAACTGGAAGTTTAAACTAGTTAATTTAATCTTGCTTTGCATTTTGCAATTTATATAATTTCGTATTGCCATGGTTCTTCCACTCTTAACTTGCTAACATCTCTTTGTTAATTAAATGTGACATTCAGGGTGGATCAACAAAATATCATCTGAGTACTAGGTGGCTACAGGTCTTTAAGAGCGATCGTGATCGCCGTGATCTTGTGAGTGATGTTGATATTGATTTATGTTCTGAATATTAGTTTTCGAACATTGAGAAATTTAGAGTTGAACATTTTTCACACAAGAACAAATGAAAAAGGAAATGAAGACCTATTTTTTAGTTGTTATCTAGATATGGTTTTCTGTATGGACTTCAAAAATTGGAAAGTGCATAAAAGCTGAATTATGTAAATCTTTTTCCATTCTTTCCACATTTTTTAGTTTACAGTTGTTTTATCTTTCTATATAGTTGCATTGGTTCAATTCTTTTTCTTATTCTTTTGGTATATCTTTTGATATTTGTGATTGTGAGATGACTACCCATGTTTGTCATGTTTATGATTTGCATGTGTAATGTCTTTGAAAGGTAACATGTGGATGTGCAGCTGGTGTGGCTGCTGCTTTCAGAGCTCCAGTTGGCGGTGTATTATTTGCTCTAGAGGAAGTTACGTCCTGGTAAACTTTTCCTCTCTTTTGGTTCTAATTGTTACACGTATATGCATATATATATATATATGCATAAATATTAAACATATATGCGGGACTTGCTTAAAGCGCTGACCGGACAATGATAGGTCTATCTCCGAAGCAAACACATCTTTCCTGTCATATTTTTTGTATGTTTATCCGTTCAATCGATGGCTTAGGTTTTTTTTTAATGCAATGCGTACACTTGTGGGTCTAGTTGTAGTTGGTGGTAACGAATGTGGCTACATAATCGGGAAAGCTAGCTTGTAAATATAAGGATGTTATGTGACCGTTTACATTGTAATAACTGGGTTTGCTTTTATATTGAAGGTGGAGGAGTCAGCTTATGTGGCGTGTTTTCTTCACTTCTGCAGTTGTGGCAGTAGTAGTGCGTACCGCGATGGGTTGGTGTAAGAGTGGGAGCTGTGGGCATTTCGGTTCCGGAGGTTTCATAATATGGGATCTCTCAGAGTGAGAACTTCATATTCCCTTGTCTTTAATTTGATTCTTCCTATAAGCGATTGTTGGTTTCTCACTAAATCCAATTTAGTGGTCAAGAGGATTACTCATTTGAGGAGTTATTGCCGATGGCTATTATTGGTGTTATCGGTGGCCTTCTTGGTATGTGATAGTGTACTTATTGATTTTTCTTAGGGTAAAATACATGTTTGGTCCCTGTGGTTTACACTTTACACTTTATTCCACTGTTGCCCCCTATTTTGAAATAATTACAGAAAATGTCCCTGTGGTTTACATTATATTGCACTGTTGGTCCCTATTTTGCCAATAGGGTTAGGGACCAATACTGCAATATAGTGTAAAAAACAGGGACCAAGAGTGCAATATAATGTAAACCATAGGGACCAACAGTGCAATATAATGTAAACTGCAGGGACCCTTTTCCATAATTATTTCAGAATAGGGACCAGCAGTGCAATAAAATGTAAACCACAGGGACCAAATATGTAATTTACCCTTTTTCTTACAAGAAAAGAGGAGTATATCTATAAATCTAAATTGGTAATCATGTCTTCTCCAGGAGCATTATTTAACCAGCTGACACTTTATATAACATATTGGCGTCGAAATTATCTACACAAGAAAGGAAACCGAGTCAAAGTAAGTTTTGTCAATCCGTAACTTTTTTTACCCTATGGCTCTATTTGATCTTTGGAATCTGTGGTGGCAGTCTTGATTTTGTGGTTTTTTATTACAGATAATTGAAGCATGTCTTATCTCCGTGATAACCTCAGTAATCTCGTTTGGATTGCCTCTTTTTAGAGAATGTAGTGCATGTCCCAGCTCAGATGTTACTACTGATTGTCCTCGTCCACCAGGGATGTATGGGAATTATGTAAATGTAAGTTCAATTGTTATCATTATTTCTCTAGTATTACCACAAATGACATGGGTTTATAATGGCTTTTCCCTTATATTTGCAGTTTTATTGTACCAAGGACAATGAATACAATGACCTTGCAACCATCTTCTTTAACACTCAGGTCCATCAGATTCCAACAGATGCTATATTTTTTTCTTTTTCTTCAATTTGAATGAGATTTGCATGCAACCTCATTACTTGTTCTTATACCACCACATCTCTATCTGGATGCAGGATGATGCCATAAGAAATCTGTTCAGTGCGAAGACCATTCATGAGTACAGTGCCCAGAGCCTGCTGACTTTTTTGGTATAGCTTACCTCCACTTGCCGCCTGTCCTCTATAACATGAAACGAAAGTTATGTTCCTTGTAAAGAGTATAAATTGATATAAAGCAACCTACTAAACTGACACTTAATGCATTAGTATTGTAGGCTAATGTTGTGACATTTTGAAATAAGAATAATAGAATGTGGCACGGGTTTTAGTATTGTGATAGATAATACTTTAAAACAGGGTTTTAAAAAGCAGAATCGTTCCTCAAAGTGTTTTAGCTCAATGAGGTGAGGTGTAAGCCTCAAGGCAGTCTGAGGTGTAAGCCCTGAGGCGGAAATATATATACTACACAAAATATATTTATACCAACCAGCACTCTGCTGCTTCTACTCGGAAAATATGTGCAATACAGACACACACACACACACACACTTGACAGAGTCTAGACACAATATATACGTATATTTCATACTAAATTACTAAAAGAATCTACACACAAAGTGGGAGTAGAAGTGTGTCTGTGACAATGACATGTGGTAGAGACTAAATATAAAAGAAGTGTATCCAGTATATACATATACATGATAATGCTGTGAACCGAAGAGAATCGAAGAAGAAAAAGCAAAAGAAGGGGAGAAAACTGGAACTCATGAAGGACAACACGTGAGTAGTAGATAAGGCTTAGGAAAACCAAGGAAGAACAAGGTTCTCAAAAAACAAATAGTGAAGGTTTCAATCATCTTTTAAATAGTTTAGCCTCTGTATGAAGGCTTATGCCTCTCCACCGTCTCACGCCTCAACGCCTCATCTGGGAATTGAGAGGCGCTGCCTTGTGTGTGATTTTTGGCCGTCTCGCCTCGAGGTGTACACCTCAATGCCTTTCAAAACCATGCTTTGAATTGCTATGAAGTTTTTATTTATTTGTACTTTGTTGTAGGTTTTATGTATTCTTTTCTTAAATAAGTCTAAATCTAGTTTTCTTTTTGTAACACTGAGCTGATAAGCTTTCTCATTCTTTATTTTCAGAGTGTTAATCCTTCTTTAGCCATAGTTTGCAGACATATGTTCTTGTAGTTTAATGAGAATTTTAAGCTTTTGGTTTTGTTGGGTGATATGGTACCAAAAATATACTTGATTTTAAATGTGAAATGTGGCATCAATAGTTATATTAGATCAACTGATTTCCAATGAGTTCTTTTACAAAGACATCTGTTTCTATCTTTATTTTCATTAGGTTATCTTCAACTCTATCGCCTTCAGAAAGTCCCTATGAGGATTGTGAAGTCCGACCTGAGTTCCATCTTTCTGAGTACTGGTAGCAAAGTAATTCTTTTAATGCATGTGTCTTGACCTCAGGTTATGTTCTATAGCTTAGCCGTCGTGACATTTGGTACTGCAGTTCCAGCTGGACAATTTGTTCCTGGTATAATGATTGGATCAACATATGGGCGCCTTGTTGGCATCTTTGTTGTTAGGCTCTACAAAAAGCTGAACATTGAAGAAGGAACGTGAGTTGATATCTTTATTTCAATTTTCTGTCTTCTGTTTTATATATACTGGGAGTATACTTGAACGGACCATGAACGGTCTCAACGGGATAAGCTCCAAATGAACAAAATGAAATGTAGAACTGTATAGTTACCTACTTTAGGTGGATAGGCAACACAGATGTTAAGCAAATTAGAGAAAACTAGAGAGAGAAATTTATTCACCACTCAATTGAGGAATTATTAGAATTGGAATTAGAATACAAATGAAAGTAACCTACACTATTTATAAGAGCTAGTCAACTATCTAACACCTAGTCAACTAACTAACTAACTACTTAACCCACTTGGAAATAAAGCCACACTAACAAATCTCCACCTTGGCTTTAATTCCAAAAAACAAAAAACAAATCATCTCTTGATCTTGATGAAAAAACCCAAATCATCAAGTAAACCTTTCAACCAAACTCGGAACTAAGAAGCCTTCTTGACTTCTTGCTTTCATCCATATTGCGCGCCGCTACCAACACATCGGCCTCCTTCGATGTGACCGCTTCTTTGTACGTGAACGGCTCAAAGAACTCCACATCTTCCGCAACTTGCAATGCGTAAGCCACCACATCGTTAAAACCATACCGAACGGGCTTACTAACTTGCCTCCGGGGCTTATCAAGCGCAATAGATCTAAATTCAGCCGGGTTTTGCTGATTTTCGGACACAATTGGGTCGTTTTGACTCATATTTATGGGCTGTCCAATCGGGTTCTCGCCTTCGTCGGGACCATTCAACTCAAACTCCACTTGTTCGGACACATTTTTCTTTTGAACACTCGGAGTAGATGAACCCTTTACGCCTTCGTAACATGCTTTCCTCATCAAACACAACGTCACGACTAAGAATGACCTTTCGTTTATCAAGACACCAAATTCGGTAACCCTTTACACCGTCTCCATAACCCATAAACAACCCCTTCTTTGACCTCGGCTCCAACTTTCCTTCACTAACTTGGTAATATGAAGGACAACCAAAAACTCTTAACCCCGTGTAATCCGCCGGCTTCCCGGACCACACCTCGAACGGGGTTTTACAATCAATAGCCGTAGCCGGGGATCTATTCACCAAATAGCAAACCGTGTTCAACGCCTCGGCCCAAAAACTTCTCGACAAACCCGCATTTGAAAGAACGCATCTAACTCTTTCCAACAACGTCCTATTCATTCTTTCGGCCACTCCATTTTGTTGTGGAGTGTGTCTAACCGTTCGATGCCTTGCAATTCCTTCGTCTTTACAAAAACGGTCAAATTCACCCGAACAAAATTCCAACCCGTTATCCGTTCGTAACCGCTTTATTTTCTTCCCGACTTGATTCTCGATGAGAACCTTCCAATCTTTAAACTTCCCAAACGCCTCACTCTTATGTTTCAAGATGAACACCCATGTCATCCTAGAGTAGTCGTCAATAATCGAGAGAAAATATCGGCCACCACCAAGCGAAGGAACTTGCGAAGGACCCCAACAATCCGCATGAAGGTAATCAAGAGTCGACTTGGTCGTGTGGACCGCCTTTGAAAAACTCACACGCCGTTGTTTTCCAAAAATACAATGCTCACAAAAGGCTAAATCCGCAACTTTATGACCTCCAAGAAGCCCTTTCTTGCTAAGGATTACCATGCCTTTTTCACTAACGTGCCCCAATCTCATGTGCCATAAACGCGTCAAATCCGACTCGTTTTCCACCAAACTATGGGCCGGAGCGGCGGACCCAACAATCGTACTACCTTCAAGAAAGTACAAGGTGCCTTTCATGACCCCTTTCATGACAACTAACGCACCTTTCGTGACCCGAATGACTCCACCTCCACCGGAATACTTAAATCCCTTTTTGTCGAGCACACCCAAAGAGATTAAGTTTTTCTTCATCTCGGGAACGTGACGAACATCGGTTAGAGTTCTCACCACGCCATCATGCATTTTGATACTAACCGAACCAATACCAACGACATCGCACGGCATGTCATTTCCCATCGAGACGCTTCCGGTTGCAACCTTCTCATAGGAGCTAAACCATTCCTTATGTGGCGTCATGTGAAACGCACCACCGGTGTCAAGAATCCAATCAACCGAGTAATTTATCCGATCACCAACAGAGAGCACCAAATCATCCTCCAAACTCGAGTTATCATTTGCGACCACCGTTAGCACCAAATCGTCCTCCGAACCCGAATCACTATTCACAACGGCCGCGGATCCCTTTGCTCTCAATTTCGGACACTCGTTTTTCCAATGACCCGGTTCTTTACAATAGTGACAACCTTCACGTTGCCATCCACCCGGACCTCTCGTCTTCGATCTTGATCGGCCTTTACTCTTCCAATTCCCCTTTTCTTTCTCTCTACCTCGGTCTCTATCTCCGTTAACCACCGACAAGCCTACGGATTGGACTTCGGAACCACTTCCCGAAGCTTTATGTCGCAACTCTCGTGAGTGCAAACTTGAACGAACCTCCTCCATAGTGATCGTGTCTCTACCAACAACGAACGAGTTTACAAAATTCTCGTATGAGGGAGGCAACGAAACCAACAAGATGAGTGCGGCATCCTCATCATCAATCTTTACCTCAACATTCTTTAAATCCATAAGAATGGAGTTCAACTCATCAAGATGCTCTTTCAAGAGCATTCCCTCCTTCATACGCAACGAGAACAAACGTTGTTTTAACAACAACTTGTTCGTTAGAGACTTAGTCATGTAAAGACTCTCGAGTTTCAACCATAGAGACGCCGCGGACTCCTCATCCGCAACTTCGTAGATAACTTCATCCGCCAAAGACAACAAGATTGTAGAGTGCGCCTTCTCATCTTGTTTCGCAAACTCCGACTCGGTCATCTCATCCGGTCTTTCACCGGATAACGGAGTCCAAATGCCTTGTTGCTTGAGGAGAGCCCGCATCTTAATCCTCCATAGACTAAAGTTATTCTTCCCGGTGAACTTATCAATCATAATCGTGTGCGAAGACATGGTTCTTGAAAACCTTGACAAAAACTTCAAGAAACCTCAACAAACTTCAAGAACCTTCAAATGAAACCTCCAAGATCCTTCAAATCTTCAAGAAACCAACAAAAGTCTTCAAGAACACTAAAATCTTCCAAAATTGACTTCAAGAATGAGTCAAAACACCAATTGACTGCTGATCCAGCCAATTACACCAATAGCTTCTCAATTTTGAGAAACTCCACCTTGAACTGAAGACCACTAAACCCAAATAATTTCCAGAAGATATCTCCAAATACAAACCCAAAGAGAGAATCCTCCAAATACAAAGTCTGACTCCAAGAAATCTTCAAAAAACAGAATAGCCCAAGAATTTCCAGATTCGAGCTCCAAGAAGAAATCAAAGTCAGTTGCTAAAATTTCCAAATGCGACTTCAAGAAAGAACCTCCAAATAGTGATTCCAAAACAAAATCAGAATCTGAGTTGTATTTCAGATTCGACTCCCAAGAAAACCCAAAATTCAGAATCACGCGACCTATTCAAGAGACTCCAAGAAAATCAAAATTAGAATCGATAAATCCAATTTCAATTGTCGACCAAGAAACCAAATGCGACTGTAGAATCAGATATGGAATGCGACTACATCCAATTCGATTACCAGAATTGGAAACAACATCGAAATTGAAGACAAATTGAAAGTGATTGGAATCGATTGAAATCAAATGCGGAAACAAATTGAAATCGAAAAATTGATTGATCGATCAAAAACTCAAAAGCGACTCTGATTAGAAAAATTGAAATCGATTCAATTATAAAACGAATTCCAATTTTGACAATCGGACAGAATCTGAAATCGAAATCGAACAACACAAATTCCAGAAATCAACTCAATTAGAAAACGAATTCCAAAAAAACGACGCAAGAAAACCAAAATTGGAATCGCTAATCTAAACCTAATTGATCGATCAGAATCTGGAATTAAAATCGAAGTCTGATGAACTGAATAGAAACAAAATCGAAATTGAATTCGATAATCAAATTGAAGAACACTTCACGAAATCAGAAACAATTGAAGCGAACTGGATCTCAATTAGCTCTGATACCAATTTGTTAAGCAAATTAGAGAAAACTAGAGAGAGAAATTTATTCACCACTCAATTGAGGAATTATTAGAATTGGAATTAGAATACAAATGAAAGTAACCTACACTATTTATAAGAGCTAGTCAACTATCTAACACCTAGTCAACTAACTAACTAACTACTTAACCCACTTGGAAATAAAGCCACACTAACAACAGATGTCTTATCCTAACTGACATGGTTTGTAAAAAAACTATCAGCAAGTCAGATGCAGCATGAATGGCAAGAGGGTGATAAATATTGGATAACTATGGCATATTCCAAGTCATATGATTATAAGCATTTTATTGTGTTATGCGGTGCATATTTCATTGGGACTTTGTAACTACTGGAAGACGCTTTTTTTCTCTCTTGACTTCTTTTGATGGATCTAGCTTAGCTTAGCTTGTCATTTACACATTGCATTTCAGATTGCATGACAAGTGGAATTTGCAGGTATGCTTTACTTGGAGCTGCTTCTTTTCTAGGAGGTTCAATGCGAATGACGGTCTCACTCTGTGTTATTATGGTTGAAATTACAAATAACTTAAAGCTCTTACCTCTTATCATGCTTGTTCTCCTCATATCAAAGGTAAGGCTTTTTTTACTTTGATAGATGATTGTGGCAAAGTACCGCAAGAAAATTTTGAGCCTTTACTTTCCTCAGGCTGTCGGTGATGCTTTCAACGAAGGTTTATATGAAGAACAAGCTAGATTAAGGGGTATTCCTTTACTTGAATCCAGACCCAAAAACTTGATGAGAAAAATGACAGCAAAAGAAGCCTGTGGGAATCAAAAGGTAAGAGAGTAGGCATTGCTTGTTCTCAATGTTTATTTTTTTTTTCTTACATATTGCTGCTAATTTTTTGACAACATAGCTCCCTATTATTTGAATGAAATCTTTGCCTTATTCGGTTATTTGTATGCTTGATAGGTTTCTTACTTCACTCGCGTGGTGAAAGTTGCTGATGCAGCCAATATCTTAAGGACAAATAGTCACAATGGCTTCCCTGTATGTCGTTTTCATTTTCTGTACTTGTTTTTTATGCATGCCTAATTCCACGCAAGGTAATGCTTCACAAAATTTGACGCTTTACTTTTACCTCCCTGCCATATAGGTTGTGGATCACACACGAAGTGGAGAAACGATGGTCATTGGTCTTATCTTGCGCAGGTATAATATTATTAAGTTCAATTTTTAATTGCAATGGAGTTGAAGGTTTTGAAAGCTACAACACTATGATAATTTAGTTAACTTGAATGACAAGTTTTTTGTTCGTGATACAGCCACCTATTGGTGCTTCTACAATCCAAGGCAGATTTTCAGCATAGCCCTCTCGCAGTTGATATGAGAAGCCAATCTATACCAATCAGGTATACAAAGTTCATTGAAGTTTAAACACCTCATTATCCAATGTGCTAATATGGCTGATAATCTCATGCATATCCAAAATTGCAGGCACAGTCTTAGTGACTTTGTGAAGCCTGTTTCTAGTAAAGGATTATCGATAAATGATATTCATCTAAGTCCTGATGATTTGGAAATGTACATTGATCTAGCCCCGTTTGTGAATCCATCACCATATGTTGTCCCTGAAGATATGTCTTTAACGAAGGTGCCAATCTTGTTCTGCAATATGGTTATCTTGGAAGTTTTGATACGGGTGTCATCTTCTTATTGGTGTCATCTTGTTACATTGTGCAGGTTTATAATCTGTTTCGTCAGTTAGGATTGAGGCATATATTTGTAGTTCCCCGTGCTTCTCGTGTGATTGGCATGATCACTAGAAAGGACTTGCTATTTGAGGTATCTCAACTTTTTGGCTCTTGCGTATGGGAAATTAAATTCGTATTGTTGTATGCTGTCATTGACAAATAACAACTTTGTTGTAATATGCAGGACAATGAGGATTCAGGTCCTGTAGAGCTCCAGTCAACTAGTGTAAGGTCTCTATGATGCCTGAACATCATTACCGTATTGAAAGTAGGAATCACTTTTTTTGGAAAAGGTTTATCTATTTTTGCTTATTAAATTACGACCGTCTGAGACTAAGTCTGGCCATAACATGCTAGCGCTTGGACTCGAACCCCGGGTAGATGGGATATTTCATCACACCCCCTTAGGCCTTTTGCCAGTACACCACCACCCTTGTGGTTATGTAGGAATTACTTTTGCACCAAGTAATGTAATTTTCAAGCGGCTTACAAGTAAAATTCACTCTAGATGCATGTCGTTAAGCATAGGTTATGGGCATCACAAAGGGGGAAATTAGTTCTTGAACCTGGATTTTCTTGTTTTTAGAAATGACTACAGGAAATAAGTTCTCAAACCTGGTGTCAACAACACCTTTTCTTTCTTTAGCCACATGTTTATGGATTTCTCTAGAATGTTATGGAGCAGTTGTAGATATTTTCTAGCGGGTTCCATTATGTGAATATTTCTAATGATCGGGCTTTCTTGTTAATTATGTAAAAGGACTTCAAAGAAGAGGCTTTCTTGTTAGTTATGTACATGAAGTAGGAACAAAAGAGGCAGAATAATGATGTATAAATTAGTTGATTAGGCAACTTACTAGAGATGAATGAATGAGATAAATTAAAAACATTGACATGAACTAGAAGTTATGTATGCATTTATACAGAGAAAATGAGGATTGATTTTGGGAATTGTTTTGCAGGGGTCGGCAACAAGGAGGTAGTACAAGGAATCCAGATGTTGAACATCCGCTACTTAATGGTCTTCTGGAGTAACGAAAGCGTATGATGATTTTGCATCTTCTAACCACCCCCGCGATTCTTTTTTGGTAAATGATAATCATAGTTTATAGTAATATTTGTTGTATATAGTTGGATTTTGTATGAAATCATTGGTGTATCACTTGTGACCATTTAAAGGAAGGTTAGTTAGAGGAGACTTACTTCTCCACTCTTCTAATCAGTTTCTGGCTGCATTTACAATAAAAAGAAGAAAACCGCTTTATGATATATTTTTGGTACCTGAGGAATGAAGACATGGGTTATGTTAATTGTAGATGGTGTTTGATTTTAACAGTGTTTTGGCCTTCAATTGTAATCCAACTTGGTTTTATATATAGTTTGAGATAGAAATCCATTGAACCTTGTATGTTATTGTATTCAATTGTGACATTTCATATCAACTTGTAGTTGTACTGCATCTATACTTTGGTTCTTGTGTTAACATTTTAACTCCCCCTTTGTCCCAAAAACTTAAGGTGTTGTTTGTTTTTTATGAGATCTTAAAGTCTGAAGTTTGATTTCACATCTAAAAAATATAAGAGGTGGATGGTGCGCTTCCTAAAAGAGGACGGCAAGAGGTTTTCAAATCCTTTTCTACAAATAAAACAAATAGTCTTAAGTATGCAAACCTCATATTTAGGAGGTTATTTTATAAAACAACCAACCCTAAGTGTGTTAAATAGAAATGAAACACCACATGCATAGTTATTACATTTTTTAGTTTATTAAATGACAACTTTACTCTTATTTCATTTCTCTTTTTGAAGGTATTAAGTATTTGTGTAATAAGGGTAGATTTGAATAATTTAGTTATTTATTTTTGAAACTAAACACTTATTTTGAGTAACTTAGGTGGTGATTGTTTGCCTCTTAATGGCTCCATTAAGAGGTTACCTCTTAATCGCTAAGAGGTATATGCTGTTTGGTAAAAAATTTGTACTCTCTTAATGATTACATAAGGCTCTTAACCATTTTGAACTCACTACTTCTCTCAACCATTTAGTTACCTATTTCTTCCACTGTTTTCCACATATACCCTATACCCTTGTTGCCTTCTTCCCCCATTCCGCACATCGCTTCCTTCCCCCACCTCTTATCCGGTTGTTGCATCCATCTCTTCTCCAGCAACGCCCACCACCACTGCACTTCTTGTCTCCGGCAACGCCCACCACCGCACCTCTCTTCACCAGCACTGCCCACCACCACAACACCTCTTTTCATTTTTATTTTATTTTAGGCTTTATTTTATAAACACAGTCACTTTGAGTTTTATGGTCATTATTTTATGATCTTTTTTATATTTTAACTATTAGTATGATAAGGTTGGAAATTAATTTTCATGCAAAGTAAGAATACAAGCGTTTTAAACCTTAAAAAAATACGATGCCAAGTTTGTTAAACATTATAACTAAAAGTTGGTAGACTAAGTTCTCATAACATCTTGATGCTTAGAGGGTGTTTGCGAGTGCTTATAGGGGCAGACCCACTTATAGCAGAGAGAGGTCTTGTACATTCGTTTTGTTCAATCATTTATGGCAAGAGAAAATAAGTTGGAAAAAAGATGCACCCGCTTAATTTTGAACGTGCTTTCAAATATTTGAAAATGAAATCTAGTTGGTGTGGTGGTTGTTGTAGCTTGTTAAGGCATCTTCCTTTCCTAAGTGGTCTAAGGCCATCCGCTACCGTGGCCGGTAGGAGACCGGTACCCTACCGGTACCGGCGGTAACACCGCCGTGGGTGACCGGTAGGGACCCGGTCCCAACGGTACGCCGATGCCGTTCGTGAACACCACCTCCATCTTTCATAAATTGGCAAAACACCCCCCCCCCCCCCCCCCCCAACGGTAATATAGCCGTTGGGGGTAAAAAAAATTGTTATTTTTTTTTACTTTTAATTCTTATGAAACCTTTCTTATTCTTATGAAAGTTTTATCATTTCTATGTAAAAAACACCTTCATATGAAACAATTTCATCAAAAAATTTAGTATCTGAAACATTTTCATCGTATTAAACAACTTCACAAAAAAAAATTCATTGATTTACGTATGCAACTATGAGTTAACACGGTTAACACAAATTTATTGGTTAACAAAATAACTTTCCTCTATATATATATAATACATATTTTACTCCAACCTACACTCATCTCCACTCTCATCTACACTCTCATCTTCATCTACATCTTTTCTAATCTCTAATCTTTTGTCAAATATGGATCACCACGGTAACGATTCCGGCTTGAGGCGTACTAACCCGAACCAACCGTATCACCCACCGAACCTTCCGTATCACCCACCGAACATAGCCGTGGATTATTGGATGTATGCGCACTTACTTGCGCAACATCCACCACCACCACCACACCATCCTACCGGTTCGCACCAAGCTACCGGTTCGCACCAAAACCCGCCGACGGGAAGGTGGGCACTACGAGATGAGGAATACGACGACGACGACGAACTTGTACCCGAAACGCAACCTTTGTCGTCGCCGTCACCGCCACCACCACCACCACCACAAAAAAAACAAACGTGGACGCAAGGGTAAGAGTGCGGCCACGGAGGCGGACACGAGTGGGACGCCTTTGGGTAAAGCCAAATGTAGAACGTGGACCTTGAATGAGGAGGTCGAACTAGCTAAATCGTGGGTCGAAGTCATGGAGGATCCGGCCATAGGTAACTATCAAAAAAGAGGTATATAAAAAACCGTTTTCATTTTATATAGTTTTCCACTAACATTGTTTAACTTTTTATTTTTTGTAGTAGATAACTATTGGAAGTCGATCAAGGCTTCTTTCGACACGCGCATGAACTACGACCCAAAAGTCCGGTCCGGCGACGCCATTCCGACGAAGGTTCGAGGGCTCATAGGTCATAGCTAGC
Organism: Centaurea solstitialis; assembly: GCA_030169165.1. Taxonomy (NCBI): domain Eukaryota; kingdom Viridiplantae; phylum Streptophyta; class Magnoliopsida; order Asterales; family Asteraceae; genus Centaurea; species Centaurea solstitialis. The sequence continues at coordinate 7,722,507 of CM058043.1, read as the reverse complement.
GTCTCGAAGTTCGCATGCGTTTACAATAACGTGTCGAACTCGCGACATAGCGGGGAAGATGATGTGATGGTGCTTAACCGAGCCAAAGACCGGTTCCATCGCGAGAACGGCAAAAGATTTCCGCACGAACACGCTTGGAGAGTTGTCAAAGACTCTCCTAAGTTCGACCCGGTCATCATGATGGACCCACGGAACATAGGCGCGCCGAAAAATAAATGGTCGAAAACAATCGAAACCCCAACCGATTCCCCCAATGAATCCGATGCTCACACTCATTTCATGAACCTCGATACCGGCTCCCCCTCACAAACGGAGCGCACACGACCGATGAGTCGAAACGCCGCAAGACGTGCGGCGTCTTCCTCTACGGCACCCGCGTCATCTGAAGGCGTGTCGATGGTTGCGACCTCAATAGGTTACCTCGCGAGCACGAATAGTAGGCTAATCGATTCGCTTTCGGCACGACAACGAAGTATCGATTTCAAGACCTACATGACACCGCATAGGGAGCTCGAGGGTTTAGAGTTGGAGGCCGTTTTGGAGGAGAAAGATCGGTTACGCAAACAATGGGGGTTTAAAAAATATTATTAGTTTTTATGTTAATGTACTTTTAATTTTAATGTTAATTTTAATTTTAATTTTAATTATGAATTTTTTTTAGTTTTTATGTTAATGTAATTTTTAGTTATTTTAATTAATGAAATTTTAATTTTAATTTTAAATTTTATTGTTTACTTAATTGAATTCTAATGTTTATTTAAAAAAAATAAAATGAAGGGTTTGAATTAAAAACAAAATAAAATAAAGGGTTTGAAATGAAAATTAAAAAAATAAAATGAAGGGTATGAGGGGTATGATAGTGGATGAAAGGTATGGAGTTGGTAGGTAATGGTAAAGGTAGTGGAAAGCTAATGTGGCAGCTGATGTGGCAGCATGTACTACAGGTACCATAGTGGATGGCCTAAGGTTCAATCTTCGTATGTTTCATTTTGTTTGTTTATTTCTTTTAACTTAGTTACAAAAAATCTTAAAATGAAAAAGTCTAAAATATTTTAAAAATATAGAGACTAAATTAAAAATTTTAATAGTCTAAATAATGATTTTTGTTCTTACTTTTGAGTTTTTATATTACTCTTTGCCAAAAAAACCAAAAAACCATCTCGAAAAATTATCTAGAATTGACTAAAAAAAATAATCCCAAATCAATTAATAAACTTTATCAAGCGGCTTTGTAGACACCTAAAGATGCATCCGCTCAACTAAAATACTGCATCCACCACTACGTGTTTATAACTTAATTCATCTCAAGGAAAGCAAAAAACTAGTATTTAGATGATGTTTTTCTAAAAATTGCTTATTACACTTCCTTTCAAAAGGAGATAAGCCTTTTTTTTTCAAAAGTCATTCCATATGTTTTATCAAAAAGACAAAAACAATTTTTTTGGGAAGAGATATCCAGACCACGCTGGCTCAGACTAATCCTCAACAATTTTGGACCAAAACCCGACTACTAAAGCATGCAGCCCGAGGTCGAAGCCTCCGTACCTCCAGAATTACAAACTTATCAACGTGTATAATCAAATTACACTTTTACCCCTAAACATATCAGAAATATCACTCCCTTCCAACGTTCTTCTCTTCTCCATCGCTCGACCTGCTCCGTCGCCGGTTAACCTACTCTCCTCGCCGTCGACCTGATCTCTTCTCCTTAGACCCTTTAGAGGTAAATTAAAGTCCACCAAGATTGTCTGATGTGTTTAAAGTTTTGATATTGGGCATGTTGCTGCTAATTTGAATTCTTTGGTGACTTCTTAAGTGTAGTGATGTGGGGAGTGTCTTTAAAGTGTTCGACGAAATGTCTAGGAGAAAAATTATAACTTACTATTGCCCAAACCCTTTTAGAGGAAATGGGTTGTGTTCCTTTATAAAATCAGCTAGAATAACAATTAACATAGAGAGGTGTTTAATTGTTCAAGATTTCTGGAGGTATATATGAACTCAATTGTTTGTGTATCCAGTTGTATCTTGTGCTCACTCCTTCATGTAATTTATGCATTCAAAGTTAACTCTTTTTAGTGTTGTTCGTAAACAATTGTGCTCTTTTTGTATGCTTGTAATTTACTAATTTAAGTAATAACATTTAAGAATTAAGAGGACCACCCTGGATCCATCTCGACTATTGCATGCTTTTCTGCTTCTATTACTGATTGCTATCTATCCACTGCTATGTTGCTGTTATACTGTTATTGATGCATTTTATTTTTATCATGGTTTAGTCCTATAATGTTAAAACCTTCATCCTCTTAAGTCTTAAGCTTAATAACTGGTAAAGGGTCTCTTTCCATATGGGATTTTTACAAATGGTTCTATGTGATTGAGTTTCTTTTACTTTTGTTTTCACAGCAGGAAGTCATTGGCGTAAACTACAACATCCATGTGGGTGATCAGACTCTCTTCGATAGCTTTTTAAGCGTTCTTGAAAGTACAAAGCGTTTTGGGCAATTTGGGGTTACCTTTAATTAGCTGTAATTAAGTTTCTGTTTGGCCCCTTTGCTATCCTTTTAACTGAAGATCTGCCCATTCTGAGCTGTTTAATGTTTGTTTATTAGCATGTTGGACGATTGGACCATCAACCGTATGGTCAACTACTCAGTTTGATGGTTCTTGCTATAATTTGAATTTGGTTTCTACTAGTTCAACCAAACAAGATGACATGGATGTTTGTTAGAAGTGCAATCATTTTTAGAGGAATTGCCAGTTATCATTTTCAACCCAAAAAACACAGCCTTTCTTTAAGTATCTTGCGGGCTGTCCATAATGGAACCGAAGCTGTTCGTGATTCACCATTGTTTTCGAAATTTGGCAATCAATCCAACGATTACAAAATTGACATTGTTGATGATGAAACTTGGCAAGCTTCAACAGGTTTTGCAAATGCCTGGAAAGATGCTACTGCCCCATCTCTGGTAACTAACGCCTCTCATGCTCAAGTGGCTAACTCTGCACCTCCAAACTCAGTTGACCCTGATGTTGATGAAATTGATGATTTGAGAATATGTGGGAAACTGTTCTATAAGCTTGACAGAGATTCAAAAGAGTATGAAGAGTACAACTATGATTTCCACAGAAGAAAATCTTCCAAAAGGAAGAGTGATTCAAGGGACAGCAAGGGAAAAGAGACCCCAAATTTAAAATCGGTCCCTGAGGTTGAAAATGCTTCAAGAAGAAAAGATGAGATCAGAGAAAGCAAAACGAAAGGAAACCCAAGAAATAACTATGGGATTTCCAGGTTTGATGAGATGGAGAAACCGGAACAATCTTTTATTGAAAAGAGGCAAAGGGTCCCAACCTTCAATCAGCTTACAGCGCCTTACCATGAGCCATTTTGTTTGGATATTTACATCTCAAAAGCATCTGTACGTGCCTGCATTGTTCATCGAGCAACGAGCAAAGTTGTAACTGTCGCACATTCCATTTCTAAGGACATGAAATTTGATTTGGGTTCTACTAGAAATATTGCTGCTTGTGATGCTGTTGGGAAAGTATTGGCACAAAGAGCTTTGGCTGATGATATCCACAATGTGGTTTATACACCAAGAAAGGGTGAGAAATTGGAGGGAAAACTTCAAAGTGTGCTTCAGTCTGTAGTAAACAACGGTGTATTGGTGAAGGTCAAGATTAAGAAGACTAACATTCGAAAAGCTGGCTTCCGATCTGCAGATTACAAGCATAGTTAATTTGTCTGTATCTTGTGAGTTCCCTTACTAGCAGCTATAACAAAGTTATTTGCGATGTGAATTTTGATTTTCATCATTTGATGTTAGGCTTATCTACACCTACGTTTAAGTGTTTTGTTAGAGATGAAAGATAGGTTATGAGTAGATAACAAGTGGTTTTTATAAGGGGGAGTTTGGTTGGGGGTATTGGGGGTTAAAGAATGGGAATTATAATGAAAGTTGTTGTTTGGTTTGATATTGTATAATGGAATCATTCCTGCAGATCCATTAGTTTCCATTCCTGATCAAATTTGGGGGAATGAAATTTTAAATCTACTTAGTTCTTTTTTCGCATATGTCGTTTCATCTCTTGATGTTAAATTTTTTTATTTTCAAGTTGAAGGAATATATTTTTTTAATATGAAACAATTTTTCATTGATTATATTGGGTTAACCAAACAACATCAATGCAAATCTCATTTCTATTCCCATTCTCCTGCATTCTCATTTTCATTTTCATTCTCATTCCCTAAAATGAACCAAACGCCCCCTAAGTCTAGGATAATACACTGTAACAAAATCGGGTTTATACAATGCTAAAAATGTCCAAATGTCTTCATAGATTGTTTTATAGGACTTAAGTTCATTGGACAAAACAATTGTGTGCTCTATGTTAAAGTGTTACAACAAGTGGTTTATATAAGTCGAGGATAATACACTACAACAAGTTTTTAGGACATTTTTTAATAAGACGTCCTATTAATTTTTTATGGTACATTTGGTAAAAGAAAATGTCATATAAAAACAAGTGTCCTATAAAAAGCTAACACAACACTTAATTTTAAAAGTATCCTAAAATACTTGTTTAGACGCCATAAACTTAAGTCGTTAAAGTATTCTATTAGGATATAGTATATTGAATTGCCAAGTTAGTTTTAGAGTTATAATTGGAAGTGTCCCTTGATTTGAAATATGCATGCCAACTTGTTGTCATCAGAGAACTATGTTTTCTAATAAAATTGCAAAATGTACAAAAGATAACAAGTGGAAACTGATGCAACCAAGGAAGTAGAGGAAAAGCTTGTGTAAAGGGAAAAAAGGGATGTTCTCCTATAACAAATGAATGATTCAGATGTATTAATGGCCGATGCAGTATTAGACACCTATATGCTGTTGGCAACTGGGTAAGTAAATCACATTCTTCTAGAGTGTGCTTCTTTCTTTTCACACACTTTGCACCACCTGGGGGTCTTCATGGAAACAGTCGTTCTACTTCTTAAGGTAGAGGTGAAGTTTGCATATATCTCACAGCAAATATCTCACCCTCCCTAAAATTCTAGGTGGGACATATTGAGTTTGTTTTGTTTGGTTCTTACTGGATACACATATGATAATCTCAGATACATCAATAGTTTAACACATTAGGATTGGCCACAACTTAAATGGTGATACCTCAAGATTTTGTATTTGCAATTGAAAAGGTAAAATGATTCTATAAAGTTTGTGGAAGAGATGAGTAGTAAGTTGTGTGTATATATATATATGTATGTATATATATATATATGTGTGTGTGTGTGTGTGTGTGTGTGTGTGTGTGTATAGAGGTGGGTTCATACGAGAACGCTAACTATTTAAGAAAATAAGAAAAACTTTGTCAATGATCTGCCTTGATTTAGCACAGATCTTAACAACAGAAGAGAGTAATGACCAAATTTTAAATAGGATGTGTAATTATGTTAACAATCTTTTGCAGACTGTATTCATCATCTCAGTGTGCATCAATCAACTTCTTGACTGGATGGAAAATGAGTTAATATGGGTGCTTAGCTTTATTCCTGGATTGGCTTCCTCCCTGCCCTAGATCATAGCCAAACTGCATGCAATCAAGGCCAAATACATGGCTGCCCCTATACCAGTGACATCAAACATCAAGGCATACTTTTTATTAATTACAGAAGAAGTGGTAGGCTTTACTAGTGGACTACTTTAAACTTTGTTCGTGTAACTGTGGTGCCTGGGCCAGCTTGTATGCATCTCGATTGATTCCATGGGCCCTGAAGTTAAAAGTCAAGAAAATCTCATATGAGGAGTGGACTCGAAAATCACTTCCTTTTTCATTTCTTCTCTCTTTTCCACATTTGTGCATAAAGGTGGTGTGTTTGAAGAGGAAACTGAAAACTATGATCTTTTGGGAAATCGGTCACTCTTTTGATTGATGAAGAAAGTTATGACATTGCATTTAACTTCACAATATATATCACAAAAATATAAAATAATTGTTGAATTTGCTACCCTCAGTTTTAGTAGTTTTGTTTGACCTCAATCATCTATATCCACCTCTCTTGTTCAAATCAGCCACATTCTGTGGCTTTCTTTTTTGTTTTACTTTTCGCAAGTCGGGGGCCTTCTTGGAAACAGTCTCTCTATTGCTTGACAGCTTGAGACAGATAACGTTCATGAGAATATGTGATGCCCCTATTAGATTACTATTCAAAAGAGCCCTTAAGGTGGTTCCAACATATATTGTGGATAAATGGTCCAATCTAGAGATGTGTTGGGATGAGAGAATACTGGGTTTGTTTGGTTTTAGAACTTGATGTCTTTTCTTGATTTTTAAAGGTGAAATCATGGGATCTATCATTTGCTTCGGTTTGAACTCAATCGTATGTCTGATTCTGTTGAACTTTTTCCTCAAGATAGCGAATTCAACGGCACAAAGGTATCGCAAGAAACAGCAGGAAAAAGAAATGATAGATTTGAAAAAGAAGTTGGAGCAATCAGAAGAGGATAGCAGCAAGAATTAGTTGTTTCTCTTTTTTCATGTTAGAATAGATCAGATCATCCTTAACTTACCATTCAAACATCAACCAAAATCAAATCCCATTTATAGAAACATTAGTCGCGACATCATTGTTGTTCTTGGTGCAAAATTTTAACTGCCATCGTCTTATTATGGCCCCAAGATTCAATCATATTGTTCTTTATTCGTGAACTACATTAATTCCGTACGTGTTAGTTTACATATGAGATTTATATTACTAGAACCGTTAGTCATGCCTTAAAATGCATTTAAAAGTTAGATATGGTGTTTAGGTACTATGGAGAAAAGGGGTTGAATTCCTTTTGATTGATTGAGATAGAGCTAAATGGTATGTAAGCTAGCTGTTGGCTGATAAGCTAGATGTTAACTGAAAAAACGAGTTGTTAGCTAATAAGTTATATGTTAGTCTACAAATGACAACTTGGTTTATATTACTAGAACCATTAGTTATACCTTGAAATGCATTCAAAAGCATGACATGGTATTTAACTATCTATAGGTATTATTAGAAGTTTGAAAAACTAGTGTTCAGACTAGTCCTTTGTGGAAAATGGATCAATAAAATTACTTATAGATTTTTTAACATATGAATTAGAAAAAGGGAAAGATGTTACAAAAAGTATGAATTATCCTATTATTTTACATTTAGGAAAAATAGGATTCATAGGAAAAGATATTAAAAAATCAAAATTAAATATACATGTAAATTGAAAATCAAAAATCCAAATATAATTAGAACAGCTAATATAGAGTACAGTCTTGGAGAGAAATTCATTTTAACAGCAGGAAACATGCTATCCTATTCAGATGCTCCAATACTAGGGTGTAAAGTCTTCGCATCATTTCCAGAAGCCGATAGCATCACATACAAACCTTCAAGAAAAAGGATTTTTCTTAGTCACGGAGAAGAAGATCAACAGTACTTCAAAAAGCTAGCATGTACAACAAAACTTAGCCTCGATCATATACTCACAAGGAGGCTTGACAACATCGAAGCAAACATTATTGAACCCTGTATTCTATATGGTCAGAAAACACCAACTCTACCATACACATGTCGATAGAATAACTACAAATTGTTAGCAGAATGACATTACACACAGATTTGGTCTCATTATAATAGGGATATGTATCTCCCATTCATAGGAGAAGGTGGGCAGATAAGTGCGTTAAATATCTTCAACAAAGAAAATCCAGACGACATGAATACAGACCCAGGAACGCCACAAACAATTTTGATAATACACACAAAGATTTCTAAAGCAAAAATGACAAACAATAAGTAAAATTAAATAAAAATAATGTCTGACATTTTCGAAAATGGAAGACATACTTTTTGAAACTGTGGCATTGTAATTATTTTAGATTTCTATCTTTCTGAACTTCTAGATTCTTTTCTTTTTAATTTTTAGCAAAGTTTTGTTGGTTGTAATAATGTTCTTGATAGAAATCATTATAAATAGTTGTTTTAAGGTCTATATATACCAGCCTTAAGTTCATTTGCATGCATCATCCACAGAAATCAATAAAACTCAAGCATTTCCATATTCTGTTCATGACATTCTTATAACCTTCTTTCGATTATCTTAGTTTCATTCCAAATTCCTCACATTCCTTTAGTACTTCATATTGTATCCCTTACATAAAAAAAACTCTGTAAATCACCAGTGCAAACACTTCTCTCTCGTGTTTCCACTTACCACCTCCGTAAATATGTGTTTTTTCTTCTTTTCGTTTCTGCATTTTTTTATATTTTAGTGGTTTAACAGAAACCAAAAAATCCGCTATACCCCCTTATTGGTATCAGAGCATAGAACGATTTTAAGATTTAAAAACCTAAGACAGGCTTGATGTATCGTAGTGGTAGCATTTTAAGCTCCACCCTTTTCTTGTTGAGAACCAGCTCAGGTGAAAATCGAGGGTTTGTTGTATGTTTTGATATTAGTATTAAGGATATGAAAGTTAGCTAACAGACAAGTGATAGCTAGTTAGGTTTGGTAAAACAAACTGTGATAAACTAAATGGTAATAAAAATGAAATAAAAGGATATGTGAAATATTGGACTTCTAGTGTCCTATGGTCTTTCATTCTTAAAATAAGTGTTCATACTTCTATTTTAATTTATCTCAAGATATGTTTCCACTTTCATAAGTAAAGTGAAAGTTTTCAATTCTACCATCAATTATGAAATGTAGATATCCATTGCTCTTTATATGCATTGCATTAAGGTATAACGGTTGAATTAACAATCTACCTTATCAACCAACAACTAGCTTACATATCATTTAGCTATATCTCAATCGATCAAAAACAATTCACCCCTTGTCTGAATAGTACCTAAACACGATATCTAACTTTTAAATGCATTTTAAGGCATGACTAACGGTTCTAGTAATATAAATCTCATACGTAAACTAACACATACGGGATTAATGTAGTTCGCGAATGAAAGAACAATATGATTGAATCTCGGGGCTTAAAAAGACGATGGCAGTTAAAATTTTGCACCAAGAACAACAACGATGTCGCAACTAATGTTTCTATATAAATGGGTTTTGATTTGATTGATATTTGAATGGTAAGTTAAGGATGATCTGATCTATTCTAACATGGAAAAAAGAGAAACAACTAATTCTTGTTGCTATCCTCTTCTGATTGCTCCAACTTCTTTTTCAAATCAATCATTTCTTTGTCCTGCTGTTTCTTGCGATACCTCTGTGCCGTTGAATTCACGATCTTGACGAAAAAGTTCAACAGCATCAACCATACGATTGAGTTCCAAACCGATGCAAATGATAGATCCCATGATTTCACCTGTATAAATCAAGAAAACACATTAGCTTCTAAAACCAAACAAACCCAGTATTACCTCATCCCAAGGTAGGATGTATGCAAACCTTGTTGGGGTCCCACATCTCTAGATTGGACCAATTATCGACAATATATGTTGGAACCACCTCAAGGGCTCTTTTGGATAGTAATCTAACGGGGGCTTCACATATTCTCATGGATATTATTTCTGTCTCAAGCAACAGAGAGACTGTTTCCAAGAAGACCCCCGACTTGCAAAAAGCCACAGAATGTGGCTGGTGGATATAGATGATTGACGTCAAACAAAACTACTAAAATTCAGGATAGCAAATTCAACTTCTTCATATTTTTGTGATATATGTTGTGAAGTTTAATGCAATGTCATAACTTTCTTCATCAATCAGAAGAGTGACCAAATTTCTCAAAAGATCATAGTTTTGGGTTTCCTCTTCAAACACCACCACCTTTATGCACAAATGTGGAAAAGAGAAAAGAAATGAAAAAAAGAAGTGATTTTCGAGTCCCCTCGGAGTCACGAGATTTTCTTGACTTTTAAATTCAGGGCCCATGGAATCAATCTAGATGCATACAAGCTGGCCCGGGGACCACAGTTATACAAAAAAAAAAGCTTAAAGTAATCCACTAGTAAAGCCTACCACTTCTTTTGTAATAAATAAAAGTATACCTTGATGTTTGATGTGACTGGTATAGGGGCTGCCATGTATTTGGCCTTGATTGCATGCAGTTTGGCTATGATCTTGGGCAGGGTGGAAGCCAATCCAGGAATAAAGCTAAGCATCCATATTAACTCATTTTCCATCCAGTCAAGAAGTTGATTGTTGCACACTGAGATGATGAATACAGTCTGCAAAAAGATTCTTAACTTAATTACACATCCTATTTATTTAATGTTCGTGATTACTCTCTTCTGTTGTTAAGATCTGTGCTAAATCAAGGCAGATCATAACCAAACGAAGAAGCCTAGTATATCCCATCCAGAGGTGGGGTCGTTAGTGACGGCTTTCAGAAAATGTGTGTGAAAAAAAGGTTGCCAAAAGAAACAGTTTGCAAAACAAAATTTGCTTAATGAAAAGATAGAACATCAAAACTCATGAAATGTTGAAGAAAGAGAGCATGATCATTACGAACCTGTATGTGAGTTTTGACAATTGCCTTCCCAATAAGGGTTGCGAGAAAAAACTTCCAAAATGGAATCCCAAATTGCCCACACATTATGCCAGCAAGGTCAAATAGAGGATTTGGCACCTACAAATTAACTCGGCTAATTAAAGGAGTTCAACTTACATAATGAACGACAATTGATGTTAAGAAACAAAAATAGCTGATAGAAACATTAAACATAAGATGGGTATCAGAAACCAACAATCATCCATTAAATTAGCAAGAAAGCTTGAAGAAGGCATGAAAAACTAACCGAAGCAAGCACCAGAATTGTAAAAAAATTCAGATATTGTGCATGTGAAAGGAACCAACGCGACATTTGGTTTAAGTTTGAAGTAACTCCTTTAGCTTCTGATGAGGAAGCATCCAGTTCTTCTGCCACATCTATTCTATCACCTGAGAGACTTGCTGCATAAAGATGCACCTTTTTGTAAGATAGATGACTCCGAGAAAGATGTTCATTTGCATAACATGAAGAGAGAAAAGAACATATTGAGATGGGTGTAAATTGCTTATCTAAACACTAAAAAACTTATCAAAACCGTAAAAAGCGACAGCTGCAGTTGATATGTAGATTGAAATACAAGTATCAGTGCTACGATGGCTCAACAACATCCATATCATTAAAAGAAGAAAACAAAAGGATGCTTCACAAAACCAAGAGAACACCAAAACCAAAAATAGATGGTTCTTTTCTTAATCAGATTGCACAAGCAAATACTCAAACAGTGAGATACCATCACCAACTATAAATCATACTAAGGCTATGTTTGGCAAACTAGCTGATAAGCTAGCTTATGACTGATAAGGTGGCTTATAACTGATAAGTTAGCTGATGACTGATAAGCTAGCTGATGAATAAGATGCTTTTGGCCAAAAATCTAGCTGATAAGGTAGCTTATAACTGTAAAATGACAAAAAAAATGCTTGTTTAAAAATTGGTAATGTAAAAAGTAGAAGGTATATTTGGAATAAAAAAAATAAAAAGTCCCATAAGTCACCAAAACGCTAGTGAGAGTAGCTTTTCAAAAAAGCTAGCTTATGGTCCATCCAAACATGTACCTGACTTATAAGCTGATTTATAAGCTAGGTTATAAGTCAGCTTATTTTTACCAAACAATGTCTAGTGCACACACATATGAAAGCAGTTTAGAACGGCATATAGTAATCTAGGAATATACAAAAATAAACTAATGACAAACCTGCTCTTGAAATAAAATACGGTGGAAGCTCCCCAAGTGCAGTTCCAAGGCCCCAAAGAATAGCTTCTACCTGTACTTGTGGCAATATGCTCGTAAGTGGAACCTGAGTTCCATTTGGGGATGAAAACAACGAGGGTCCAAACTCTGAACAATCCTTGTTAAGCCATGAAGGACTTCTGTTTAATTGGATTGTATCATAAATAGCACTTTTAATATCCACTCGACCACACTGCATTGCTTTTATCGTGAAGAATGCAATATGTGGACCCAGATATAAGACAAAGGTATGCAACCCAGATCCTGATCAAATAGAAAAACAGAATAAGAAGACATTAGTTGCCAAGTTTAACAAGAGTTCAAGGTCCGCAAGTTGGATTTCCAAAAAAGAATCGGTTAACACCATTCACTGGAAATGTAAAAAGAAAAGAGATAACATATACAGCTTGTAGAATAACCTTTCATTTGGATCAATACAGTGCCAGTATGACATATACAGCTCCATAGAGCAGTAACAACTATTAATCCATCCCATAGAAAAATGGAATCATGATGAAGGATTTCCTTGATTTGAAATCCTGGGATTTCATTGATATCATATCCCACAAACATAGGATTTTGAAATCCCACGGGATTGATTGGTATTTCATGGGAATTCGTAGTAATGGTTTAAAATATGTTTAAAAACATTTATTTTGTAATAATCAGTTAATAAAATACTTATAAGGATATTAATTAGCTTTTAACAGCTTGTTAACAGCACCTACAAACATTGATTTTCCACAGTGTTGTATGATTTTGCAGCATGTAGAAGTTTATGGAAATTCTTCGGTCTCCACAGAGTTATGAATTCTATGAAATCAAATAAAATAGGCATGAAGTTGGCTCTGATGGCTTTCCACAAGTAGAGCTTCCTTCATGAAGGATCATTCTTTAAATTTTGAAGCCTTATTTGGCAAAGCAGACGCAATAACAGCACTCATAACATGTGGATAAGTAGAATATGCTATCTTTTGTCCCTCAACTTATGGTTATTTAATCATTCATGTTTGGGTTGCCACATTAATCATTATAACTTATTTCTCTTCTAACCATCCACTCAGACGTTCTACATTTCTCAGGTATAGAAAGTCTAAGCCACATATAATCATCTACGATTAATCACAAGCACAATTATATCTTGATAACAACAACAAATAAGCTCTTATCTAGTTACTGGGAGGAAAAATTAAAAACAATATTGCTTGCTTATTGATTGAACTCACCAAGACCAATCGAAGATGCAACACCAAGAGCCACCCACCATAACCCAAATCTCACATATTCAAGAAGCTCTTCGACATGCTGCAAGAAAAGATGAATTACATATTCCTCATTAGCAGTGGCAAATGCCAACTAATTAATTGCCGGAAGAGAAAATATAACATATATATGGATCATCTAATCAACAAATGCAACGAACTTATCAGCATCATTTACATTGTCAATATTTCAAAGGAATTTTGAGTATGAATCATCGGTGGGTAAAAGATTCGAGTCAGCCATAGGTAAAAGATTCAATGATGAACAAGTTTTCCTAAAAGAGACCAATGCATGATAACATATATTGTGGATGATCAATAGAAGCTTCACTTAAAATGCATTTATATGTATTATATTTTATCCACAACGATGGAAATGCAAAGTAATAGGCAAATAACCGGCAATATGGAGTACCTTCCCATGAGGACCCTCCATAGACAGAAGCAGGACTCCGCCTGAACCCGTGACTGTGACCAGAAGCAGAAGCCATCCACCATGTCTCAAAAGATATATCAGCGATCTCCTTATATATTCCACAATAGCCACAGTAAAAAGCTTCAAAGTTTTGAAAGGTTGTGATATTAGTGTCAGATTTTCAAGCTCTTGTCTATGCTCCTCATGCAATCCTACAAACATGAACAAAAGTTAACCAAAGAAACAAGCCATCCACCATTACAAAACCCACATCCAGTTACTAAAAAAATTGGGCTTATAAAATGAGAACTAGCATAATTAATACAATAAGCAATAAAGGTAAAAGGTCAAAGAAACAATGTTACAGGATAGTATGCACATGCATATCAAGTTTTCTTATTTGAACTTGTTACCAACTGGAACTGTCTATTTGACAAAAATAATAAGAGTTTAAGGGAATGGTTCACTTAACGACCAATCATCCGAATGAGCAATAATATATTATACCTAATAACCTAATGAACACCCAGTAAATGATTCGAAACAAGTCAGTCAGACAAAGAGAGCCATGTGAGTCATCCAGTCATTGGGAAAGAAAGAGGCCTCAGACATTGCTAGCAGATTGTAGCTAGTAGATGCATTTTACAAATGAACTTGACAAGCCCCATGAGAAAAAATAGTTTTGAAAAAAATATACATGGGTTGAAGCATAATTAAGGCTAGAATAAAGAACTTGGATTTCATCAGCTGGTTTATTTCTAAGTGAGTGATAATTCACTGACCATCATCCTACTAGAGTTTGCTGATGAATGTCATTATAATGTTAAAGCACCAAGGTTAACATGGGGATAATATTTATACATAATTTATCTTGAGCCTATACAACAAAACATTGCCTTGTTTGTACGTAATTACATGTTGGTGCGCAACAAAGAAGCTATTCAAACACAAATTATAACAATCTGCTAGGTGAATCTAGCATATTACCTAACAATTAAGTCACAGATTACGATTGGAACAAACATATAAACAACATCTTGTAGAAAGGAAGAGACGTCAAAAGGCTGGATACCTGTTGTTTTCCACTAATATTACAAAACCAACCAATTAGATATGGGCGATGCTCCATCTTAAAGGCAACAATTTGCAAGCGTGATGTCCAATACTTGCAAATTTCTTGGAAGGCAGTATTATATGACGCTCCTGTTACCTCATTCCTTTAGGTGATTAGTCATTTTTTATAACGAGTTATAGCCAACAAAAGCAAACAAGCTTTTATTTACTAGTTTGGTAATGTTAGCTATGCAACCCATGCGAACTTGATGAACTTAAAGAGATTAAGCAAAGAAGCCTTGGGATGTAGTTTTACATAACTTCTCTCAAGCCAGCGTAAGACTTATAAACTAAATCTTATGGGTAACATATACCCCTTAATTTTAATTATAAAACATAATGATCCCACATGTGATTCGGGTGAAGCTAAGATGACAAATGTTTTCGAAAGGAAGGGGTTGAACAAAGCTACTAAAATCTTATTAGATTTATTGGAGAGTTATATGGTAACTAAACACAGTTGTAGTTGCTTTATGTTGGTGAGCCGTTAGTACATTGTCATATTAGCTTCAAATAGACCCGAGCACCCTCTAGCAAGCTATCCACAAAATCATTATACATCTTCAAGGTATCTAATCAACACTGTTTGATTTATTAAAATAGGTAAGTAAAATTTTCTTAGTTTCAGACGAGACATTACAAAACCTCAAGGAAAAGAGAGTATGCAAAGACCACTAGAGAAACCCTCACTCAAGTAAGTTGTATTGCATTGCATGAACATAAAAAAGAGGATAAGAATTGATAAGAAGAAGAAAGGCGAGCAGAAGGAAAACTAGAACATTTCATGATTTTGAGTGAGCCTAGAAAGAGACAACACGAATGCTACCCAGACGACGAGAGCCATAGTTTCTCAAAAAATCTAGGATATAACACCTATTACTAGATCTACAACTTGCCGTCGTTTATAAGAGTTGATTGACCGTTACAAGCCGAATTCACACATGCCACGAGCCCACGACACATTACTAATCATGCATCTACACGTTTCAAACTGAACGGTAAAACGCCAACAACAACTCGCAAATACCAATATAGTAACTACCTCCACTTCTAAGCATATGTCAGGTAATACACATTACACCTACAGCATTCCTTTTCACTGTGAGACCATAATGTATCCTAATAACAATAAAAAGTAACACATAACAGCAATGGCTGAAAAGTACTAAAACATAAGCTTAATCAAAAGTTATCTGATAGCTGAAACATTTACAAGGAAAATAAACTCCAAACCTATCTATCACACCATCTTCAAAAACTCAAGTAATAAACAATATGAAGGAAACCTAAATCTAAGAAAAAACAAATCAATCAGCTGGACATAAACTCGAATCAATTTAACAAATCAACAAGTAGTATGAAATACCTAAATCATCCATGAATGAAGAACCAGATCAAAACAGTTGTAAATCAATAGTACGGATTTAGTAGCCCTAGTTAAACGATAAACATGATATAATACAAAAAATGAAAAGATTGATTCACCTGAGATGGACATGTTGAAAGGTGCCTGAGAAGAAAACAAGATTTACGAGTAGAGCTTTGAAGTTTAACACATGATTTGATTGATTGATTGATTGATTGATACAGTTGGTAAAGTAGATGATATTTGAACAAACAAAATCCCTAAATCGATGATGAAACAGAAATCGTCTCCTGGAAAATCGGATAGGATCAGTAAGTAGTATTGAGATAAGATGAAGATCGAGATCAACTAACAAGAAAATGGATCTTTGTTGTTGTGTTCATAAGAAGAAGAAAGAAGAAGAAGAAGGAAAGAAAATGGATCTCTCTCTCTCTCTCTTCTCTGCGCAGTTGCGTCTATCAGATTCGTAGTGATTGTGCGCCGTCTCTCTCTCTCTCTCTCTTTCTCTTTCTCTCTTTTCTCTCTCTTTTTCTCTGTTTGTGTGGATTTATTTCTTTCTTTCTTGGTGGTCTAAAAGTATCAAAACACATTGATTTGTGCTGTTTTTTGTGTTTCTATCTTTGTTTTTTATTTATTATTTTTTTGATAAATTTTTTTCTTTTCTTTGTTGAAGAAGGATAGAAATAGATTCAAACAAGAAGGTGAGGGAGTGGTTCGTTTGGAGGATGATTTATGAAGGAATGGAATTTGTCAAAAGAAGTGGAATCTTGAAGGAATTGGAATGGAGTGTTATCGGGTTTGACCGGTTGTTTGGTTGACAAGAAATGGAATGGAAGATGTTAAAGGATTTTGAATCTGTTTGTTTGATTAACAGAATCTAGCTTTGGAATTGGGATGAAATGATGATAAATGACTGAACTACCTTTTTATGTAATACCATTTAATTATGTTGAACAACAGTGGTGGGTGGTGGTAATGGCCGGTGACCGTGGCCGAAGGTGGTGGTGGTGATGGTCGAAAGTGGTGGTTGTCGGAGATGGTGGTTGACAGTGCGGTGGTGGCCGGAGGTGATGGTTGATAGTGTGGTCTGGAGGTAGAGATACCCAAATACCAGGCTCAGACAGGCCTTAACCGGGCCTCCCAAGGACCGGGCCTTAACAGTATGCTGCAACACAAACAAAAAGTTACATAGTTTTGGTGACTTTTAGTTTTTTCGCCCTATAGCAATTGCAAATATAAAAAATACATTTAAAAAAATAGCAACGTCTTAGAAAAATCATACGATATATCGCAATATATCGTGCCTCAAGCCACCATGGCGTGAGCCACGCCTTACACAAACGCTATGACCTGTTTCGTAACGGCAGAGACGCACCTCACACCATATCGCGATATATCGCACGCCATAAGCGATTTTCGAACACTGGTTAATAACCCCTCCCTTGCATTTCTTTATTTTTAATATTTTTTTTTCTTTTCTTCAACTACAAACTAATACCACTTATGTAAAAATTAGTTTTTCATGATCATTTTTCCTTGCCATACATATTAAATTATTAATATTAAATATATGTAAAACTTAGTTTTAAACCAATATAAAAAAATAATTTGCATTTGTTTTTATCATTTTTCCTTTCCATCAACTATATTATATGTAAAAAACACCTTTTAAATAATATTAAAAATAGCTTTTGTTTACCCATTTTTCTCATTTTTCCCTCTAATCCACTACATACTATATCATTAATATAAATTATATGTAAAAACTAGTTTTTAAATAATATAAAGAAATAACGCTTTAGTATATAGTGTTTTTTTTAACTAATACTATATATTGTCATACTACTAATATAAATACTTCCTTTTATCGACCCATAATACTTCCGAAAGCATAACAAATTTTTTGTACCATTTTTCAGGTAGTAATTTAAATATTCTTACTTTTAGTCTTATGTTAACCATTTTTTTCTTTAGAAATTTAATATTACATCATATAAAAAAAACTAACATTAAAAAATATATTTCGTCCTCTAAGTCTACAACGATCATGTTCCACCCCTGCGTCTTATCACCAAATTATAAAAATCTATAGTTTTACGAAGGAATAGAGTCTAATTACTTCACTTATGCTAACAAAATTTAATTAAAGAAGTTTGTCATTCAAATTTAATTAAATTTTCTCGATTCTACAAACCAAACGTAACCAAACCAAACGATTAAATGCATCCCGATCACCTAACTTCCCGAATTTGTCACTACCCTCAACAACCCATGAACCCTATTTTATAAACTTCATAAACATTTAAAAGATTTATAACGTGGCCTTTTTTCTTATTTCCAAATACATGTGTGGCCACAATCCACTATTGATTATTGATGCAAGTGTTGTTGGTGAAACTTGGTAGTGGACAAATGTGTTGGGCACTCCAAGGATATGGATTATGGAATATGCTTTTCATGGATAGGGTTTTAAAGCATGCTTATTAAACACTTCACTTAGGTCACTAGAGTTATTTAATTATAACATTAAAGATTGAAGCTTTTTTATTTATTTAAAAATACTATTTTTATCCAAATTATATAATTAAGTATATCTTTTTCCGAAATATTTACTTTATTTGTAGTACAATTTATATGATTTTATTTTATTTTAACCATCTATCTTTAATCAAAGTGCATAGAAATTAGGTTTGATGGGCATTTTACAATCCAACTAAGGTTGGTTTTAGTTGTGCTCTTGCGCCTTAATCTATACTTTTAATAAATTGCTCTATTTTTTTTCTCTATTTTAGTATACAAGATAACATAAGTATATATTAAAGCATAAAATTGCTAACATTTTATCTTTATCTATTTTAGTATAGTTGTTGAAGATACTTTAAGGCTTAATTAATCTTAGTCGAATTGGTCCCGGTTCCTAGCTCGTGCTCTCAAAAAACTCTATAATAAATTGGTATTAATGCATGATCTTTTTAGTTGGATAATTGGATTATAATTTTTTTTTAATAAAATATAAAATCTATGGACATTCCAACTGGTATTTTAAATAAAATTGTGTTCCAAGTGAACTTATATATATAATCATTTCTTTTACGTATACGTAGTAGCCTAAAAATATTCCTTTTACTCCAATTAAATATTATACTTGCCAACCACAAAGACAAGAAATCAAAATCCAAGAACACAAATAATTGTTTGATTCTTAAAACTGTTCTGATTTGGGTGAATAAACCACAAACTCATAAACCTGTTCGTGCTTAAGCAAAATGGTTTGAAAACAATCATATGTGAATAAGACAAAATGGTTTAATCTCGTTTTTTTACATTATTTCTTTTAAATAAACACTTTATATTGGTGTTACAATATTAAAACTGTTAGGTCCTAGATTTTGGAGACGATGAAGGAACTAGATAATCTCAAGAATCGTGTTTGATTCTAATAGTCTTGGGGTACATAAATTTCGAGGGGTAGTTTATACCGCACTAGAGTTCTGAACAAACATGTCCAAATCTCTAAACTTTCACATCAAGAGATAGGACTTAGTCCTTTGGATCCGCACTACCAGAGATAACATTTAGTTTGTCCAGATGCCTTAGCCGATTTTGCTAAGTCTGGATACTCAGGTCTAGAGCTCTATATGCATTACTCTAGAGTTATGACTTAGTAAAATTTCTAAGTATTTAGAACTCATATGTGTTAGTCCACCGCCAAGGGGGAATAAACCCCTTAACCCCGTTTTTTGGCGATTTAAGATGATTGGGCCAACATTTGTAAAGTGTGCACTCTGCATCACCTAACTCATGTATGTTTGTCTCATCGTCTTAATTGATCTCAAATAAATCACAACTGTGGATGCTCTTAATTGATCTCATGGTAAGTGAAGTTCTTAGAGGTTCCAGCACTGTGGATGCTCTTATAACCTCGTATCGACATTAGACGTTATTACTATACCATAGCCAAATTTAGTAAGCCATCAATAGTTATTACTAATTTATTCTACCTCTATTTAATGTACACAAAGAAATGAAAGAGAAAGACATAATGGATTGAACTTTGAACTTTGAAGAGTATATTCCAGAGATGGATGCCATATCAACTTTAATGTGCAGGGACCGCTTCTGATGATGAACAAAAAGAAGGTGTAAATAAATTATTTAAAGGCTTTGGTTTCTGCAAATGGTTGGCTTCTTCATGCTGTCATTTAGTTTCTGCATGCATCCTTAGCAATTTGCATGCATGCATTACTTATTAAAGAAACTGTATATTTTTGTGGTCTGCTTCAATTATTAAGTGGTAGTTTTTTCTTTTATTTCTGTGGGTATATTTAAACTGTATATGGGAAAAAAGTTTTTTTTTAAAACAATTGGCAAGTGATAGAACTGACAGGATGGTGTTATGTTGAATAGCTTTTGATATATTTTCTTTTGGTATCAAATACTTTGAGACAAGGTGGTGAGATTACAAGTACCTGAAAATAAATTTTCTTATTTTTTTTCTTCTAATATTGATATAATGCTAACTTTCAAGGAAATACGAAAATCATTTTTTATGTACAAAATCATATATTTTGTACATAATTTTTTTTCGTGTTTTCTTAAAAAGTTATCGTTCTCGTTTGAACCTCTATATATATAGGGGTGGGTTCAAATGTGAACCACTTTTTGGTTGTGAACGTGAGGATCCGAGAGCGCGACACGTGGCGGATGACTAGGCGTCATGTCAGGTCCACGGCAGATGACTAGACGTGATTCATGGGAGGCATTGAATTAAGGGGGGGGGGACCACACTCAAAGCGGCAAATGAGATTTTTTTTTTGAAAGGAGGCGGGACTCCTGGCGATATTAAAAAAAGAAGAAATGTATAAAGAGCACACTAAGGACCCCACAAACCAGGGACTCAAAGCGGCACGCCAAAAAAATAACACCAAAAGGAACAATCAAAAATAAAAAACCCAAACCCAAGAAACAAAAAGAAAGAAAAAACTCAAAACTAATGCTCCATCTTGGGAATCATTTGTCTGTCAGCTTCAGAAAGCTGCTCACATTGCTTGAAAAAATAAATGAGATTTTATGCTTGACCATGAAGAAGTTCGAATTTTGTTTAATTTTGTTAAATTATTTTTTTCACCAAAAAAATCCGATTCTAGCGATTTATCTTTTTAAACAAAATTCGATCTTTTTAAACCAATGTAATCTCATATACATATTTTAAAAGTGGTTCATAATATTACACCAATAACTACTTTACAATTTAGATCAATACATACTTTAACCATTTAAAATCAATTAATACTTATTATATATAATCATTAATACAACTACCAATTAGTATTTAGTATGATGAAAATATAAAATTTTAATTTAAGAAACCTCTAATATTCTGAAATCTGAATAACTTATTACTATGTTCATAAAAGAGCCCAAAACATTAACAGATTCAGTCCACCATAAATTATAGAGTAAACTACAATTTTGGTCCCTGTGGTTTATCGATTTTTTTGAAAGTGGTCCCTAAGGTTTCATAACTCAAGAAATGGTACCTGTGGTTTGAATTTTGCTTTGAAAGTGGTCCCTGTCCACTAACCCCGTCTATTTTCATCGTTAGTGTCAAGGGTATTTTCGTCCAACCATATTCATAAAAACAACAAAAATTTAGGGACCTAAATGTAATTATCTTCTTCCCCTTTCTTCCTTCTTCTCAACCTTCTTCCCCTTTTTCTTGCTAGATTCTCTCAATCAAAAAACCAGACCACCACCATTTCTAAATCACAAAAGAAAGCCACCACCGCCAACGACGTACGAGACACCGCCGCCGCCTGCTCTCTCCGGTGACGTACGAGACACCGTCGCCGCCTGCTCTCTCCGGCGACGTAATGTTCCCCCACCCCACAAATAAAGAGTGCAACAATAGGTGGTGGTAACATACGGTTGGGGTGCAAACCCACCAGATCGCCGGAATGAGAAACCCATTGAAAATGGTGATCGAAAAGGAAAAAGGTGATGGATTAAAGGGGTGCCGGTGGAGTTGGGTTAAAGGGTCA
>CM058043.1:7662754-7700442 GCA_030169165.1 Centaurea solstitialis | reverse complement strand
ATACTTGTTTTTGTACAAAATAACATAAACACCTTTTTAAAATAAATTCTTAAGTACATGACAAAAAATCTAATTTCAAATAATACTTTCATATTTGACCGGTGTATTAGTTTTCTGTTAATCGTCAATATTCACATTTGTTTATTCAAAAAAGTTATGTATGTTGGAATAGTAATCTCATACTTTCCTCCATTAATTAATTAAATACTTATTGTATTACTAACGAAAAGATTTATTATTATATTTCTTGTGTTTATGGAAGGCTCCTTAATTATTCTATATACCTAAAGCCTATAAAATATCAATTAGTAACAGATTTGATTCAAATTCAATAATCATATATATATATGATACACATAATCACAAAAAAGTATGAACATAAGTTTAAAATAAATACAAAGTTAGCCTAACTTAATTTTATTAGTGAAACGAAAGTAAGACTGAAAATTTTATAGATAACTTATTTTTATATTAGTTGATTGCAAGGTCACTTTTTTTCCTTGTTATTGTCCATAAATTTGATCCCATTGGACATTTATTCCATCATATGTATCTAAACTTATATTGTACTTTGTATTCAAATACTATGACTTTGTCAAAGTTTTCTTATAAACTAATTAACCTTAAAAACTTGGAGTTGATGGAATAGACAATTTGTTGGTCCTGATGGTACATGTGACTATATAATGTTTCTATAAGGGAGGTTATATATCAAACATAACAAATTTTTATTTTTTAATTCTATGTTTTTTTTACTAAAATATAAATTTACACATTTATTGGAGAAGCTAGGTGTAACATCCTATTTTCAAAAACGGGATTTTTTTTAAGGTTTTAAATAAAAAGAATTTAATAAATAAATTTATTACGAAATAAATATGTTTTCACGGCCAACCGGCTCAATAAATGCCAACTAAAAATAAGTAACTAAAAATCCCATTTAATTATAAAATAAAAACCCACAAATAAATGCCAAGGTGTCGCTAGAACCGTCATCCACAGGAAAATCAAGCTGGGGCCTTGCCCTTATCCACCTGAGCCAGATCCTGGAAAAAAGGTAAACAACGAAAGGGTAAGCGAAAACGCTTAGTGAGCTAGCACTATACCTATTTCACACTGCCACGTGGGCACATATCACAACCGGTGCCATCACAATCACACATACCAATCACCTCATATCCACATCTTAACGGTTTCCCGCTCTTCGGACTGCCCCGCAGTCCGGCCTTAGTGGTTGCCCACTCTTCGAGTTGTCCCACGACCCGGCCTTAGCGATTACTCGCTCTTCGGATCGTCCCACGACCCGACCTCAGTGGTTACCCACTCTTCGGATCGTCCCACGACCCGGCCTGATCAAACACATCAACATACATACATATATATATATATATATATATATATATATATGCAAGCTATAACACAACGCACGTAAAACCCATTCACAAAAATAAAAGTGACTCAACCAAATAATAAGTCATTCTCATGAGAATATAAATTTCCGCTTGCTTAGGACACGGATCTGCCCCCACATCTCATCAAGGGCATGTGGTTCCCTTCACACACAATCATGCATACATACACACGAAACAATATAAAACAAGTACAGTGCAACTCACCTGGACCGCAAAGATATCAAAAGCACGCAACTCGCATGGTCCCTCAAACTGACATCCTGTGTTTGTAAAAATTTACAACTAAAGTTAGGACCTTGAAACAGCCCTAAAAGTTGCCTAAATAAGTTCCTAAGAAGTCCCATAAGCTACCTCGACCAAACGGTTTAAAACGGACTCAAAACGGAAGTCGCGGGTTGCGACTACCAACGAAGGTTTTTACCTACAACTCCAATTTCGACCGAACCATCGAACTCAAGTTCATACAACATCCCATAACGATTATACACAATCACATGACATTAATTACACCAAAACACCAATCAATTACACCCAAATCCGTGTTCATGCAATTACCTCCCCAAAACTTAACCCTAACTCTCATACTTGACCAAATCGTGATGACTACACCATCCAATGATTAAAGAGGGGTTTAGAATTCATACCTTGAGATCTATTAACAAACTACACTTGATTCTCCATCGTTTGCCTTCGAGAATCGCTTACACACCGCTTAAATCCCCAAATTACCGAATTCACTTCCTTGGAAAATCAGCCAACTTCGACTGGTCGCTGCTCCTTACTGGAGCCTCCGATGCTCGATCCCTCCGGTCAGATTGAAGAACAATGAGTCGTGAAGCCGCTGTCCAAATTTCACGATGATCCGACGGTTAACGAAGGAGAACGAGCCGATCTCCCACGACTGCGCAATCCTGACGGGAATTTCGAAAAAAAACCCCAAAATTCATTATAATCGATTTCAAAGCAAAACCCCAACAATACTCAGTCCTAGATGTGATTTACATCGAAAACCCAACCATAAACAATCTCGAAACATCAACAAATCAAAACCCTAACTTACAAAATCGATTAACAACGGGATTAGAAACCTTACCTTATGCGATCGGAACTCGAACTCTACGCCGCTTCTTTCCGACTCCGATCTCTCTCTCCTTCTCAGCTGATCCCTCTCGGTTTCTCTCTCTCTCTCTCTCTCTCTCTCTCTCTCTTTCTTTCTCTCCAAGAAATCAATGTGAATAATGAGGTAAAGAGAGGGGATTAAGGTTTATATACTAATCAGGTCGGGCTTTTCTTTTAGCCTAAGTCTAACTAAATTAAGCCCACCACTAATCCTAACCCAACTTTTTTTCTTAATTAGTAACAATTATAAACTACTAATTAAATTAAATAAATACGGAGTTGGGATGTTACACTAGGAATGCGAGACTTGATCCTAAACAATCTAACTAGTTGAAAAATTTGCTAAGAACTAAAAAAATGATAGAAAAAGATACTTTCAAAATACTATTATAGATTTATAGTTTGTAAACATATTGAACATTGTCTTCACAATTTGTTCATACCCCTCAAGCAATAGGGGAAAAGGCACTCACTTAATATCTAAAAGCCATGCATGAGTTATTAAAAAAACATAGGGGGTGTTCGGGGTTGCTTATTAAAACAGCTTATGCTTAATTTCTTATTTATTGTTGATTGAAAAAGTTAAAAGCTTTTAACTTCTTTAAAAACTTCTTATCTACTGGTTGATACCACAATAAACATTTTATCCAAACACTTAAAGTTGTATATTAGTGGTTAAAACAACAAATAAGCAAATAAAGAGTTTTATTAAGTAATTCCAAAGAACCCCACAAATTCTTATGTTTTTTGATTGTTACCCTCTTTTGAGAGAGAGAGATTTGGAATTTAAACTTTCTTCAAAAATGCTTTAATATATTTAATAAATGATATTAGTTATCTTAATCTAGTTGCTTAAACTCTTGAGTTGTTAAGCCTTAAGATAAACAATTCAATCATTTTATAGAACTAAATAAATTACATCATTATTGTTAAGGGAAAATTGCCGAAAAAGGTAACATAAATGTCCAAAAAATCCAATCAGGGGAACGTACATTTTTTTTTTGCCAAGAAAGGACTATACATTTAATTTTGTCAAAAAAAGGGAAAGAGTAACCGGTAACTTGTACAATCGGTTACTCTTCCCCATTTTTTGACAAAATCAAATATATAGTCCTTTCTCGGCAAAAAAATATATGTTCCCCTGATTGGATTTTTTAGACATTCATGTTACCTTTTCCTGCAAAATCAGTAAGTGGTGGTGGAGTGGGGTGGCAGGGAGTGGTGGGGGCGGTGGGTGGTGAGGAGTCGTGGGTTGCAGCGGGTGGCGGTGGGTAGCAGGGGACGTGGGTGGTGGGGGGTGGCGGCGAACGTGGGTGGTGGTGGTGCTTGACTCGCCTACCTCATCTATACGCAATTAGATGTTGAATTCTAAGAAATAGGGGGGATGGGTGGTGGGTGGCAGTCGGTGGCAGTGCGTGGCGATGGCAATCAATGGCGGTGCGTGGCTATGGCAGTCGATGGCGGTGGGTGACGATAAGTAGTGGTGGCAGTCAACTCCGATCAACGCTGATGTGATGGTGCTAACTGGACTATCACTTGGACAAATTAAACACGTCACCTGGTTACCCGCTGACTAAGCAACCATCAAGTTAAATCATGTCACATTCCTTTTTTTGACAAAGTCAAATTCATAGTCATTTCTCGGCAAAAAAATTGTACATTCCCCTAATTGGATTTTTTGACATTTATGTTACCTTTTTCGGCAATTTGATGGTGCTGACTGGACTGCCACTTGGACAGACACGTCAGCAGGTTACCTGCTGACTAAGCAATCATCAAGTTAATCAGGTCACATTCCCTTTTTTTGACAAAATCAAATGCATAGTCCTTTCTCGACAAAAAAAAAATGTATGTTCCCTTGATTGGATTTTTTTGACATTTATGTTACCTTTTTCGGCAATTTTCCCTATTTTTAAATTTAAAAATAATTAAATTTTAATAAAAACAGAATTAAACCAATTACACCAAAAGCAATAACTTTATAAATCTATAATTTAATAAATTAGCAAAGACATATTCAACCACAATTTAAAATTATATATAATATCATAAATTTATATTTCATTCTAACGAGAAATTATACTAAATTTTCATTATTTGCTTCTACCAAGTCTTCACATCTCCTTGCATCACATATGTGCACAACATACATACTTGCACATTACAGTGTCTTTACAAACATCGTGGTTTCATCATGACTCGTAAGTCTAGAACCTTAACCTCGTCCTCGTGATATATCGACATTATAATACCATAGCCAAATTTAGTAAGCCCTCAATAGTTATCATTAGTTTATTCTACCTCTATTTAATGCACACAAAGAAATGAAAGAGAAAGACATGATGGATTGAACTTTGAAGAGTATATTCCAGAGATGGATACCATATCAAGTTTAATGTGCAGGGACCGCTTCTGATGATGAACAAAAAGAAGGTGTAAATAAATTATTTAAAGGCTTTGGTTTCTGCAAATGGTTGGCTTCTTCATGCTGTCATTTAGTTTCTGCATGCATCTCCTTAGTAATTTGCATGCATGCATTACTTATTAAAGAAACTGTATATTTTTGTGGTCTGCTTCAATTATTAAGTGGCAGTTTTTTCTTTTCTTTCTGTGGGTATATTTAAACTGTATATGGGAAAAAAGTTTTGTTTTACAATTGGCAACAGGATGGTGTTATGTTGAATAGCTTTTTGATATGGTTGTTTTGGTATCAAATACTTTGAGACAAGGTGGTGAGATAAAGCCAAAGATACAAGTACCTGAAAATAAATTCTTATTTTTTTTCTAATATTGATAAAAAGGCAGATTCATACGAGAATACTAACTTTTTAAGAAAATATGAAAGACTTTTTATATGTACAAAATCATATATGATTCACATAAAAAAATCCACGTACAAATATTACTTTGTCAATTTCTAGAAATCTTATTTTTACCTGTAGTCTGAACGTAAGGTGACCCTGCTTTTTCAGGGTAAGAAAGGGTAGAGAAAATGCCTTGAGTTGTAAAAATCGTAAATGATTCACGTACAAAATCATATATGATTCACAACACTTACCTGCAACTTAACGTCCAACTAGTGGTGAATCATATATAATTTTGTACATAAAAAAAGTTTTTCGTATTTTCTTAAAAAATTATCGTTCTCGTTTGAATCTCTTTCTAGAGAGAGATAGGGGGGGGGGGGGGGGGGAAGCGCCAAATGAGATTTTATGCGTGACCATGAAGAAGATCGATTGTTTAATTTTGTGAAACTATTTTTTCCGCCAAAAAAATCCAATTCTAATGAATTTATTTTTTTAAACAAAATCGATCTTTTAAAACCATTTTATATACATTTTTTAAAAGTGGTTCATAATATTACACCAATAACAACTTTACAATGTAGATCAATAACCATTTATAATCAATTAATTCTTATTATATATAAAAATTAATACAAGTACCAAGTATTTAACAATTAAAGTATTTAGTTTGATGAAAATATAAAATTTTAATTTAAGAAACCCTTACTATTCTGAAATCTGAATAAACTTATTACTACGTTCATATTAGAGCCCAAAACATTAACAGATTCAATCCATCATAAATTATATTATTTGGCCCAGACTAAAAACAATCAGTTTATAGTCCATTTATCATTAAATGTTTCAGTCCACTCCACAAGATGGGCTTGACCCAAACAGATTTCAGTAATTCAGTTTCTTTTTTCTTCTCCGGCCGACTTGTTATTCGATTGCGAATTTGCCATAGAAAGGGTGTGTTTGGTAGTAGAAAACTGTTTTTATTTTAAATTTTCCTTTTCAGGAAACAAAGTTAGACGTTTACTTTTAGTTTTCTATGAAAATTTTAGAAAATGCGTTTGGTAGAAATGGTGGAATTTTCATTTTCTGTTTTAGAAAAATAGAAAACCCAGTCAGGAATATTTGGAAAACTACTAAAATCAGTTTCTAATTTACATAGAAGTTAAAAAACAGAAAATTTTCATTTTCTTGGAAAACTTTTGAAAATTGGATGAACAGACGTGTTTTCTAAATTTTCATTGTTCGTAGAAAATTTTCTTGAAAAATTGAAAAAAATTCCACATCCAAATGCACCCTAAGTTTCTTGTCTATCTTTTCTTTATTATTTTTCTAGTAATTTATAGATCCCACATTTTGCTACAAAAGAAACCCCAGAAAAGATTTGACTTCCAATTGAACCAATTTGCATATAGGATTATAAGTTCCACCGGTTTTAAGAATAAGATTCAAACCTTACATGTTATTAAACGTTGAATGTTAGGACATCACAAGTTAGGTCCGTTATATGTCCGTTAAAGTGGACCTAGGTCCGTTATAGGTCCGTTAAAGTGGAGTTGACGCAAAAAGACAAAAAATTGGGTTTTTTTTTTTTACTTTCTTTGACCTAGGGGAGTTTAACTCATTTGGATTTAACTACCCTGTATTAGGCGTTACAGAATGTAACACCCGTATTTCGAAAATAGTAGTAACCGATAATTTTAAAAATAAAACTACACTTTTTTTTCCATTTCAAATAAAATAACATTTACGTTTAAGGAAAACGCTAAATAAATAACATTATTACAGTTATCCCGCAACAAGTAATTAATTACAAATAATTATGTTCCAATAATTATATTAAGAAAAATATTCAATTCCCTTGTCGGAACCATCCTCGCGGCTAGCCTCAAAGCGGGACCTTGCCTTAGTCCACACCCGATCCCGAACCTGGAAAAAGGGGAAACAACTAAAGGGTAAGCTATAAGCTTAGTGAGCAAGCATCGTACGTACCTTACGTTACCATGCACGCACATACCATAACCGGTGCCATCACAATCACAACTACAATCATATACCAATTCAACATTTCCATTACAATAATTCCAACAAATAAACCCGACAATATATCCAACAATAATTCCAACCAATAAATCCAACAATATATCCAACAATAATCGACCCTCATGAGGTCGTAAAGCTCCCATCAGTTTGGACACAGGTCGGCCCCCACAACTCACCAAGGGCATGTGGTTCCCTTTCTCCCGTCAGTTTGGACACGGGTCGGCCCCCACAACTCACCAAGGGCATGTGGTTCCCTTTTTCTCGCCAGCTTAGGACGCGAGTCCGCCCCCACAACTCATCAAGGGCATGTGGTTCCCTTTTTATAACATACCGTGCGCACACATACAAGTCATATAGCAAGCACGTTGATAACACCAAAATTATACATGTTTTGGTTGCGCGTAATCGTATGACTTTACCCCATTTCTCACCCGTTTATGATCATTTCATGCACTAAATGAGCTTATTATTGATTGTGAAGGATTTGGAGGCAGTGGAACGGAAAAGTACGGAAAAAGGCGAGAAAACGTGAAAAATGCACAAAGTCAACACAGAAGACACTTGGCGAGCGCGAAGTCCTCATTCTGGCGCCGCCAAGTTCGACTGAATTACAGATTAGGGTTGATTTAAGTGTTTGGCGTCGCCAAGTTGGCAGCCTGGCGATCGCCAGATGGAGCCTGGTCGTTTTTCTTTAAATATCAGCCTCCTCCTTCAGTTCTAAACATGATATTCGAAGTCCGATACACGAGGGGAGTACATAGGAACGAGAGTGAGAGTACGAAAGGTGCCGATACGCTACGAAAGTCGATCTCCGATCATCTATCGTTGTACTGTCGGTATCATGTCGATGTCCACTTTTGTTTATGTTTTTGTTTTCATTATGAGTGAGTAGTCTATTAGTAGTGCTTGTCATGATAGATGAACCTTTATGGATGATACTTTGCAATTAATGTTTATTGGTTTGTTTTTGATTAATTGAATGTCGTTTATGGTTCTTTTCTGATTATTGTTGTTGTGGCGATTTGAATTCACTTGGTTGGGTGTATTTGTTAGACCAAAAGCAGATAGACTCCGAAAGGATAATCAACCTACCTTAGCTTGACTTGGACCATAGAGTTGTGTTAAGGGGTTACTTTGACCAATAAGTGACCGATAGTAAAATAGCCATTACAATATTGATTGGGAAGGGTTTACCGATTCTAGATTGTGGACCAAACAATTTAGGATTGGAATTAGGAGGACCATATCCTAGTTCATAGCCATAAATTGCACATGTTAGGGTGTCCCAGACTTAAATTCCTACAATAGTCAAAACAACCAAACCTTCGACTTATTCTTGTCATCCATATTGGGGATTCACTTTATCATGATAAGTACTGCTGTTTTTCCCTTATTATAAACTTAAATCATTATTTTAATCGCTTTCTTAGTTCTACTTAGTTAATTACCTTTTTAAGTATTTAAACCTTTTTCATACAAAACCCCCCCTTTAGATTAATTAAACCGATTCAGACTTTAGTCTACGATAACTTGACCGTTCCCAGTGGTAGATACGATACCTGGACTTTCCTACACTATATTACTCACGATCAGGTACGCTTGCCTGTATATGTGGTAAGACGGTGGCTAGGCATTAGAGGTTAAAACTTGTTACGTTTTTTATATACGATAATTACCGCATCACACGTATATAAGTACTCTCACACAAATTATGTATATATACATTCACAATAAAATAAAGCACGTACAGTGAAACTCACCTGATAAGTAGTTGGCAACACCAACACTTCTCAAGCCACACAAACATGTGATATGGTCACCTCGTATCCCCTAGTCAAAAACACATGCACAACACATATCAAACATGGCCCTTAACGGGTCTCAAACTCACTCCCGACTCTCTATCGTGAAATAACCAAGCTACCCTCGACCAACTTCCACGAAACTTCATGTAACGTCTAATTATACTAGCCCTTAGGGGTCTATGAACAAAAGAACCCCAAATGAAACCCAAACGGAAAACTCAAAAGTCCGGACAGCGGTATCAGCGGGTTGGCCGCGGGTGGCTACCCGCCGATTGACCCGCGGATGCCCGCAGACTGGTTTCCAGTCGCGGGTCATGACCACAGCCGAGGGTTTTCACCCCACAAATCCAACGTCATCCCATTTATGTCAAAACCAAGACCATAGGTCATCCCCATACATTTAGACACAACTATACGACATCAAATTCGACTCATCACTTCCGAATAATGATCAATTGGCCATCATTCGCAATCCATAACCTTAACTCACAAACTCTACGTAACCAAACTCAATCCAACAATTAAAGGGGTTTTATAATCATACCATATGAGTAATTATAACTCAGTACTTGATTCTCCATCGGTTGCCTTCGAGAATCGCACGCGCACAACACTTAAATCCTCAAAATACCGAAAACGACTTCCTGGAAAATCAGCCCACTTCTGCCATTTACTGCTCCTTATTGGAGTCTCCGATGCTCGATCCCTCTGGTCAGATCGAAGAACTATGAGTCGTGAAGCCGCTGTCCAAATTTCACGACGATCCGACGGTTAACGAGTGAGAACGAGCCAATCTCCCACAGCCGCGCAATTCTGACGGGAATTCCGAAAATTTCCCTTTTCTCTCTTTTCTTGCTCTAGGACGGTTTTCATGATCAAATCAAGCCAAAATCATGTTTCTACATCATCAATGGTCAAAATCTAACGTTTATAGACACTTAATTTCATAGAATTCAAACCAATTGATGATCAATTGATCATCACTTCCACAAATCTAGCCCTAACTCATACCATAACTCGAAAAAGACATCACTTAAACTATAATCGAGTGTAGCATTCATACCTTAACGCAATAAACGAAACTATTCGTCTAATTGCTCGATTCCAAGACTCCAATTTAAGCCCTTGCCTCATCTCTCTTCAAAACCGTCGCCCTCCTCTCTCCCTTAATCGATCTCTGGAGTAAACTGAATAAAGAGACAGTATGAGGGTTTCACTTCTTTTAAATAGCTTACACTAAACCTCCTACTTCCAGAAACAACACTCTAGTCCCTGAACTCCTACAAAACAAGGTAAACAAGTTAAGTTGCTTACCAATCATCGTCAAGTCTCCAAATCTGAAAACGGGGTGTTACACAGAAGGAGTTAAAGAAGTTAAAGCCTAGGGGAGTTTAAACCCAAAGGAGTTAAAGGAGTTAAACTTCCCTAGGTCAAAGAAAAATCCAACACTTTTTGTCCTTTTGCATCAGGTCCACTTTAACGGATCTATAACGGACCTAGGTTAATAGGAACTAATCAACAATGGTATTTTTTTTGTCTTTTAGTGGTAGATCCGTTTTAACTCACATTCTAACAGACATGCATGGGTATAGGCTGCTAAGAGAGAGAGTAAACGGGTAGGAAGTTAAAGTAGGGATTGGTCTATGGGTATGGATGCCAATTTTCCTTAAAAAAGTATCATAAAAAACTTATTACATTATCTTTAGATATAACACTTACTTTTAATCATATTAAAACTTATTATAATGTCTTTAAATATTTAAAAATTTATAAAGCAATTTATTAGTATGTTTAGTAATTTGGTGGCAATGCATAAATTTACTTAATTTATCATAGTGTTTTTTTATTAAAATATATTTATTTTACATGCTGACAAATTTTTAAAACATGTCTTTATAGAAACATAAAGTTTAGCAAAAGAACGTGGATTCTTAAATCTGACGATAAATTAAAAAAGTGATAACTTGTTAGCATACCAAACTTTGTGATTTAATTATTTACGACTTAATAAGAGGGATGTGGAGAAGAGAGAAAGTATTAAAAATTAAGTAAATGTATCACATAATTTATGATATACTAGTTAATGACCCGTATATTATACGGGCATTTGAAACATGTTATTTTAATTTTTAATAAGAATAGACATTTACATGACAATTGTCATTACCATTTAAATACTTATGTAAATTATATGTTATAGACTATTGCCATTATAATTGCTTATTACAATAGATATTTTAGTTATCTAATAGCTGTTAAAATTTTAAAAATTGAAAATTTATTATTCTTTTGTCAAAAGATTTGAATTTCGTGAATGATTTTAAAACTGGAGGGATTCAGAAATAAAATATGTGTAGTGTTTTGATTTGTAGGATTTTAAATAAAATAAATATAATTATTTATAAATAATCTACAAAAATAGTTAGATTAAAAAGATGGAATCTTTAAATTTCAAGAATATTAGCAATTGAGTTTTAAATAAAATAATATTTCATTACTTATAAATAATATATAAAAATAATTAGGTTAAAAAGATGAAATCTTTAAGTTTCAAGAATATGAAGAATAGAATTGTAATAAAATCTAAACAAATTAATTTATATCTATTCTTATAACGGGAGGGATTTAAAAATAAAATATGTAGTGTTTTTTATTTGTAGAAATTTAAATAAAAAATTAATTACTTATAAATAATCTATAAAAATAGTTAGATTAAAAAGATATAATCTTTTTTCAAGAATATCAACAATGGAGTTTTAAATAAAATAAATTTTAATTACTTATAAATAATCTATAAAAATACTTAGGTTAAAAAGATAAAATCTATAAATTTCAAGAATATCAAGAATAGAATAATAATAAAATCTAAACAAATTAATTTATATCTAATTTTAATAATGTAGTTAAATTAAAAAAATATTCAATATTAAACTCATTTTGAAGGTATTGTCGAGACGATTATAATGATATAATTTATTAAAAAAGAAAAACCAAAAATTTAAATACATTTTAATTAATATATATTATTATCTTAAAATGATAAGGATGTAAAGTGAAAGATGAGAAACTAATGGATAAAAAGTAATTTAATCAAATAATTCTAAGGATAAAAAATGTATATTATAAAGATAATTATGGTATTAAAATAATAAAAATAATTGATGACATCATCATTTGATGATTCTTTTTTAATTGGCCAATCAAATGGCTCAATTTCATAATCATGACATCAGCAAAAACCTTATATAGATATGCTTATTGTTACCATGTAAGAAAATTAGATGTTAATTTTATTTTTATATAATTGGATAAATAAATGTATTATAGCATTTATGGTATATTTATTTTTACGTGGGTAAGAAAAATCTGATACCGTAAATGTTAATTTACTTTTTTTTTGAACAGCGAAAGGAGGCACAAGAAAGGAGCTACGGCTCGGCCATCACCCCAAAACAAGCGCCCCCGAGAATTTTATTAAAGAAGTAAATTGGAACTAGCGAGAAGCTAGACAGAGTACACGATGATTAAAAAAGGGAAATAGGATTACAACACCACGCCTGCCAGTCTAACACAACGCTCTTGGCTCTATATTTTAACCAGGTGAAGAGTGTGGTTTGTACCTCGATCACTACCGTAGATAGACCTGGCAAAATATGACACGACACGCTAACCCGACACGAACTCGACACGAAATAAGCGGGTTTGGGTAACAGATTTCAACCCGTTTAAGTAAACGGGTTGACACGACACGACACGAAAGTTAAACGGGTAAGGTCAGGGTCAAGCATATCAACTCGAAAATGACCCGACTAACCCGTTTATACATATGTGTGTGTGTATAAAATTTTCTTTATACTTTTTTATTACTAATTTACGATTTATTTGGATATTTAATGTAATAATATAATGGATTTGATTCAAGCTTATAAATTTGAATTATAAAATTTGGATTTCTAAATTTTTGTGAATTTTTATTTTAAGTTTTAAATTTTATAAATGTTAAACGGGTTAAACGGGTTAAGCGGGTCAACCCGTTTATTAAACGGGTCGGGTTAGGGTTGAGATTTCTGACCCGTTTATTAAACGGGTCGGGTTAGGGTCAAGCATTTTCAACCCGTTTAACTTTGAACCCGACACGAACTCGACACGACACGACACGTTTGCCAGGTCTAACCGTAGATGCCGAAAAAATTTTGTGGTTGAACACCAGGTTGTTACGCGAGTTCCAAATTAGCCATAGTGTCGTTCCAAACACCGCTTCTAAGAATCTCCTTTTTCTGACCGAACTTCCCCCATCCGTTATTTTGCAGAGTAGCTGATCCAACGAGTTTATTATGCCAAGTTCTAAACCACACCATCCAGAAATCCAATCCCAAACCTCGGATACTTTGGGGCACGAATAGAACAGGTGCACTTCTGACTCCTTTTCACCATCACACAATGGACAACGCTCAGAAGGTAGTTCGATGCCTCTTGAAATCAGATTTGGCTTTGTTGGAATCCTGTTCAAAAGAAGTCTCCATATGAAGCAGTTTACTCGAGGGGGTAGCCAATTGTTCCAAAAAGGGATACCTGCGAACGGGGAGTTTGACACATTATCAATGATTGATCTTAGCGATTTGACCGAAAACATACCGTTTGCGTCTCCCTCCCATCTCCAAGAATCATCGGAAAGAGAAAGAGAAACATTTTGGAGTAAATATTCCAAAGACGCCATCCTCTCCGCGTCAACATTCCCCTCCCACGACCAATTCCATGATAGAATCCCATTATTATCTTGTGTAACTCGATCAGCAACCAGGCATTCTTTGTTACTCTCTAAAGCAAACAAGTCAGGGTATTGCAATTTAAGAGGAATTCCACCAGACCAACGATCATGCTAGAAAAAAATTTGATGACCATTGCCAACAGACCGCACAAACAGCTCATTCAAGTAAAAATTTAATTTACTTGAATGAAATCAAATAAATAAATACGTAACAGTTAATTTATTTGAATAAAACTGAATAGTTGTTGAAAATATACAAAAAAATATTTGAAAGTGTCATTGGCTGAACAATATTAAATTATCGATAATCTCAATGTTAAATATAATGAGGGGGCAATTTAGTTTGATGAAATGTATTTAAAGAAATTGGATCTAATTGAATGATCAATTCCGAAATAAAGGTATTTAGATTTAGAATTTAAAAAAAATGGAATATTTATTGTGTTTGATTTATTGACGATCCTACCAAAAATCTCATTTAATATTCTACAAGTCAAACATGATCCAAGTAATTTAACCAATGGATAATTTGACGATCCTCTTTTTCTGTGAACTATTTGCATCACCAATAGATTTTAATTTATGTTAGTTAAATTTAAATTTATTGGTTAATTTTCACTACGATCAAACAGGTTTGTGAGAACATCCAATATTTTCATAAATTTTAAATTTAGATATATGGAAGCAACAATTGAGTCTTATTTAAAAAACATTAAAATTAAGTTATTGGCAAGGCTCTAAATGGCGTGGCAGCGAGATCAAGCCTCAAGCCTTACGAGTTACGGTGAGGCCATGACGTATTTCAAGACGTGAGACTTAATATAGTTATGTGTGTGTGTATATATATGCGTATATTTTATATAGAGGGAGGTTCATTTGTAAACTTCAAATATCTAGTAAACCGTGTAAACCAATCCACACCATTGATTTTCAAAAACGTTTCCATATTTCACATTTCCATATTTCCATAATCATTGAGTTACCATATATTTCATATTTCCATATTTTCTATGAATCCATATTCTCCTTTGATTTTTTTGATCAAGGGCTACGATGGGTTCACAAAGTTTACAAGATATTTGAGGTTTACAAATGAACCTTCCTCATTTATATATATATATATATATATATATATATAGAGGGAAGTTCAAATGTGAACCACTTTTTTGTTGTGAATGTGAGGACAACCGAGAGCGCGACACGTGGCAGCTTTGAGTGTGATCCCCCTCTTTAATTCAATGCCCTCCCATGAATCGCGCCTAGTCATCCACCGTGGACTTGACGTGGCGCCTAGTCATCCGCCACGTGTCGCGCTCTCGGTTGTCCTCACGTTCGCAACCAAAAAGTGGTTCACATTTGAACCCACCCCTATATATATATTAACGGGTAACAAGTAATGGATAACGAAAATCTTTTTATCCATACGACTCTAATTAAAATGTCTGGTAAACGGGTAATAGATAAGTGTACAACATTTTCTTTGGTCATACCTTTATCCAACGGATCAAAAGGGTAATGAGTAATGGAAAACGAAAAAAGTTTATCTATATCCTACCCATTAAAATGTCGGGTAATTATTACGGATACAAGATAATTGAATAAATGAATACCGTTTCTTTATTCATACCCATATTTAACGCGTTAAAATTACAAGAAAAACATTGATTACCCATACTGATTGCCAATGTTATTTTAAGAGACCCATTTCATTTAATATTTGACAAATAAAAGATAACCTATAAAACTATTAGAATTCAAATATTTTTATACACATAGACAACTTAAAAAGAATATAAGAACATGTGAATTGAAAGAATATTGGAGCTGGGGAAGTGTAAAAAGTAAAGGTGATTGGTAGGATGGCTTGTTCTACTAGAAAGTGAAAAAGGGTGAGTATTGAGAACAACAATGACATTACACCAATGACCAAAAGTGTATGATTGACCTTCAAGGGAAATGCAACATGAGTAGAAATTAAAGTATTGCATATTTCTAAGTTAAAACTTCACTTCACCCTTGTGTAAGCAACCCCTCAACACCCAAACTCTTCTTAGCCATGCATCATTAGATCTTGGCATGAACCACTAGCTAGTTTCCTAAATATTATTTGGGGTTTCTTCTCTCCACTCAAATGGGGTGGCTTCAATCCTTCTTCTCTCCACTCAAGAAGCTTTGGGTTAGACTCCATTCAGCCCATCACAAGAGTATGTTAATTCATTTATTTACTCTCATTCTTTGGTTTTCCATACTTTATTCATCAATTTCTTATAATTTAGTTACCTTAATATTATATGAGATTACATCATATTCAAAATCTTTACATTGTTTTGGACAACTGAACTTGGGTTAATTTGTTTTCATTTTCTTTCATCATGGATTGGAGGTTTCGCTTTAAGCGTGGAACACCAGCGTTTATGATTACTCTAGAACACGAGATACACCCAACAACTAATTATTTTGAACGTTTTCAGCATTCTCCTTTTTTCTTTTACTGAATGCACCAAGAAGTTTTACACTTTGATCACCTATCATTGACGTACATCTTGTGATTCATAACAAGGACGGAAACTATATTCGTCAGTAACATTTTTTTTGGTGAGGACCACTGTCAAAATGACAAAACATCTGGTGCATGTTAGTGTAACTTACCAAACATATTAACAATGGGAATTAAACTTATAACGTCTAAATTATCATTAAAAAATATCATTTAACAAATAAGTCACATAATTCCAAGAAATTTCTTTTACTAATTTGAATTATATTTGCTGTGCAAATTTCCAGGTAGGGGGATATACATATTGTATGAAGATGTGAAGTCATGTCCCTATGAAGATGTGCATGTACTTTGGTCTATTTTGGTGGAATCAACACATGTTCCTCCTCATACCTTGGCCTTACCTCCAATAACTTGAACCTATGATGGTTCTCGAGCTTCGATCGTGTTTTTGTACATAATTCCCCTCTTTTTTCGCTCGAATCTTGTATTTGTTTTTGGAGGGTTTCTCTGAAACTGTTTTAAGTTATTACGCGACCCTAATTTTTACATACAGACAGTTGCATTTCACTGGACGTTTGAAAAGAGTCGATGCAATCAACGTGACATGTCGACCTCAAAAACTGTATGAAAAAGGTGAAACTTTCATACGTATGCTTTGGAAGTTTATTGTTGGTTTGTCGAATTTAAAAGTGGTTTTTAGGTCATTTTCTAATGTGCAATTGTGTATAAGAAAAGGGGTGGTGGTTGGGTTCAGTTTGATGAATAAAAATGAAATATATGGGGGGACAAAAGTTTTCCATGATTTTGATGGGTCTAATTCTGAATTAAGAAAATTATCCACCTCATTAAAATATATACATGGGTATAATACATATATAAATATTGTATCAACAACTGAAATCACTTCTCTATTTCAAATTTTTTTATCGCTTCTTCATTTAAACCTTTGTCTCTATACTATATATAGATATTTGTTTGTACCTGTGATTGCGTATGTATGTTTGCGTTATGAGAATGCATGAAACATATTTTATTTCGGTTCATATTTTAGCTCATTTTGAGAAATAATAAAATGTTTTGAAATATTTATTTAAAACTATAACTAATTCGAAAAATATTTATTTGATTATTACCAATTAATGTTTATGTATTATAGGTGTTTTCTGAAAATACATTCTTCAAATTAGAAAAAAAAAATCAAATTGTAAAATTCTAAATAGTGATTTTTAAGATATAATTCTTAATCTTGTATTTTGAATGTTGTTTGGTTAAATAAAAATGAAATGGAAGTTTATTCTGTTTTATGTGTTTGTCCTTTATTATTTTATTTAAAAAAATTATCAAACTTTATTACTAAACGTAGGACTTTTATATATAGATTTTCCTTGAGAAATTTAAGGTTAAAAAGTGATTTATCATAAAATAGTCACAAAAGTTGGTGGGAATTCAAATTGATGATTTATTATCCAGGAATTTTCTTAATGATCCATTGATATTTTCTCGAAAAATGTTAGATTTTACTGAAGCATTGATATTTTAGATGATCGTTGGTAATCATTATAAGAAATTTTCCTGGATGATTTGTAATTTTGTATGAATAAAATCATTTGGTTTATAATGTGTTTTTAGGGATATTTGAACGTACACGGTGATTATTTAACGAAATTATGAAGTCGAATAATAATCTTCTATTTGTTGGATACATATTTTGTTTGTAATCATATGATTATATAATTGTTAAAGGGGATGTTTGGGTAGCAAATTTGTGCTATTAAATAATTATATATAATTAAATAATCGACTGCAATAAAACAGAGATTAGGATTTAGGTTATGTTTATAGTTAGTTGGTAGGTAGCTGAAAAACCACTATTAGACCATCCTTAGTGGTTTTGTTTGGTGCCACCATTACCAGCTGTCAAGTTAGCGCCACATCAGTTTTCCACTATCTTATCAACACCTTACAAATTCTTACCAATTAATCCTCAATGGTTTTGACTCTCATACCAATCTAAATATTTAATAAAAAAAAGAAAAAAAAAAAAGAAAAGAAGAGAGAGTTAGAGAGAAAGGAGAAAGAGGGTGGGGTGGGGTACAGATTTATTTCCTTGCCAGTGTGGTACCATTCAACCACGGTGGTGTTGCCACCGGCACCACTTCCTTGCCGGTCTCCTTCACGCCCGGCTAAGGATGGTCTAAGTTAAATGTTGATATGTGCTATAATGTAAAATGACTTGAGAGGGCGACTAACTATCCATTTTGTACACAATATACCATTGAACTTTATTTTTTTGTAAACATTATATTATACCATTGCAACCGGAAATATGTCGTTTTGTATTACGTAACAATTAAAATCATTAAATAATGCTTAATAATATAGGTTGGGTCGAATTGAGTTGACATTGTTATAATAACTTCACAATTGACTAATATGTGAAAATGCTTATAAAAATATTATTGAATTACTAAAATATACATTTGTTTTTGAAAATTAAAAAAAAAAATAGACAACATTCAGAGAAACATAAAGATATAACAGATTTTAAGGCAAACATAATATCCCAAAGTTAACATATTTATACACTTTCAAAATTGTCCCACAAATATTTAAATACCCACCAAAGGGCCATTGGCCCACCGAAGTAAACCTAGGTTATTGTAGCCCACAACTTCTCAATAATAGGTCGAGCGTCAAAAATCTCATAAAAGGTCAACCGTATGCGTGAACCAGTGGCGGATTTAGGATTTTTCTTTAGTGGGTGCACCAATAAGATAGATTAAAAGTCCGTAAAATCATTTGATATATACTTTTAGCCTAATTCCATCATTTCAAGAGATTTTTAAAGTTCTTTTGATTGAATTTATAAGATTTCTAAGCCCGTTTTTGCAATTTCAAGGAAATTTTGGGTTTTTTGGTTGATTCCGAAAGTGTTTTTGATTTTTTGATTGATTTCAAGATAATATGTTGGTTTAATGGGGTCCCATACGAAAAATCAACGGGGGGAATTACTAAAGAATTTAAAAAAATATATGATTTTTACCCTTAAAATTTTGGATTTTTTTATTTTGAGTGGGGTCCTTTCCCCCCACTCCCTATTGCATGCATCCGCCCCTGGCGTGAACGTTTGACGTATATAAATATTATACAATTCAAATAAACACTTGACTACCATATACGGGAAAGCTGATTAACAAAATAAAAAGGTTCTCTAGGTACAAAACAAGCATTCTCTAATAGTCATACTTGTTATAATGGCAACATCTGTAAATACAACTTCATTTTATACTATGTGTTTTACAACATTAGGGGGCGGAAACTTTTCTCATCCCCATTAACACATTCCTAACCACAAAATTCGAACTTACAAACTTAAGTTATTCTGGGTATATTTTAACCAGTTTAATTGAAATAGTTCAGCATTGAACGATATCAGTATTAGGAAGGGAATCAGGGTCACCCTCCAATAAACAGAAAACCGGTGGTATAGTAAGAGTTGGGAGAAATCCATATGCATTCCAACAAAATGGACTCACAATATTCAACCCTTGAGAAGGCATCAATTCCACCTCAGAAAATGTTAGGTTTGTGCATGGAACACTATCACTGCAACCCAAATGCATTGCTGGGCTTCTAACATCATAAGTTCCCCAAATTCGCTCATAAATTATGTTGGAAATACGAACTGCCGAGGTTTGGTTCGGGCACATCCCTTTAGACTGACAATAATATTGATCAATCATGACCGGGTTTCTAACGTTGTCCATATGGATATTGATGAACCTCACATTCGAGACTGAACCAAACCCTCCTTGCCATGTCTTGATTCGAACCCCATTGTCAGAATGCTTGATCACAGAGTCCATGACTGTTATATTCGATACACAAGCTCGTGTGTTACGCATTCCGAGGCTACCAATGCTGTAACAAATGCGGCAACCAAAAATGTCATTGGTTCAGTGGTATCTGTATTAAAGTCATAACAAAACCTCCCTTCAGAAGGTTAAGTTTTGCTAAAATACTTAATAAGGGCAAAAACACAATTATGATTGTCGTTTTTACAATAATTGGTGTTTAATTCATGTGGCAGTTTTCATGGTAAAAAAATTATTCCTAGTATAGTAATTTTGTTGTGCTACTCATGCTTTATTCTAACAAGATTCCACCCGAATTAAACAATAATCATTTTGTTGCCAATTCATTGATGCATTCTTAAAAAACAACTAAAGTTTGCTTGTAATGTTGGCCATTGAGAGAGGTTAGAATCTATAAAGCAAGTTGATTATTCGAAGAAAAGACCCAATTAATATCATTTACATGTACAAATTGTATCACATACGATGAAAAGGGTTTTTCAGGATGAATATGCGTCTTAATATATAACACTTATGAAAGTGTTATATTAATGATCTTCATATACAGGACAATTTACTTTGTGTAATATTATGTTACTCAACTTCATAGGTATAAATTATTATACAGATTTAACTTAGTTCATCCTTATAACTTACTATAATCTAGTTAGATATTGAATGCTAGTTTTTGGTCCTATAAATTCTTAGTGTCATTAGGTACTACCAGGGTGCCAGCCTAAGGACGGTTGTATGTCCTAATTAAAAGACCAGTTTTTTTTTGTAGTGTATCAATTTCGATTTTAGAGGACCTACTTTCAACAAGCAAGTTTAATAAATTATTTCAAAATGACCTTTTTCATAAAGCTATAATATTTTTTCTTAAATGCATCCACGATGTGTTTAGTATTACCCACATGTAACTTTTGAAATTACATCTTCCAAAATAAAAACATGATAAAATTATGTAATTCCATTTTAATGGTCACGAGCTAGCTAACAATGATTAGACAACCATCATAGAGTAATACGTCTATAGAAAATAATTAATATGCGGAAAAAACGAGCCGGATTTTAAAATAATATTTTGCACCAATCATTTAAGTAGTTGAATAATATGGAAGGTTATTTTATATGGTTTATGGGTTTGGCACAAAGGTGGAGACTTTTAGGAATGTTTACCTTATCCCATGGCTTGGACCACATGTAATGTTCTTAATGTCCACGTTATAAGATCCTGCCCCAATTGATACACAATCATCACCTATATATATATATATATATATATATATATATATACATCAAAACAAACCATTAATTGGATCATTAATTTGGTTGAAATATTTTGATTTTGTCTTATAATATTGATGTCAAGTGGTTTTACCTGTTGCTACA
This sequence comes from Centaurea solstitialis, assembly GCA_030169165.1. Lineage (NCBI taxonomy): Eukaryota > Viridiplantae > Streptophyta > Magnoliopsida > Asterales > Asteraceae > Centaurea > Centaurea solstitialis. The sequence continues at coordinate 7,678,748 of CM058043.1, read as the reverse complement.
AGCGTGTTGTATATCGTTACGTCATTTGTGTTTTCGATATGGATCCCGTCTGTGTTGGGACTAAGAGACGGAGCTTTAATATTCACTGACTCTATATGTACGCCATGGCAACCATCGAACCGAAAGTTGAATTGGGGACTGTTTTTCAGTTTAACTCCTTTTACAGTTACGTTTGTGCTCATGAAAAACCTAATAGACTGCACTCGGAAAGAGTGAATAACCGAGTTAATGATTGTTACTTAATTTGTTGTAAAATAAATGTATACTAGTTAAATGCAAAAGGACAAGTTGATCTATGTTATCTTTTAACTTGACTTTTTTTGCAATGCAATAGGTAATTGCAAATTTTGATGGGCGTTAAATTTTCAAAAGTACCATAATTATTTTGCTACGAAATTAACAACACAAACTTCATATTAATTAGTAAAAGAAAGTTTCGACTTACAACGGGGCTGTCACAAGGACCAGGCAATGTTGTTCCGTTTGGTCCCTGTTAAATTATTAGTAACATTGTTAGTATTTGACTAATGACATTATTTTCACTGAAGTTTGATCAAATTAACAAAATCATATATGATTCACGTAAAAAATCATATAAATTATATATGCTTACACGACTTTAAGTCGCATATCAAGTCGTCCGTGTCCATTTTTTCTGTCAGTATAAAATAATACATGATTTTGTACATCAATAAAGTTTTTCGTATTTTAAAAAAACGTTAGCAATCTCGTTTGAATCATTTTCTATATATGTAGCGCTTTCTAAGGTCATAATTACTTAAAGTAAACATAGTTGAGAAAATATAATGGTTTTAATCAATGACAGATTTTCAAAGTTGAGTATCCGAATTAAAAATAAAAAGAAAGCATGCGGTTTTTTTATTATATTAACATTCATTCCATCAAATATTGTTTTTTGTTTGTACTCTAGTCCAGCGCTAATTAACAATTCATATTAGTAAAAGTAGATTAATATAATATGAGTGATCAATGATTGCATACGTATGATTATACAGATAATAAATAGTTTTAAGTACAAAATTAGAAAAAAATAATTATGAAAATAGAAGAATTAAAATAATCTTACTTTGTGAGGTTTGCATGGAAGATCCCACCACTTTTCTCCTCTTCCATCAATAACTCCACCACCTTGTAGAGACATCCCATTGACCCTATAAAACACCAGCCACTGTCTCATGCTCATGCCTTTTGGCCACATTCTTGGTCCATCTGGTGCCATAATTGTCCCTTCAATCTTCACAAAAACAATCATCCATGTTGCCATTACCAAATGCAAATAATCCATCATGGGCTCAAGAAAAAAAGACAACAATATATGCAATATATATCTTCCCATTATATCTTAGACCGTCCGCATACATCACGCGGACGAGCACCACATCAGTGCTGGTTGGACCAGCTGGTCAGCCAACACCATCGCCCCACTTCCTTATGCTAGTGGTTCGTGGAATGCAGGGGGCGATGGTGTTGGCTGACCAAATGATATAAAAAATACTCACATTCTCCGAGATGTATAAATTATAAAAAATAAAATAAAATAAAATAGGTTGATGGATGTGGTGGTTTGTGGAATGGAGGGAAAAAATGATGTGGCATTGATGCGGCAATGGAAAAGAGAGTGATGGATGTTGATGGTCTTACCTGAAACACGAGGTTGTTTCTGCAACCTCCTGTGAAAATGGTGGACTGTATCATGAAAGTATAATGCTTGGGCACCAAAAGGACCGTGGGCTCGTCGTTTGAACAAGCCGAATCCCACGCCATTTTAAACCCTTGTGTGTCATCGGTCACACCATCGCCAACACACCCGAATGACCTCACATCACAAACCCTTGGAGTAGCGGATTGGATCCTGGTTGAAACGGCCGGTTGTGGTGCAGGAGAAGGTGCTATTGAAACGTGGTCGAACGGTTGAGGGTTAACGAGACCGAAATGAGTGTAGAAACCGAAGAATAAGAAGAAAAAAGTGAAGGAAGATAGTCCCATGGTGAGCTACTAGCTAGAAGAAGAGGGTGGTTTAGGGACTTATATATAGGAAAGAAAAAGCAAATGTAGACAAAAGGAATCACACCTCTCTTAAGACTAAACCCTTATCGCTATCCTAGAAAACCATGTATTCAACGAAAATGGCTCGATTTTCGGATGGAAACTCGTAGGGTTTAGTAGGGTTAATGACAAAATAGGCAAGGCACCCACGTTTTTAGGAAGTTGAAAGAAGGTTTGCTTGATGGCTAAGACTTATATGGTGAAGTGGGTGTGACCACAAATGAGCACTAGGTAGTTAACTTAGAAGAAATAAGACACTACAAGTTGCATACTAGTTGAAGAAGGGAATTTCCTAGGGAATATAGGGTTGTTTCTTCTCTTTATATATACTTGGAGAAGCTCTAATTAAGTTTGTATTTGGCAAATAGCTGATAGCTGATAAGCTAGCAATTGACCGATAAACTACCTTACGAATAAATTATGTTTGACAAAAACTAGCTTAAGTGTATGTAAAATGACGAAAAAGGGTATCTTGGGATATTAATAAGGGTATAATTGGAAAAAACTTAAAAAAACTTTAAAAACACTACTCTAAGTAGCGTTTCAATAAGGTAGCTTATTTTTGATTTTTTTGTCAAACACATAGTTAAATTGTTTATGGGAAGTGGAGGTTTATAACACAGCCTAAGTGGAAATGGGTGGCTTAAAACTAGTATTATTCTTAACCTTAATTAAGGGATGACAAGACCATCCATCACTCTAAATGGTGTACCTTGTTTATGTACGAATTGAAGTGGATGATGTTTTATATGAAATTTATAAAGTAATATTAATTAGATTGATTGGTAATTATAAGTTAGTTCATGATATATGTATATATATAATATATTTGTTAAATTGTATATGGGAAGTGGAGGTTTTATAATATTTATATAAAACCCACCAAAAACCCCACAAGGAGTATGGAATTTCTGGTTTGGACGGTGGAGTGTGCATATGAGGATTAAGCAACAAGGAAAAAGAAGGGTTGAGTGGAAGAGATGTCAGATGGGCAAGATATGGTAAATGTTTGTCTTCCGAGTCACCCTCCTTTAATCATCTTCACCCGCCATGAATCGCGTCAATCCTCCGTGATCGCGTCCACTGTAACCGAAAATGTGTGGCTGAGAATCATCCTCGCGTTTTCTTAAATTGACATTGTAACCAGATTCCGGTCGTCGTAACCGAAACTAAAGCCCATGTAGCCGATAGCGTGTTGTCAATCACCAGATCCGGTCGTCGGAAAAACACGAATTAATTCATCCTTTTCACGTTTTTCATTTGTTTTCTCGCATATCTTAATCTTTGTCCATGATTTCATTTGTAAATAACACCACCATGATATTCCTCAACATATAACAAGGATATCGAACTTTCATGAATTATAGCTCTCAATTTCGGAATTAAAGTCTCGGTTTTAACTATATTCAAGACTAAATTTTACCTGGTCAAAATAGACTCATTTTAACACCGTTTCCACCATTTTTTGCACAAAATCACAACGTCACAAATATGTAACATAATTTCCAGCCCTTATAAAATATATAAGGGTTGTATGCAACCCTGCTTTCGAGATTGTCGTTACAACGACGTTTTTCTCAAATTACTCGACATACGATCATTATTGGCCCTCAAAACTTATATCATTCTAAAAGTAATCAATTAATAAATCTAACCATATAAATACTATCAAATCTGGTTAAGAAATATACCTACAATAACAATTTCCATTGGAAGAAAACACAAGTTGTCCAACCATCACATTCTAGCTCATTTCTCCATCTTTTCTCAATATCTCTAAAGTTTTTGTCTCTCAATTTATAATCCACCAGACATATGAAACTCTCCTATTCAAAAATTTATTTGAGTTAAAATTTAATTAAATGCTAATAATTACAATAAAGAGACTGTTTCCGTTTTAAAAACTCATAGGTTTGCTCAATTGACAAAACAAGCCCCTATAATTTCATATACTTATATTTAAGCCCTTAACTTGCCACTTTCAGCACTTGACAGCAATTCCGTTTGTACTACCTGATTTTTCCACTTTTGGTCCCAAAAAAATCTACCATATTTTATTTATTATCTCTTTTTCATTTATTATCGTAAATATTTATTTACCCATTTTTAGGGTGTTACAAATCTCCTCTTCTCTTAAGAAGTTCCGTCCTCGAAATTAACTTGGCTAAAAAGTGAAAGATATTTAGTCTTCATCTACTTCATGGGTTACATCTCATCTGTCATCTCTTATCATAATTGAAACTTTACACTTGACTAACAACATGAATAACACATGGAGTATACCTTTGATCCCTAACCATTTGGTTTCCTTTGTCCAACATATGGAATATTTCTTTCATATAATCCAACTTACTACTAAGCTCGATATCTTCCATATTGTCGTGCAATCTTCATCATCAAAATAGTTGAAAGACAATGCTTTTTCTAATCACCATCTTTGTAAACTCATCTTATAGTGCTTCATTGTCGTAAACAAAAACATCTTGCGGGGGAATATTCGCTTGACTAGGATCCAATCTTGAACGAAATGTCTTGCATGATTTTACAATATGGTTCCTCAATGTCTTGTTTCCTTCGGGTGCAAAAAACTTTTGACAAAGTTTACAACGCACCTTTTTTCAAGGCATTTGACATCTCACACAAATCAACATGATCCCAATTTTCTTTGTTTCAGTGGTGTTCGATCACTCTCATGAAGGAAATTTGAAAAGGAAGAATTGAGAAAGTTTGAAAGAGTTTGAATTTCGTGTGGAATCAACCCAATACATCCCCAAACTATATATATATATATATATATATATATGAATTAATTGATATATACATACAATACATACTTACAGATTGCAAGGCAAAGTCGCGAAAGTCACCGGCGATGCAAGCGGTTTCGGTGAAAGTACGGCGAGGCTTTTCGCCAAACACAGTGCTAAAGTGGTGATCGCCGACGTCCAAGCCCAACAAGGTTTTAAATAGCATGATCAAACGGGGTGTGGCGGCTAGGCCAAACATCAAGCCTTGGACGCCACGACGAAGTCATGACGTTTTTTAATGCATGACATATAGCGACAAATCTTAAATCTTATATCATATATAATATGATATATATATATATATATATATATAGAGAGAGAGAGAGAGAGAGAGAGAGCAGGTTCATACGAAAACACTATGTTTGTGTGTGTGTGAGTCTGTCCACTTTTTCATCATTTTTCATGTTTTTTCGCTTCTTTTTGTAGTTTTTCGCTCAACGGCCTCCAAAACCTACAAAACTCATAAACAAAGACTTTCGAAAGTAAAATGTACGAGAAATGAGTAGAAATGGGATAAAAACATGCAAACCAGAACGACCAAAACATGTATAATTTTGGAGTTATCAACATCAAAACGGGCTATTCCCGGTTGCAATGATATAATATGTACACAAAAAAAAATAGTTCAATGGTATAAATATGTACAAAAAATAGTTCAATAGTATTTTGTGTACAAATCGAATAGTTTGTTACCCAAAAAAAATCATAAATCCTTTTTTCTAAATGTCGATCATACCCTTTGGCTTAGATCGGTTCTCAAGTTTTTATCATTTTTTGGTTCTCTCTGGATTAAGTCTCTCTCTATATGTGTGTGTGTGTGTTGGGGGGGGGGGGGGGGGGGGGGTGTTTGTCTATGTGTGTGTGTGTTATACTAGTCATCATCAAGCTACATATGCACTTCAATTCTAAAGTCGATGTTATTTTTTTTTACAGTAATTGTTAATTGTTAGGGTTGGAGTTTATTAGTTAATGTATTATCGTTAATTTTTTATTTTAATTGGGGTTAGGATGGATTTACTAGTTGATATCTGATTGTTAATGGATAGGGTTAGAAATAGTCATTTAAATGATAATTCCATGTGATCTATTTGGAAGAATTTTTTAGTATCACTCTAATCAAATATATTAATAAGGAAAATATGTTTGATAAAATGGCATCTTCAACCATGTGGCTATGACTTGAGTTCCAATTCCCATCATCTAAATTTCTGGATCCGCCATTGCGAGAATGCAAGGAGCTTCGTCCATGTATAAAATCACATGTGATTTACACTATGAAAAAAATGAGACACGGACGACTCTGGACGCGTCGCATGAATCATATACGATTTTGTACGTGAATTATATATGAATTTTGTATGTGGATCATAAGTGACTTTGTACATCAAAAAAGTTCGTCGCATTCTTGTTAATAGTTAGTGTTTACTAAAGTTTTGGTTTTCAAATGAACTTCCCTCTATATATATATATATATATCATATTAGGGGTGGGTTCAAATGTGAACCACTTTTTTGTTGTGAACGTGAGGACAGCCGAGAACGCGACACGTGGTGGATGACTAGGCGCCACGTCAGATCCACGGCAGATGACTAGGCGCGATTCAAGGGAGGACATTGAATTAAAGGGGGGACCACACTCAAAGCCGACACGTGTCGCGCTCTCGGTTGTCCTCACGTTCACAACCAAAAAGTGGTTCACATTTGAACTTTCCTCTATCATTATATTATACATAATATAAGATTTAAGATTTGTCGCTATATGTCATGCATTAAAAAACGTCATGACTTCATCGTGGCGTCCAAGGCTTGATGCTTGGCCTAGCCGCCACACCCCATTTGATCATGCTATTTAGAACCTTGTGTAATATATAATAATAAATTGTAAACTTGAAATTAAAATACATTAAAAACACAAAATAATCAATTTCAGAAAAATTTAAATTTAAAAAAGGTTCTCACATTTTGTTTTATGACCTAATTATTGTTAGTGCCCTCCCCACCAAACGTGGTATTTAGCTAAGTGACCATTCGACGAAAGTGTGAGTTCTATAAACAAATTAGTTTTATATTAATTTTTATAAGGTTTAGATAGAAGGTCAACATAATTGACACTATGGAGTATGGAAGAAAGTATTTAGCACCGCACAAAGGGAAACATTTAAACAATTCATTAAGTTGTAAAATAAATCAAATAAAACCATCAAATATCAGTTTGGCTTGGTTTTAAAAATGCCTAAAGGTATTAAACAAATTTTTTTTGAACGACAGTTGTTAGCATACACAACGGCAACTTAATTAGATGTTAGCACACACCTCAGGTAGTTAGAAACGCCTCTGTTCATGTTTAAACCTGAGACTTCTACTCTAAAAAGGTGACTATTTACCAATCAGGCTAGCCCGAGTTGGCAAAGGTATTAAACAATTGATATTGCATGCACGAATGCATTTATCCTTAGTTTTAGGATTTTTTTTTATTTAATTAATTCAATTAACTTGCTTAAATAGAAGTGTAAACATATTATTCACATGTGTTTTTTATAATATTTTGTTATTTTCTATTTTTTTTATATCATACCAATGTATACAAGTTTAGACATATTATTCGCATGTGTACTTTATAATATTTTAAGTTTGTTTGCCTTTACGTTTTTTAATTGCATACACATTTTATCCATCCGTTTTTGTGTTCATTTTTCTAATGTTAATGTGTATTTAATTATTTTATTTGTTAAATATATAAAAAGTAATTTAAAGTATGCTATTGTTGTTGTGGTTGTTATTAATGAAAATGGTCTTTTTTGTTTTTGTTTTTTACAAAAGTGTTTCAAGACGGTCATATTTAATTGTAAAAAGGGTTACATTTATTTATCTCTCCTACATTATTCATTGACCCACTCGGCCACCATACATTCTTACTTTCGGTTCATAAATTATGTGTCAACTTGTAATATTGAATAATTTTGGCACCAACGGTTCATCAATAACTTGTAACTTGTCACAGTTTACCAATGGTAAATTGTTGGATTTGTGTAAGTTACTTGATCGCAGATCTAGGATTTTTGTATAGGAGGCATTTTTAAGGTAGATCATAGGTCCGTTAAGTTGTCATACTTGTTTCTAGCATAATTTCATCGTTTTGAAATATTTTTGAAGTTTTTTTTGTTGCTTTTGAAGGCATGATTAAGTTTTTTTTTACCGATTTCGAGACATTTTTGGCTTTTTTGCTTATTTTCGATAAGACTTTTTTAGTTTTTTATGGTTGATTTCAAGATATAGAGTTTAACTGGTAGGGGATACAAACAAGAAATTACTAGGGGAATTATGGTAGAAACTTATAAAAACATGATTTTTCTAAACTAGATAAAGAAGGGAAAATAAGTTTTAGTAAGGGCCCATCCCCACCTTCTCCAAGGTGGATCCGCCCCTAATTATATGCAAGAATACGGTCACAAATAACTAGATTGAAATCCAAATGTTATATGTATTGATTAAATAAAGGATTATAGAGAGAATATAGAGAGAGCAATATTTCAAGGAATAATGTCAAAAGAATATTCTCTAACAAACTCTTTACAAGTATATATATATATATATATATAGAGAGAGAGAGAGAGGGGGGGGGGGGGGAGGTTCATACGAGAACGTAATTTTTGAAAAAAAACAAGAAAAAAATTTGATGTACAAAATCATATATGATTACGTGACTTTGCCACGACTTGAAGAACAATATTCCCTAAGAACTCAAGACTTGAATATTCAACATGAAGGTATTAATGGGAATTAAAGATCGCAGAAGTTGGTGAAAGTTACTATTTTTACCCATGGGTGGAGCAAAGTTATTCAAGATGCCAACTTGGGTTATCGGTACTCTCTTGTCTTTAGGCTGGTTCATCGATCCATCTTCAAAGTATCCATCTTTTCTCCAAATGGGTGCGAAAAAAGACATTTGTCCCCTTCGATAATCAAGATTGAAGATGATTATGATGATCGTGGTGGTGAAGGTGGTGGTGTGATCATTTTTTTACGACAACCATCTCCATAACATGCAACCATTTTCTGGTAACATTTGTGGGAGTATTGTGATTCATTTTAACTTGCTAGATTTTGCATCTGAAAACTGTTTTCAACACACAAATTTGGGTTCTACCAGATGCTTCCATCGGAGTTTGTGGAAATAGCTGGAATCAGTGGTCGGAAAACCATAACGATGAAAAATGTTGACAACGTGGAGTGGCAACTCAGTTTGAGGTCGAAGAAAAATGAAGGGACATGAAAGTATTATTTTTCGTTGCGGTGGCATGAATTCCAGCAAAATAATGTGTTTTCCAATGGAGATGTGTGCTTATTTAAGTACATAAAAAAGAAGTTTAGTTATGCCTCCTAAAATTCTAAAAAAGAAACCGTCGGCGAATGCCAAGAATAACCCGCCTACGGGTTTTTTAATTTTTTATATTTTAAAGTTATTTATTAATTGCTATTAATTTAAATTACAGGAGTCGATTGAGAGGGTGTTCTTTTTAATCCAAGGTTTGACTTTTTTTGTGGATTGGTCTTGTTGGGTCATTATGCCTTCCTCCGATTCTCCTTAGTAATGTTTTTGTTTTGCTAGCGCCTTGCTAGTGTTTTAATATATTCCGCTGCCGTTCAAAAAATTAATTTATACAGATATTATTTATTTCTATTATAACTTTAAAATGATATATTATTTAATAATTATTATTGCTAATCTAAATTAAAGATATTTTTATTATATTAATTAGTTAAAAATAAAAAAACAAATAATCCTGTTGAAAATCCGTTCGAAATTAGCGAAGGTATCTCCGAAGGATTGTTTAATTTTTATAATTTTATATTATTTGAAAATTGTTATTACTTTAAAACATAAATATTATTTATTTCTTAGGGAACTTAAAAATGATATGTTATTTAATAGTTATTACTAATTTAAATTAAATATATTATTTATAATTACTAATAAATGTATTATTAATTAATTAAAAAAATAATAAATAACACGTCAAAAATCCGCCAAAAATTCGTCGGAAATTAGCGATGACTCAACACCTGCTTTCTTCAAGATCTTGCTTAACCTAATGGATCCGCACACCTGCTAATAATCATCATCTTCTTCTTGATCCTTTTCATGTCCTATATCCTTTTACACTACAACGAATGAACGATATGGTGGCACGTCCCACCGTTGGCACATAGCTAGGTCCACCCATGAAAGGACGGATATACCCTCCTCTCGGTACAAATCATCTGTCGCCAAACTTTATATCTTTGTTTTGCCCCATCAATCAATTGTCACACATTATAACTTTATTTAATATATATTAATTATTTTTGTCCCTTCAACAAGGGACATAGAGTTTGGGCATATGTTTTTTGTATTCCTTTCACCAACACAAGATTCAAATACAGAAACTAAGCATTAATGAGCCATAATAGCTTAAATAATATTCACAACTTCTGAAATATAACAACAAAAGGAGCAAGCAGATGCAGTACATAAAAGTTCAACAGTAACCCGATTATTAAAATAAGAACACCAGACCTTTTCGACAAGCCAACAAGAGAAAGAACGGGAAGTGGAAGTGGTAAGGATTCAAGGATACGGACCAACAAACGAACAGACAGACAGACAATAGTAGTTTCTAATATAAAGAAGCAAGTACCTCCAACAAGGAAGCAGCAAATTGCATTTGGGTATCCTCATCGATTGTTAGGAAGAGGGGAACGTGTACAAACAAGGACTTTATCCCGTTTTGTTCCGCAAACCGAAGGGAATGATAGTATACGTAATTGCAGACAAAGCGACCAGCATCATCAGAGGCCACCACGTCATACCCCATCTTTGCTAAGGATTTGGTTATCTCATCCACAGGAAGACATGTCTGCATCCACAATACACACAAATACACTTTCATCATCTAAGCTAAAACTTGTAAATTGTGTAAATGGAGAGCTGATTGTAGGAGCTGAATAAACCCAACCAAACGAGCTTAGTATATCCCATCAAGAGGTAGGGTGTGGGGGTAAAATGTATATAGCCCTCACCTCTACCCTAAAGAATAGAGCAATTGTTTCCATGAAGACCCCCCCATCTAGGATATAAATCCTAGGAATTATATGGTTTTGATAAGTCTTGGATATATCAATTCAACTAATGTAAGCCTCTGCCTCACAAATGTAGATAATGAAACCTACACGTTAAGAAAGCCTCTAAGAACTTGAATGTTTCCATATTAGTCAGGTGTAGGGCCTCGTGAGCGATTAAGAAAGACCCCTCTGCAAACACTTTCAGAATAACCTAAGGATATGTGGTTGTAGGGTTCTCTGTTCTTGGTAATGATATTAGGGATGTATTTAGAGGTGATGCTTATATGCAATGAAAAGTTTTAAATGAACAACTTTTAGCTAAACCCGCCAAAGTTACTAAGCCGATGAGCTAAAGATTATATCAAGATCACTAAAATGTGAAGGATGAATTTTTACAGTTTTATTTACGAAATATTTAGGATTATAAAAAAGGAGTCTTCAGGGAAACGCTAGAGGAAAAGTCCACATACATCATACCCCCCAACCCAACTTGTTGACACATCAGTATGCATTTAGAGTTAACATACCAGTTCAAAGAGAAGAAAAATTCAGAAGTGAAAGCATGAAAATAATATTCTCATGTATCAGAAATTTGATATGTTTATACCTTCCGTGCCTTTGAAATTCCACCATCCGCAGGAATAATAGGAACTTTCTGCAAATACAAACGATGGCATTACAGATCAAACAATAGCAATGCAATGATGGGCTTAAGGAGCAAGTTTAACCTGAGGTTTCCATCCCATCTCATCAGGGCAGCGGAAAGTAGCTTCGTTTACAGCTTGATGCTCAATAGCAAATCTTGTGGCCCCGCTATTAACTCCAAAATGTAACTGAAAGATAAATTTGATTAAGACAGGAATTTTCATAACACCGCTAAGGATGATAAAAACAAATGTACTGCACTTGCAACCTGAATAACTACAATAGAAGCAAATACCAAGTTAAAAAGGCGGAGGTGTATGGGACTCTTTTACTACATAAAGAGAAATATATCTAATAGATAATCATGATTGAGGATTGTATATGTTAGCTATAAAAAGCATTTATATTACTTCCCTGTTCTTCTTTCTTGAATCTCACGGTCAAGTTCACATCGTAACTGTCTCATTGGTTGATCTTCTAAGACTTCCTCTTTGTCATTTAATTTATCTTTGTTTTCTTTACGCCCTAGATGCAGCTCCACAAACCACGCAACTCTAAACTACTGTCAAATTTGGAAATGCTCCCATAGATTCTCTTCTACATTACAAGGATGTTGGCATGTGGATCATAGGATTGTGTAATATGTGTTAGCAGGCCATTAGTTCTTAATTAAGGACTCATTTCTACAAATACAAAAGATCAAACTCTGACACAAAAGATTAGACCATAAAGCTGTTTTGTGACACATTTTCAGAATACTGATTGCAAAGAGAATTTTATAGATTCTCCCTTAAACCCAGGCAAAGAAAATTTCCATTTCCGTCATGTTCTATTTTCTATAACATGAAAGGTCGTAGATTCTTCCTAAGTATTGTCTTTCAAATATATAATATTTATATCCGGGAACTAATCATGCACATTCCTCGCCTTTGCTGAGGTTTGAACCCTTGACCTCTTGAGATGCTGGCTCTACCGGTAACCTGGGCACTCACTTGGCTAATGATTCTTCGGTCTTCCTAATTAAAGTTGACGGATATAAGAGACACGCTTTTACTTACTTCCCAGTTCCCACTATGCAAGAGGCTCTCAGTTCCTTCAAATCTTTCCATTCATCACGATCACAATTCTTAAACCTGGTAGTGGAGCTAAGCATGAATTTTAATTCTTATTCTCAAATGTCAGTATAAATCATCATATGACCTTTCCTTATACACCTCCACCAACGGAATGATAAAGAGGAAGCATGTTTGGCATCTTGTTCAGATAACAGCAGGGGATGGTCTTCAATGCAATTTCTGTGCTCTTCTCTAATTACAGATAAGCATTATACACATTTAGCATTTTGAACTATAAACTACCAAATTCCTTTATAAGAATCCAAATATCCAATATACGATCTTTTAGAATCTTTTGGTCGTCTTTGTTCTGTTTCTCAGTAAGTACCACATTACTTTGAGTGTAGAGTATCTAAATATGTCTCACTTTATAGTCTTGCTTTCCGACTATCCACATCACGTTATACCGCATTACCTTCATTTGCCAAATAAATTCTATTCTCAAATCCACACGGTGATACTTTATTCATCAAATACTCAATTAAAGATCTCTAGAGTTGAAGCTGAATTTAGATACGTCTTGACATGCTATACGTGAAACTTTATGGCTGAAAGTGATCATGGATGATCTCAAAATTCAGAAAAAGGAACCTATAAAGTTATATTGTGATAACAAATATCGTATCAGCTATGCTCATTCTATTCAATCTAACAAAACTAAGCACATTAAAATTAAAAGAAAGTTTGGCAAGAGAAGCTTAAAATGGTTATCCAGCAGCTAGATTTAATTAACATGTTAAGAAACATGGGAGTAAAAGACATATAGCTTGAAGGGGAATGTTAAATACCGGTGTATAATTGTTCTTTATTTGTTTTCCTTCCCTAGTCTACTTTACTTTCTGTTGGTTTCTAAGTACTTATTTTACTCAAGTTTTTCTCTTTTTCCTGGAAGTGATTGGCATACCAGTTTTAGTTATCCTCAGTGGTTTTCTGGGAACCCCACCTTTATACAATAACAAAATTGAAAGCATTCAATTTTTCCACATTATTCCATCCTTCTATTTACATTAAAATCATCCATCACCACCACTCTCCACCATAAAATCTCCATGCCATTTGTTATCTTTGTGAACTAAGTAGCAATCTCACCAAATATAATTGACCAAATCCTGCTTATACAAAATTGTCTTAGAGATAACTCAGAAATGAGTAACTGACCAGAATAACTTTGGAAAAATTGGATGCTTCGGCTTCCTTGCTCACAGAAGATTGTAACGTCTGATACAAAGGAACAAGAGCTCCCTGGCCAGCAGTCTCGAGAATCGTGCAACTACCGATAGTCACCCCCTTTGGCTGACCGTTCCTCTTTAAAAACTCTTTCAAATTACTGACAATGGTCTCGGTGGGATTTTCTGAAACTCCATGAAATTTCTTAAACCCTGTCACGTGGAACGTTACTGTCGGAGGCCCTTCTGACCCCATTCACCAACGCTTGATAAAGGAAATTCAAGAATAGGAAATATCCTTGAAAACTCCGAACCAGTACAGATGTACCTACAAGAAAAATGATTAGTTATCAGTTGAGAGCCTCAGCAGATGAAAATCCAAAACACAAATGAGAAAGTAACCAATCACAACAAGTATCACCGTGATTTACAACCTTCCGGAACTTATACAAAGACACTACGGAGTTACACCATGAAATACACCTACAACATCTAAGACGGAACCTAGTAATTAGATTCATATTGGTTATGTTACAATCTTTTCATTAAAAAACCTGTCTAACATCAGTTCATTCTTTCTCCCTTCCTTCTTTCTCCTCTTTCTGTTTTGCTCGAGAGTAAGGGCCTTCACGACAACAACAACACTCGAGAGTAACCCCCTGACCCTGCTCTCGAGTGGGATATATTGGGATCGTATGGTTTGGTACTACCAACAAAATTCACCATGGCTTTAACTTGATTTGGAGGATATTAGCCTCACCTGCTACTTTGGGATCAGCAAATTCCAAATAGTATTAACAGCAACAGATTATGAAATTCAAATTTTTTGGGGATAAGGTTCATCCTTGGTAATTTGAAAATTAAGTTTCAGCCGTCTGAGACTAAGCCTGGCCACAAGGTGTGCATGCCTGGAGTCGAACCCGGGTGGATGGGATACTCCACCACATCCCCCTAGGTCTTTTTGCCGGTACGCCACCACTTCTATTTTGGGAATATGAATTATGGAATTCTATTTTTAGATTATTTAAGTAGGGCTCACAATATGTCAGAAATCTATGACCCAAATTTGTAACAAAGTAACAAACCCTCTCTGATGTATACCAATTATGAGTTCCTTCCCATAATTAAACTTAATAATCATCATCTTTGAGTTCTTCAAAGTCAAACCTAGCATCATATGGCTACTGATATCTAAATACATCCACCAAATCAAACACATAACAAATCAGAAAATACATATAAACATAGATAACAAGTTTGATCATATATGAAATCAGTATAATAGAGTGAAAACAAATCAAAGTGTGAAGTGTGTAATCCAGTAGCAATTGGAAGAATAATAAAACCTTAAAACCTGATGAAAAAAAAAAGAAGAAATTGGATCAAAAACAGAGATGGATGGAATTAAGCGATTTACCTAATAAGAATCGTGTGGGAAAAAAGGAAAAGCTCTGAATGGGTACAACCACCACCGGTGGTCTTATCTGATAATACCAAAAAGTTTAAACTGATTGATTGAAAGATGCCTTTTGCAATCAGATGGGTTTGGGTGGGTCGTTTTCATCTTTGATGAAAAAACTTGGCAATTTCACATTTTTTTACCATCTTTTCCTATGTTTTTGTCTCTAGTAGTATTGTTAAAAAGGAGTTATTTTAGTATAATAATAACTTTTTGAGATGTGTGTATTATATTTTGATACATATAAAGATGCATTTGCCTAACTTTTTATTTGAGGCAAAAATGTCTTTGGCCTTTTTCACAAAGTTAGTAATATGTATAGGTAGGAAGTCTATAAATATTAAGAAGATATGTGATTACTTAATAAAGTTATATATATATGATTACTTATAGTAAAATCTACATATGATATAATATGTCAAGAAAATGTGGGTGGCTATGTCAACATGACTAAGAGTCATAAAAGGTTGGGTATTATATGTTTTTTTAAGAGTGTTTGAGGATTTGCTTCGACAAATTCTGGCAAGTTATCGACGGCTAAACGTGCTGTCTTGAGATAATACCCCAGTGGCCCACAGGTTGTTGACGCCTGGGTTCGAACCTGAGGTTGTGCATTATATTGTTGGTCAATACA